>PVIH01001453.1:165857-234744 GCA_004025045.1 Sigmodon hispidus
AAAAAGAAAAAAAAAAAAAGATGTATGATGGCCCAGCACCACACACAAAAGAATTATCAGTTCAAACTAAGTTTTGTTTGTGTGGGCTTTAAATAATACCCCCTCCCCCCAGTAAGGTTCCCAGCTCCAACATAGTGGCTCACAACTGTTTGTAACTCCAGTTCTTGAGGGCCTCAGTACTACCTTCTTCTGAACTTCACAGGTATCCAGCATGTGAGTGGTTTACACATACATGTGGGCAAAACACCCATACATATAAAATAAAACTACAAAATAGATCTGGAAATGTAGCCAGTAGTGAAGCACTTGCCAGGAATGCATAGGCCCTGGATTGGATCCCTAGCATGGAAACAAACAAAAATGAACCTTCAATTTATGAACATAAAATCTTAATAAAATGGCAGCTCTATTTTTCAATTAAATCTTAATTAAAAATTATTTTTAAAAAATGTATGTTTTGTTTGCAAGCACATCTGTAAACTATGTGTATCTGCTGCCCACAGAGGCCAGAAGAGGGCATCAGAGCCCATGGAACTGGAGGAGTTACAGTTGTGAGCTACCATATGAGTGCTAGAAATCGAACCCAGGACCAGTACCTCTGGGAGTCAGTGCTTTAAAGCACAAGACCATTTCTCCAGCCTCTTGAGAACTGAGATTACAAGCATGAGTTACCAAACCTGGCTAAACTGAGCCCTTTTTTGGGGGGGCGTGGCGTTTAAAAAGATGAAACTGGGCCAGTGGGGTAAAGTTGTTTGCTAGGCAAGCCTGACAACCCAAGTTTGCTCACAGGAACCTGGTGGAAAGAGAACCAAATACTGAAAATTGTGCACAGACCTCCTCAGGACAGATTCCAACAAAATGATGGCAGATGCAAAAGTGTAGAACCTAATGCATCAGAATGCCAGACAAGAATTAAAATGAGTGAATCACTATGGCAGCATAAATGCATCTCAGAGGCATGTCTCCTCCCTCAAGCTAAGGCTGGCCTAGAACACATTTGTGTGAGCATCGAACAAGTACCGTTAAAAAGTAGTTTCCACCTATCTTTCAGAAAAAGCTAAAGACCCCACATGTTTCGCACATTCACAGATGGTAAATTGTGAACCATGCGGTGGGAAGCCAGAGATTCAGCACTGCTCAGCCCTGGAGAGGGAGGGGGAATGGGCCTGGGGCCTGCCAAGTAGGAACTACTGTTCACTTCCTCAAAACTGTCAAACAAGAAGCAAAGTGGTGCATACTTTGGGCTTTACATTTTACAAGCACCTCCGGCCTCATGGAAGGCAGTTGCACTCCATCTGGCTAGCTACATGCAACCCCTAGACAGGGACCAAGGACCCTTTGTGCTTTGTGAACTAACTCGCTCTTGTAGCGTTGAGCAACCCCCACACTACCTTCCCGACACCTCTGCCCCAGCAGCCTCTTGTACTTTGCTGTAAGGTATGTCAAATTAGCATAAAGTGACAAGACGCTGACACACTCCTCGCTCCCGTGTCAGGAGACCACCTCCTACCTTTTCAACCATGTGACGACGACTTTATGTCTCGGGCCCTAGCACCTCGCTCACCGAATAATGAAAGTCAGACCGGCTGTCTTCTGGTGCGGAGAGCTGCTTCCATTCAGAACCGAGTAGATAACCGCCCCGACACCCGTCCCTGGGTGCACGGCAGCCAACTCAGCCCCACAAGCACGTTTGTGTACCACCTGCCGGGCGCCCACAACCCGGGTCCCGGCCTTTCCTGCAGCGCCGCCCCGCGGGGACCCTTGGGCGAGTCGGCCGAGGCCGGCCCATTGTTCCCGGCGCCGCCGCCAGAGGCCGCCGCCGCTCCCCTATGACACAGCAACAATAGAGGCCGCTCTGGCCCGCGCTTCCGCCGGAAATAGGCCGCTGGCGCGGAGGCGGGTCGGACGCGATGGACGGCGGCAAGAGCCAATCGGAGCTGGGCCAGGGCCGGACGCGCGACTGACGGAACTCAATCGGCGGTGGGGCGGGCCGAGCGCAGGCTTCCGGCGAGGCCCGGCAGGCGCCTAGAAGGAAGAGCGAGCCCGGACGGCGCCCCTAAGGCCCAGTGTGAGCACAGCCAGGTAGGGGCTCAGCAGCGGCGGGGTAGGAGTGCGCGGGGCTGGGTTCGGCCGGGCGGCGGGAGGACGGAACGCGGCATCAGCGCGGGACCGAGGCAGCCTGGGCCGGCTGCCGGTGTCCCAGACACGCCGGGCCGTACGCGGCGGGGCTCCGCGCGGGCAGGCAGTGACGTCGCGGGAGCGGGGAGCCCGCGGGGCTGCGCTCGATCCCGCGCACAGCACCTGGCCTTGCGCAGCCTGGCGCGCTCCCACTCCTGGGCAGCTGCGGGACTGGCCAGCCTTTGGGTGGGACATTGCGCACGCGACGCCGTTCGACGGGCCTCGCTCTGCTTTTTCAGGATGACGACTTCAGGCGCTCTCTTCCCAAGCCTGGTGCCCGGCTCTCGGGGATCCTCTACCAAGTATTTGGTTGAGTTCCGGGCTGGAAAAATGTCATTAAAAGGGACTACGGTCACCCCAGATAAACGGAAAGGGCTCGTGTACATCCAGCAGACGGACGACTCCCTCATTCACTTCTGTTGGAAAGACAGGACCTCTGGGACCGTGGAGGATGTGAGTCCTGTAGCCAAAGCAGGCCAGCAGAGGCTCTGGGCAAGAGCTGGGAGTGTGGGAACCACTGACCTCGCCTGCAGTAGATCGGTGTAGGGGTCGTCTGCTCACAAGGTTGGCAGACTTCTCCAGTCACTCTGAAGCCATGCACACCATGGTGACCATAGTTCTTAAGATTTTTAGCAGAGACAACTTACTGGCAGGATGACAGAGTCACCTGGTCATTCTCCTCAGCCTTGGCTTTAAACTTCCAGTGTTGTGGAGGAGTGTACAGATCTGACCTTCACCACAGCCTCCGGTGGTTTTGGGCTCTTGGAAGAGGTCACTTTTCCTTAAGCCTCTTTGTCTCTGGCTACATTGTTCTTTGTTACACTTGATTGACTTTTTGCTTCTTGGGGCACAGTCCCAGAATGTTTCTGTTAGAAGTCATCAGGTCCTCAAGGAACAGCTTTCTGCCACACTACTCTGGGCCCTCTACCCTGTTAGACTTGGGTCCAGCAAGTTTTCAGGGGACATAAACCCTGGCAGTATGTGTGTGTGTGTGTGTGGCTGACTGACTTCCCTGTGTCACCAGGACTTGATCATCTTTCCCGATGACTGTGAGTTCAAGCGGGTGCCTCAGTGCCCCAGCGGGAGGGTCTACGTGCTCAAGTTTAAGGCAGGGTCCAAGAGGCTCTTCTTTTGGATGCAGGTATGCAGGAGAATGGTCCACTCTCCTTTTCCTTGTGGTACGCTTGAGGTTGCTTTCTCCACACTAGAAGGTGCAAACCTGGAAGGTCTGATGGAGCAGAGTTTCCACCTGTGTGAGTGGCTCCTGGTTAAGCACCAGAGCCCTGCACATGGGGTCCTCATTGCTCCCTGGCCACGGATCCTAGCTCCTAGAGATGACCCTCTCTGTTTTCTCAGCATTTCAGTGGCCCTATCAGTTCTCCTGTGTTGTGTATTTGGAGACTTTTCAGTGTCTTGGCTCCCTCTCACTCACATCTGCAGTGCCCCTCAAATGGGGATTTGCCACATTTTGTCCTGCTGGGGGCCATTGCCATAATTGTGTTTCTTATGCTGTTAATTTGGTTTTGCAGTGGTGTGGGACATGGGCTGTGTTTTGGGTGTATGGACACAGTCTAGAGACAGAAGCTAACATTGGAGTATGTTCAGGGGTGGTGTACACATTTTCAATTTGGACAGTCACGGCCCTTGTCATCCTGTCTGAAGGGGTTTCCTCTCAGCCTGAATTCTGGTTACTTGATCCCAAGGGTCCAGAATACAGCGGAGGACAGTAATGGTGTGGCTGTGTTCCAGAGTATCTGTAGGTAGAAACTGAGGGTGGTTGCTCACAGCAGAGCATTTTTTCACAGTTCTGAACATTGTTAATGGACCCCCATCACTATTAACTCTTCTTCATTTTACCCTTGCAAAGCCTTTCTTGCCCCTGAGCCTCTGGAGCCCAGGAAGAGCCATACCCTGAAGGCGCTCTAGGCCTGTGGCCTAGTCCCTGCTGTATTGTTCTCTTAAGAGCCTAGGTTGGGTTCTGTCTCTGGTGATGACATTTGCGAGTCACTGTGTGGGTGCTGGGAAGCCAACAGGCACAACCAGCTCCACCATGGCTCCTTGCTTACCGTCTCTGGCAGGAACCCAAGACTGACCAAGATGAAGAGCATTGTCGGAAAGTCAATGAGTGTCTGAACAACCCCCCCATGCCTGGAGCATTGGGAGCAAGTGGGAGTGGTGGCCATGAGCTCTCAGCACTGGGCGGTAATGATCACCTAGACCTGTGGGGGGCAGTGTTCCTCAATGAGCTGGTAGATTGATTGTAAGGCAGAGAGCCCTCCTTAAATAAGTTCTGGTTCTTTCTCCACTCCCATCTTCAGTGGACAAAAATTCACCTGGTCCCTGTTGCCTCTCTTCCAGAACTATTATTATTCCCCAGGTGGCTCAGGGTGGGGCCAAGGCCAGGCATCTGTCATAGTCAGCAGTGTGTAGTACTGTAAGAATCTAGATGTTAGAATTTTGCACATGGGAGAGACATGAAACATTTGCTGCCAGGCCAAGTAAATGTTTGTGAGCGGGGATGTGGTCATGCTGCGTGTGGCCATGCCTGAGGCACACAGCCATACCTACACTAGATCCTGGCCATGGCCACTGCAGGCCCATATCTGATTTGTGTGTTCTCCAGGTGAAGGTGGCCTGCAGAGCCTGTTGGGGAACATGAGTCATAGCCAGCTCATGCAGCTCATTGGACCAGCCGGCCTCGGAGGACTGGGTAACATCCCGCTATCCCTGGCTTTCCCAAAAAGCGCCTTTGTCGTGTTTGCTTGAAGACAGAGTTCCCTTCTGGCTCCCTTTACTGGGGTCTCAGCCATGTCTGTGTCCGTGTGTCTCTTGTACCACTCCTTTTTTGGAAGGTGCTTGTCTGCTGGGTACAAGCTGGTTTAGTGTGTGCGTGTACAAAGCCAAGAATGATCGATCACCTTGGGCACAGCAAATGTTCTAGACACTAGAAGGCACTGTGGTGGTCAAGATCAAGATGTGGCCTATTCTTGAGCACACCTTGGGTGAGGTGGAAATGACCTGGCTCAGAATAGCTTTTAAAATTTGGAGTGGTCACTTCAGTCTCCTGTAGTCTGCCTTGTTGATAACCCTGCCATCCCTTGGCTTTGGTATTGGGGTGGGTGGCTTCTTGGGTAGGCTGGTATCTAGCACCCATTTCTATGTTCCTTTAGGTGGACTTGGAGCCCTCACTGGACCAGGCCTGGCCAGCTTGCTGGGGAGCAGTGGGCCTCCAGCAAGCAGCTCTTCGTCCAGGTGAGCTCCAAGCCCCCAGGGCCTGACATGGGTACTGGGCACCACCAGCAGCCATTGCATTCTCTCTTGGAGTCCTCACTTAGGAGGTAGGGTAGAGGGTCCCTGTTACACTTGAGCTTATTACCAGAGGGGGGTGGTGGTCCTGTGGACCTGTGGAGTAGCCCTGAAACATAGTGGGCCTAGCTGTTCCAGCCCTTGCTCATTTTCCCCAGCTCCCGGAGCCAGTCGGCAGCCGTCACCCCGTCCTCCACCACCTCTTCTGCCCGCGCCACCCCAGCCCCTTCTGCCCCAGCTGCTGCTTCGGCAACCAGCCCAAGTCCCGCACCCAGCTCAGGTAATGGAACCAGCACAGCAGCCAGCCCGACCCAACCCATCCAGCTGAGCGACCTCCAGAGCATTCTGGCCACTATGAATGTGCCCGCAGGGCCAGGAGGCAGCCAGCAAGGTAAAGAGCTGCAGGTACTCATGGGGTGAAAGTTACTGCCCATGCACATGCAACAGTGGCTCTCAGGGTGTATCCATGGTGTAAAGCCACACTTGCCCACCTCACCTTGCCTGGGCTGTCATTGGGCCACTGATGGCCACCTTGCTTGTGCCTTAGTGGATCTGGCCAGCGTGCTGACACCAGAGATCATGGCTCCCATCCTCGCTAATGCAGACGTTCAGGAGCGCCTATTGCCCTACCTGCCTTCTGGGGAGTCTCTGCCCCAGACTGCAGATGAGATCCAGAACACATTGACCTCGCCCCAGTTCCAACAGGTATTTATGTCTGTAATACTCTGTACCCTCACCTTTTGGCATGGTGGCCTGCACCCAGCTTGCATGCATGCTTTGTTCTAGGCCCTGGGTATGTTCAGTGCAGCCTTGGCCTCAGGACAGCTCGGCCCCCTCATGTGCCAGTTTGGCCTTCCTGCAGAGGCTGTGGAGGCTGCCAACAAAGGTGGTGAGTGCTGATCCTTAGTCTTGGCCACAACTACTAGCCATTTGTTATATGGAGTGCTAGAGGCTGTCTACTTGGGGCTATTTCAGATGTGGAAGCATTTGCCAAAGCCATGCAGAATAATGCCAAATCGGAGCCGAAGGAGGGTGATGCAAAAGACAAGAAAGACGAAGAGGAGGATATGAGTCTAGATTAAATTATTCGCTGTCCTTCCCCAGTTGGAATTCATAGTTGTGTGGTTCCTTAGTGGCGATTGTGATTGGCTGTACCCTCTCCCGACCCGCCTCACTAATAAAGTCCTCTCTTGTCCCTGCCAACTCTGGTCTTGGCCATGGCTACCTGCCTCTGCTCCCCACAACATCAGGCCTGTATGTGGGCCAGCCATTGCTCTGTTTGAATCACCACACTCAAGTGAAACAAGTCTCTTTTAATTTTAAAGGAGCCAGTGACTTTACATATTTCAGTACTAAAATGTAAGGCGAGAGGAACCGAGGAAAAAATATAAATGTCTGGTCTTGTGTCCTTTCATCTAAAAAGACAGCTAGCTTAAACCAGAAATGACCAATGTGGGAGCCCTCAACGCTGACGTAGCGGAAGGGTACTGGACTCCACCTGCCTCTGGGTCAGTGCTTTTCCTTGTCCCCTGAGATTGGAGAGTGCTGCAGAATGAGCTGGGCTCGGGTTCCCCGAGGGGCAGCCACTGGTCCCGACTGCCCCCTGGACTTTTGCAGAAGTGGTTACGGTGACTGGAGCTCTGTTGACTACCAGCTTCCTCATGCATCCTCTATAGGCAGGGGGCGTTGGCTCATCACTTGTTTCTAAAAATACAAATGGCCAAGAGAAGACTGGTATAGAAAAGCAGCGCGGTCCTCTGTCCCTGCCTGGTCTCTGCTGCCCTTTTGGAGGGTCAGAGGATCCCAGTCCCCATAGGGCAGGCCACACTTACTGGGCAGGCCCCCAAGGTGCAGAGGTACTGGAGTATCAGCCAGGGTCACTGGCAAAGGGCCTGTGGTGTGGTTGCTCTGTCTGTCTACCTCCAGCCGGAGCATGTTCCTGCCCTTGGTCACTGTGGAGTAGATTTGTATCTCTTAGCCTACCTGAAGTGGCCCTTCCACAGCCTACACCCTGAAGAGAAAAGGGCCCCTCACCTGCTATTCGGTGCCACTGCCCATCACAAAGCTTGGGGTAGGATACCCATGTGGAGAACTCTCCTGCCCCATCATTGGCCTGCAGCAGGACCTGAGGTGAAAGACAGATTCTGTCTGCCAGAGGCCACAGTGGGGGAAGCCTGGGAGGGTCACTCACCCAGCACCCTGCTCACCTGCTCACTCAACACCTGCAGCTGCATATAGGGGGTGGCCTGGGGCTGGCCCAGGTGGAGGATGAGGCCAGCAGCTGCCAGGGGCCGCACCTCTAGCTCCAGGTTTATATAGGGCAGCTTGGCCTTGGTGGGCTCTGTGGGGGAAGGGCTGTGATGGGAGGGGTTCCGGGCCCTTGCTTAGAGCCCCCATACCCACAGACCTTCCCTTGCCTCACACACCTAATGTGACAATTCCTTCACCGCCTGGGAAGAACAGGCCTTCCTCCAGGGGCCCCGAGACACAGGGCATAACCCCCACCATTCGTGTTGGCGACTTCAGGGGCCGCTTATCCAGCTGCAGGTTCTTCACACAGCCACTGAACCCCACGGATACCTGAAGGAACAAGATTGGTGTCAGGCTGGGACTGTTGAGGGTGGATATCCAAGCCAAGGCCCTACAGGGATGGGGCAGTATGGTTCTCACAGGCAGCTTGGAGCTGTAATTGCTGGCAGGGAGACCTCCCACAAAGAGGGTGTAGGGCTGTGGGCCCCCTGTCCTGTGGCCCCCATGGCGGGGTGCCTTCTGGCTCCAGGTGTGTCTGCCATCCACCACAAGCTGGATCTGCTGCATTCTCCAGCGCACAGACACCTGGGAATGGGAAGTAACCTGGTCAGCAGTATCCACTACTCTGAGAAAAAAGCAGCTTCAGAGGCAGGGCATTCCCTGTGCCCTGCCACCTACACTCTTTCTCCGTAACCTCTCACCCTGTGCCACTGGCCAGCCCGTGAGTGTTGGTGGCTCTGGACCTGGAGCCGGGACCCAGGGCCTTCTGTCTGTGCAACAAAGTGTCCTTGGTTCAGGAAGAGAACCAATGAAGGGCTGTGGCTCGACAGGGGTGCAGCTAAGAGCAAGAGGCCCTGGGAAGCAGCATGTGGGCGGACAAGCATCGAAAGGTGGAGCCTGGAAGCCAAGCATAGAGTTAGCCTGGTCAGCACTTCTGATCCCACCCAAGCCTGGCCTGGCCAACCTTACCTATTCCTGTGGGATGGGGAAACACCCACAAACTGCAGGTAACTGGGCAGCAGTCCTCCAAACTGGTATGCATCTTGAATAGTATCAAGGAGCCAGGATGGTGTGCAGGCAAGGTTGTGGCTGGGTTGGCGACTGCGTCGGGAGACCTGGGACACGGACCAGAACACAATACAGGGGCCAGTGTTTTGGTAGCCAGCCTCCCAGCTCAGCTACCCTAGCCCTGCCCACATACCCTGAGTACCCTACCCTCTGAGCCGTGGCCCTCCAGGTCTGCATGAGTTGTGCCGGTGTGCAGCCTATGCTCACATTGACACCGCCCATGTTCTGCTGTAGGTCAAACACACGCTGTGGCCCCCGAAGTCTGTAGGGAGACAGGTGGGTACCTGTCAGTAACTGGAATGGGGGGTCAGCTGGGACCTCATCCCTACACCAACCAGCTCACCGCTGCACAAAAACATTGCTGATGCAGCCACTGAAGTTGTGGAAGGTACCAGATGTAGGCAGGCCTCCCAGAAGAAGTTGTGAGGGTTCCTCAGGCTGTAGTTGGAGCATGGGGCGTGTTCCCTGGTGGGACTTTATCTGTTGTAGCTGGTCATCCACAAACAGCTGTACCCTGAGGAGAAGGCAGCAGTGTTTCCCATCCCAGCACATCTTCTTGAAGGGACAGCCTCACCCAGACCCTCCTATAGAGCATACTGGCACTCTTTCCCTCTCTGCCCAAGGCAGGGCTTACCGTGTGGCATTGGTGTAGAAGGCAACATAGTGGGGGGCACCATCGGCAAAGACCCCTGGAGTTTGTACCTTTGTTCCCAAAAACTGGAGTGTCAGATGGCCCTGCTCCAGAGATACCTGGTATAGCCCATCCTAGGGACAGGAGCAAGGTCAGCTGACCAGGCCAAGAGTCCAGATTCATCCCTTTCAATCCCTACAAGCCCAGACCAGGGCTGTAGCACAAGCAAGTTGCCATCATCTCACCTGGGAGGCACGATAGTAGAGCAGGCTGTTCCCCTGTGTACCACGAAAGCCAAAGCCAGAGTAGACCTCGCCAGTGATGGATGCCACATCAGGAAGTGCCAGGGGCAGGAAGCCATGGCCGTGGAAGGTCATAGCACGTCCCACTAGCAGGTCAGCAGTGCAGCCAAAGCTGATACCCGTGGTGTTCAGTCGCTTGAGGTCCACATACTTGCCCAGGGCCTTGATGCCTTTGATGCAGCCGCGGACAGAGCCTCCCGAGGGGAAGATCCGCTGTAGGCTGCAGGGCACCAGTCAGATCTTGAGTGGCTGCCCTGTTAGCACTGAGACCTCACATGCCCCCATGGCCCATGCTCACCTTGGGGGCAGCTGATCAGGTGGCACACCCCCCAGGTAGTAGGCATCAGCCATCTCCAGCATGTTGTCCTGCTCTACACTGAACACAGTGGCCCTCTCCACACGCACCAGCACACGTTTGCGGATGCCAGCCAGGAGAAATACCTGGATCTGCAGGGAATGGGGACTGAGCAAGCTTCAGGAAAAGCAGTCCTTCTGGTCCTCCCATCCCCAGGACCCTTTTCTTACCGCCTTGCTGGCTGCTGTCAAGGGTTGTGGAGACTGCAGTGGGCTGGCCCTCTTCAGGCCTGAGCCGAAGTCATAAAGGAGCACGAGGGTGCCTTCCTGCACTGCCAGACACAGGAACTGGCTCTACAGGAAGAGGGCAGAGCAGGGGCATCAGAAAGGGGCAGAGCAGAGCAGAGCCAGAATGAGGAGGAGGTGGAGCGTAAGGTCAGCCATGCCTCATGCTTGAGGAAAAAGATGATTCCATTGTAGGACACAAGCCGCAGCTCCTGGTCAAAGCGCTTTGTGTTGCCGATCTGCTTTTCAAAGCTGATACGGGCAAAGCCACTGCCATCCAGGTAGGAGCCGTCTGTGAGCCATGGGTCACCGGTGGCCTTGGAGCTGCATATTAGAGGATTCAGGTCAGTAAGGAGGTGGAGGTGTAGACACAGGGCGCTGGGCTTTACCTACCGAGCACAAGGTTTATCCACTGCAGTGTCCAGCATGAAGGTCTGCTCAAAATTATAGAGGCTGACCACCTCCTCATTCAGTGTGTCCATCTCAATGCAACCCAGGTAACCAGGGAACCGGAGAGGTTCAGGGGGCTGTGGGTAAAGTGCATGGTCAGGGAACCTTCCTGATTCCTAGAGCAATGGACACTCAGACTTCAGGAGAATGGACTAAAGCCAGATAACTTTCTCCCAGGTCAAGACAGGCAAGGCTGCCAGCCTGCTCCAGGACCACCCTGAGGCTGAGCCAGGCTCACCGTGAAGTTGCTGGGGTATCCTCCCACATAGAAGACAAAGTCATCAGGCTGTAGGCTGAGTAGCCCCTCCATCCCAGGGGCCACTGTGTCCCCCTTGATTTCATGAACCATCTGCTTCTCCACTGTGACAGACATGTGGCCAAACTGAAGGGTCCTAAGAGCAGAGATGAGGGGTGAGAAACAGGCAGGGGACTTTGAGCCACAAGTGTCTAGTTCCCTTCAGGGTAACTACCTGTCAATGCTGATGGCTGCAAACTGCTCCCCAATGTTCTCGTCGATGCTGAGAGTTGTGGGGCCGGCCTTACCTAGCCTGTACACCCAGTGCACCTTCTGATTACGCAGAGATACTCCCATGTAGTCCCCAGTGGCCTGTGGTGCAGCCAGAAGATAGTCAGGATGAGGACCCCACCCATTTCTAACTTGCAGTGCATTATGGTCTATCCCCCCTCCTGCTTGATTGGTACCTGACGGCTGCCCATGTATAGAACAAAGTGGTCCCCAGTGTTCTCGCCTGGTGCAGGTGCAGGCACTGGACTCTGTAGGTAGAACTTGAGGGCAGTGTAGGCAGCGAGGTCAGCGAGGTCCCGTGGGGCACGTAGTTGCACCCCTGAACGCCCATTGAACTTCATGGACACCTTGACCTGGAGTGTATAGCACATGAAGGTTTACAACCCAGCTGCCCAAGCGCCACTGTTCCTAGGTACAGCCCTAAGGTGAGAAGCTACACACCTTGTTGGCAGCACCCCGGGCTTGGGCAATGAGCTTGCGTACACGACCAATGTTGGCAGACAAGGCAAGGCTGGTATTATGCACTCTACGGTTCTCCAGACGACTCAGTTTGGTCAGCAGCTGTGGCAGTGTCTTCTCCAGGGTGGACACTGCATGAAAGGTGGGCTGAGAGCCTTGTCTCCCATAGGTTGGCCCCCATGCAGGAGGACAAGGACCACTGGCTCACCTGAACTGCTTGCATCATGTTCCACTTGGCTCAGGTCCTGGCCTCGCAGACCCCCCAGTTGGTTTTGCCATCGCGCCACATTCTTTTGCATGTTCTGAAGCTGGGACTGCACATCGGTAGCTGTGTCCAGGGCTTCGGCAGCCACAGCCTTAGCATGAGCGATCTTCTCACTGGTCTCACCTGCAGCAGATGAAAGCCATGGCCAGCAGGGACCAACTTCATGCTCCTAGGCCCCGCTAGGATGGCCACACTAGATGCCCACCCCATGGATAGCATAAGCCCCAAACATGCAGCTCAATACATTCAAACTTCTATCCAGACACCTTTCCTGGTCCTACACAATCCTCCTAACCAGGGACCTCCATCAATTCCCAAGTCTTACCCAGCTTCTGAGGTTTGTACCCAGGTGTGGTGGTGACAGGGAACCCTAGCCAACTAGGTCAGACCATGCTATTGACAGTTCTGAGCCCACAGGCTCTTCTGGGTGTGCTCCTACATCCTCCAGTGTCTGCTCTCACCCAGGCCTTCACCACTGTCCAGCACTCTAGGACCTGCTTATCTGTGCCAAGTGCATGAGGCCGCTTTGTTGGTGACCTGTGCCTCAGGTTGGAGGCCCAACCCCAGAATGCTCCTTAGCCTGGGAGGAGCCTCCTCAGACACTGACTGCAGCAATGGCTCACCAGTGGCCAGTGTGAGTGTGTCCACTTTCACAAGGCACTACAGAGCAGGCAGAAAAAAGTGATGGGAAAGAGCAGGGATAAACCACATACCTGTGTCCATGGCCAGCATATCTTGTGCGGTCCGGATCTGGGCTGCCAGCTGGTCCTTCCTGGCCCGCACATCATGCAGCTGGGTCCCTGCTGCCTGAAGGCGGCCCTGAGCTGTGGAGGAGGCAGCCTCAGTGACAAGGAGTTCTACCCAACCCTCCTGGCCCATAAATGGAGAGAGAACCAATACAGGGGCCTTGAACTTCATCCTTCTCCAGCTGTGGTCCCTTGGGTTAGGGTTAGGGTTAGTCTTGGTGTCACATACACCAAGACAGTCATACATTATCATCACCCTGTGCCCCTAAAGCAGAACCATCCTGCAGAAGGCACATAGGCAGGCATGTCCAGTACATATTGATTCTCCCCGAGCCACACTAGAACTAACCCAAAGCTACATGGACATGTCTCAGAGATCAGTGTGCCCTCAAGGATCCAAGTACTCACCAAGGCCCAGCTTCTTCTGGTGCCCAAGGATGGTCTCCTTTAGTGCACTGCTATTGGCTAATAACTGCCGGGCTCGGGCTGCTAGGCCACGCTGCACCACTGCCTGCAGAAGATGGAGGTATTTGTATGGGGCTGGGGAGCAAGGCTCCTGTGGGTCACAGACGTTCAAGGTCTCACCTCCCATGTGCGGCTGGCCTGCTGCAGTGCCTGGCCTGCGGCGCCCTCAGCAGCCTGAACGGCCTGCAGGATGCTGCTATAGGCATTGGAGGCTTCCACAGCCCTCTGAATGAAGCGATCTTGATTGATGCCAAGAATGATACTATAGGAGGGAGGGAGGATTATGGGACATGTAGGTGGGGTGCTGGAGAGCACAGGTCGCCACATCTCAGGGTCTGTGTCTAGACCCTTTAGGTTTGATCCTTTCTGTCAAACTCCCAGACGGCTACAGAAAGCCTGGATTTTTCTTAAATAATGACTTTTTTCCCCAGAAGCTCTCCCAGACCAGTCACCCTCCTTAGGGTCAATTATACCCACAGGTACCCAAGCTGCACCCTAGGAGGTACCACATACCCAGACAGGTTGATCGCCAGCTGATCCAGTTTCTGAGCATGGGCTTCAGCAGCCTCTACCAAGTCCACCTTGCTGCTGGCAGGGGAGAAGGTCTGCATCTTCTTCAGTAAGGGTGTCCAGGCTCCATCCAGACTAGCTGCCAGGTGCTCTAGGTCCTGAGGTGGGGGTGGGCTTTATTACCCTCCTAATTTGGGACCCCAGGTGCTCTGCATGCAAGTGAGTCCAGGACATTTCTAAGCTGGCAGTAACCAAAAGTCTTCGAGGAAACTGGCCAGGAATGCATGAGATGGTGGGGATATATTTACCTCCTTAGCCCGGTCCATGCCTTGTAGAAGCTCAGAAACACGGCCCAAGGTGAGTCTGGCACCTTCAAGAGTGGCCTTTAGGGTAGCATTGTCCTGAGACAGCTCTTGTTTCCATTGCTTAGAACAAAATTTTAGGGGAGTGGAATGAATAAAGATATGATGGGGCCTGAAGCATCATAGGGTAGGAAGGAGGGAGGGGAGCTGAGGACAAGGGCAATCAGTGGGCAGGAGTGGGCAGAGAAGAAGGGAGAGGATGGGGAACTGGGTTGGGGGACATGGGAAAGGACAAAGTAGGGGGTGAAGAAGATCGAGGGTAGGGAAAGGGGGAGAAAGTGCTGGCCAGGGCACGGAGAAGAGAGGCCTGGAGGAGGAGGAGGAGGAGGAGGAAGAGGAGGAGGAGGAGACTGGGAGAGGGTGGGAAGCCGGCAAACTTACCAGGGCTTCTTCCAGTCGCTCCTGGTTACGGCTGTTAAGTTCATCAGCCTCCCGGGTAGTATTGACTGCGTGGTTCAGGGCCTCACGAAGGTCCATGAGGCCAGCCTCGTACTGGGCCAGCTGGTCCCGAATGTGTGAGGCCAAGGACTGGTTCTCCTCCCAGAACCTGGTGAGCTGTTCCTGCACACGAGCCATCACTGGCCAACACCAGAGTAGAGGGGGCGTCACTCTGGTATCTAAACTCCCTCATGACCCCCATTCTCTGCCCAGTGACGATCTAGTCCACCCTCTAAGCTGGCTCCAGGGCTCCCAGGCCATGGTCCTAAGTGGACCTGCCTAACTAACATGACTTGGCCTCACTCACGCCTCTGGGCTTCTGCCAGTTCAGCCTCTGCCACTGCGCGAGGGGCCCCTAGGTCACGAGTCCGCATAATCCAGAGTAGCCGCTCCACTTCAGCCAGTGCCCGGCGCAGCTGCTCACCAGACGGTGCAGAGGAATTGTCTGGAGATGCTTGGCCCATTCGAGAAGCCAACTCTACAGGGAGAAGAGGGTCAGGGCCTGGGGTGGCCTCCACCCATCCAAGGCACTTCGCCAGGCCACCAGCACATACCCCGATGGCACATCACAGGAGACCTCTCTCTGCCTTTATCTACTGTTCCCGTTGCCTCCTGCAACCCTAACCTGCTGTGTCAGCCCACTCCCTGGCCTTCCCTAAGCAGGAACTTCAGTTTTGTTTTCTTCCAATCCTTTGGCTATGCCAGATCCTGCCATAAGCTTGGGAGCTCATTTCTTCTCTGGACTGTTTGCCACTAAGGAGGTTTGCAAGTATTCCCAGTGGAGCTGGGTGGGGGTCAGCCCAGCACTAAGAGAACAAACAGACCCTGGCCAACAGCCATTTGCCTAGAGGATAAACATATAGTCACCTCAAGAAGAGACTTCTAGGAGGTCCGGCCCCCCACCCCAAGTAGCCCACCCTATACTAGACCCATGTATCAGCCAGCCCTACCACTCAGGGCATGATTCACAGCACGCACGGTCTCCAACAATGTCTGTGCCCGGCTCAGTGTGGCCTCTGTGTTGTCCATCATCTGGCCCGCCCGATCTTGGGCCCCTGTGGCCTGTGGGTAGTTTTTTCAGCTATAGTGCTTGTGGGTATATTGCTGGGGCATAATTAGGGTGAAAGGGTGGCCCTGGTAATGGGGGAAATGATTAAGAACTGGGGGAAGGTGGGTTTGGTGTCAAGGACTGGGGGGACCCCAGGGTGAGGGCTTCTGAAGGAAAGGCACCACACACAGGACACTGGGGTGGGGTTCACAGGTCTTGCCTGACTGCCCAGCTGCTCAATATCCTGTTGAAGGTTTGCACTCTGCTGCTCTAGAGTCTGTAGCTGCTGTGTTGTTTGGTAGCGGGGTCCTAGTGGGCTCCGGAGCTTATTCTGTTAGGAGCAAAGATTAAGTACTACATAGACAGCTGGAAGAGGCAGGGAAGGCAGGTGGGCATGAAATACCTGCAGGTCAGCAATGGAGGCATTCAGCTTGCGCAGCCTGTCCCAGGCTGCAGAGCTAGCATTGATGCCCTGCAGCTGCTCACGGATGGCAGGGAGAAGGGTACCAGCTTGTTCAAGGTCATCCAGAAGCAGGACCACACAGTGGTCACACACTGCAGGCAGGAGAGCAGACACTGAGGACATGGGTAAGCCAAGGATTACAGGACCAACAGAAGGAAGAATCGGTTAGCACCATGAGGTCAGTATGAGGCCGGCACCAGGGTTACAGGTAATGGAGTGACTGGGTCAGAGAAAGAATTAATCAGGAAAATGAGGTCAGCACAGGCTCAGATTCAGGGAAGCACAAGAGGTTGGCATAAAAGACTGAGCTGTAGGTTAGTCAAGGTCATAGGGTAAGAAGTCAGCTGGGGTATCTCAGGGTCAGGTGAAAACCCTCATCTGGTCAGGAAGGAACTGGCCTGAGGCTGTGGAGCACTCTAGTGGGAAAAATCCTGGGCAATGACCTGTTTCAGAGTTATACCCCCAACTAAGGTGTAAGAGAGTGGACACCAGGTTAGCATGGAGTTGGAGACCGATAGCTGGGGTCCCTCTGGGGTGCTGAGCTTACTTAGTACAGGGAAGGAACACTTAGGCTTTGAGCAGGTGTCATAAGTGAGAGGCCCGAGAATCCTATACCCCAGGCAGGGTAAGAAGACTAGGTAAAGAGTGCAATGGGGGCGCACCTTCACAGTGTACACCATGGCCCCCAGGCCCGCCTGGTACAGGCACCTGGTGCTGCTGGCTACAGATGTCACAGCGCTCCCCACTGAGCCCTGGGGGACAGGTGCAGCGGCCTGTGTGCGGGTCACAGTGGCCTCGTGGACACTGACAACCTACAGCAAGAGAGGAAGGTAGATGTAACTATTAGTGTCCAAGGATGCCCGCCTCTGCCTGCCCCACATTCCTGTACTCACGCCTGCAGCCCTTCTCCGGGAGCCCCCAGTAGCCAGGGGCACACTCGCGGCACTGGGGTCCTGTGGTCCCTGGCTGGCAGTGACACTGGCCACTCAGAGGGTGGCACTCGGAGCCCTTGGCAGCTGGTCCACAGGCACACGGTTGGCAACCTTGGCACTGCTCAAAGCCAAAGTGTCCGTCCTGTAATATACCCTGCAGTCAACAGCCTGCCCGGCCCCCAGCACCACACTTCTGCCAGCCCTGAAAATGGGCTATCTCAGGCTCCTCGGGTCCAGCCAAACCTTCCCCTTGCCCATTCCTCCAGAGACCAGGCCACTCCCTCAGTATATCTCCACAGGTTTGGTCCCTTCCTGTAGCCTGCCCCATCCTCAGGTCGACTCCCAGCCCTACCAAACAGCGGTCACAGCGTTGTCCAGTCACGCCTGCCTTGCACAGGCAGCGCCCACTCTGGGGATCACAGGCTTCTGTTCCGCATGGGGAACAGTCACACCCTGCAGAAAGTGAGGGTTACGATAACTGTGCTGTCCCCCCATCCCAGTCCTTCCAAACCTAGCTCCTTATTTCCTACAGTTTATCCCATGATTTGGTCCAGGCCTCTCACACCCCGTAGTCACAACCTCACTGGTCCTGTTTGGCCTCTAGTCTGGCCTTAAAGCTGGCCACCAAGGGGGATCTGAACATGCAGTTCAGTAACACGTCTTAGGGTGCATCCAAAATCCCACCCAGTGCTTACGGGTGCAGTTGCCAGGCAACAAAGCATTGCCATAGAAGCCAGGGGCACAGCTCTCACAATGGGGCCCAGTGGTGTGACGAAGGCAGCCACGACAAGCGCCTGTCAGGGGGTCACAGTCACTGAAGATCATGTTGGGGTCTCCATTGCCACTGCAGTCACAGGGCTGACACGAGCTGCCCAGCACCAGAGGGTTCCCAAAAAAGCCAGGTGCACAACTGGGGGTGGGTGACAAGGAGACGGGGCAGTTAGAGTCCAGTGGCCCCACTCAGGGTGCCCTAGGGTCTGTACAGATTCACCCCGCCTAATTACCGTTCACAGGAGGCTCCGGCATAGCCTGGTCTGCAGAGGCACTGGGTTCGGCCATTTCTTAAGATGCAGCCATCTGCAAAGCTGTAAGAATTACACAAGTAGTCGCTACATATCGGCACCTGGTGCTGAGGTTCACCTACTGGGCCTACCCCAACTGCTCGGAGGCTGTAGAAGGGACCAGGTGAGGCTTACTTGTTGGAAGGTACTGCCAATGGGCAAGGGCAGCTCACACAGGGAGCTGCAGGATCGTTGGGGTCAGTTCTCACAAAGCCTGCCCTGCAGCGTTCACACTGGTCCCCTTCTGTGTTGTGTTGGCAACTCTGGGGCACAGTGGAAAAGTTAGTGCTGAAAGCTGAGGGGCATCCCCACCCCATCCCCACTGCCCTACGCCAGCTAGGGTCTGGGCTGAGTTTATCTGGAACTACAGACCCTGGGGTCTCCCTTGGCTGGCCAGGTTCCACAGAGTACTCACCACACAGGTTCCAGAGCCAGGAAGGCAGCGGTCCGAATGACCATGGCATTGACAAGGGACACATCGGCCTAGGAAGAGACCTTTGATGTCCCTGTAATAGCCAGGGGCACATTCCTGGGAGAAGGCAGGTAGGTAGGGCATTAGTGACTGGGGGTAAAATGTGATGCCAGCCCCAAGACTTGGCAGATCAGCTAGGCAGCTCACAGGTCAGCCCCTGGAGACCTTCATGCACCAGCTACAAGGATAGATCACACCATGGCTCACAGGGCCCAGGAGTTGGATGCTACAACTGTTGGCCTTGTCTGGCTGTTGGGCCTCTGGACCTGTGAAGACACTGCCAAATGCAGATGGCATGGCTCAGGAATGACTAGGCTGTGTGGCTGGTGACCAGAGCTGCCTTCTTTCTATCCCAAACATCTTTTTCTAGTGGTGATCAGCTACAACCCTTCCCCAGGAATCATGCTAGATGAGCCACAGGCAGATGGATACCAGTGAGGGAGGAGAGGGTGACAGCTGGGAATCAGCGTGGATCAAATTTGATGGTTGTGTGAGTACTGAGTGAGCCCTAAATGGGAGGCAGAAGCTGGGGAGGTGGGGCAGTGATGAACGGTGCGGGGAGCAGGTGATGGTGGTGCATCTGAACAAGTAGGCTGGCAGGGTAGTGGAGAAGAAGGTATGTGTAGGCAGGAACGGGACAAAGTGGAAGGCAGATGCTGGCACAAGTGTGCTCGGGGAAGGACCCATGATGGGCGCACCTTCAAGGCCAAGCACCCACCCTCACTGCTTTTTACCTGGCATGAATCCCCACGGTAGTTGGCAGGGCACATACACAGTTCCACGTTGCTGGCTGGAGGCCCCCTGCCAGCCTGGCTGGCCACCTCTAGAACCACTCTACGCAGGGAGATAGAGGCAGAGGTGTGTGAGAAGAGGCCTCGGATCTGCAGCTGCTCCAGGCCAGCCAGCACCATCATCAGCTCCTCACGCGACACTGCGTTGTGAGTCTCCAGGTGCCGGAAGTTCCCCTGTGGGGCCAAGATAGGACCTCAGCTTGGGTAGAGCATCGAGTACAGAACAGACCCTCGTGTGGAGGGCTGAGGTGCACAGAGATCACAGGAGTGGAGAAACTCCAGCAGTCACCATGAGGACATGAGCAGCTGGGTCCCTACCGCACACCAGAAAGTCAACTCCAGGTATATTAAGAATTTAAATATGGAAAGAAAATAGTTCAAGTTTTTAGAAAAAAAAAAAAAAAACATAAATGGGTCCTTTCTGACAACAAAGATATAAATATTTTCATAAGTCAGACATAAAAACTGAACAAACGTGAAAACCTGATAAACTTGAATACATCAAGAATCTATTCAACAAAGGACATTTTAAAAGAAGAAAAAACTACAGGGTCAGTGAGATGGCCCAATGAGTGAATGGTTGTCTGCCCTCGGCCTGACAAGTGGAGTCCAGTCCCCGGGACCCGCATGGTGGAGAAAGAGAACCAACTGTTCAGGTGTCCTCTGATTGCACATGACATGCCTGCTGTAACATGTATACACAGGTATGCCCATGCGCACGCACGTGCGCGCGCACACACAATAAATAAAACGCAATAAACTAAAAAGATCAAGCTACAAACTGGAAGGCATCTTTGATGTATCTAGAGTGAATCTCTCTAAAGAGAAAGACTAACAAGTCAAACAGAGGGGCAGCTCAGCTCCCAGGGTGGGTCAGGTGGTCAAGGATCCCCAAGGCCTCTCATCCACTATGTTCAAGGGTCTTAAAACCAGAGATGACTCACTCATAGGTGATCAGAAAGCCCACTGGCCACCATCTCCTACCACTGGGCTGTTCCCCCTTGTGGAGAACTGTGAACACAGTGATTCTGACTCCTTTGGACCCTTCCTGGCCAGGACTGGGGGCCAGCCCAGCTCTGCTCACCTCTATCAGTTGTAGCTGTCCCCGGTGAATGTGGCCAGGAGGAGGGTATGCCAGCTCCAGGAAGGCGATGCTCATCTGGTTACCCTGAGAGCCAGACACGTGGACCGGGGTAAGGGCTGGCAACTGGGCTGGCCCACTGTCTCAGCCAGACACACCAACCCTACTCAACTACCTGTAGCACCACGTCTGGCCGGCTCTCATAGGGAATGAAGACATCACCACGCTGAGTCTCTGAGTGCAGCTCATAGTGAAGGGTCCCACCGTAGGACGACACCTGGAGCCAGCACATAGGGAAGGAATGGTGGAGTTTCTCCCACATCTATTCCTCCCAGCACCCTCATCCAGGCACTGCTCATCGACACCCACTTTCCCTAGTACCCCAGGGCACTTCCTGACCTCAAAGTACAGCCCCTCAAACCAAATGCCCCACTCACCCTGTCACCTAGGTAGGAGGGTGGAGCCTGCCAGTAGAGATCTGGAAAACCGTCATCTATAAAGCGCAGGTCTGCGTGGAGAAGCTCCATCTCAGGCCGATGCTCGTGAGGCACCACCTGCCGATCACTGCTCAACAGCACCCAGCCCTCCATGTCCACGAACTATAAGCACACACATGGGCCATTCAGAGTGGGCACTAGGCCTTGCCCTGCATTCCAGGCGCCTCCAATGGCCCCATATCAGTCCCAGGTTAGGGCAGGCACCTCATGCCGGGCATGGTTAGAGCTCCCACACCGCTCTGTTGCTCCAAAGCAGAAACAGCGAGTACAGCCCTTAGGGTTAGCAGTGTCCAAGAAGAAGGTCCCCAAACGACACTGGTCACATCTTGAGCCCTGTACATTCTCCTAAGGTCAGGGAACAATGAAGGTCAGTTGGCTGTGTGTTGAGGGCCAGACCATAGAACAGCTTTACACCTTGATTCCCCCCACCAAAAAAAAAAAAAAAAAAGCTTCCAGGAAGCCCCATCTACCCAAAGGCAGCTGAGAACATCTCAGCTGAAGTGGATGGCACAAAGAGGAGGTCTGGGAAGATGACCCAGGAACATGACCTGGACACAACTCCATGCTCACCTTGCAATGACACTGGCCTGTGAAGGGGTCACATACACTAGCCACGGTGCCTGCCTCATGGCAGTTACAGGGGCGACAGCTTGGATAACCATAAAAACCTGGGGCACAAGTGTCACACCGACGCCCAGATACATTGGGTCTGCATCTGCATGTGCATAAAGGCAGTATGAGTAGGATCCAGGCCCTTAGAGTTGTCTTTTGAGACGCAAAGAAGTTGTTGGGTGAGGGACAATGCTCTTTCTGTCCCAAGACCCCACAAGACAGTGGGGATGCTATCTAGACTCACTTGCACTGGCCACTGTCCATGTCACAGGTGGGGTCTGTCAGCTCCTGGACGCCAGGCCCTGAGCAGTTACATTCCTCACAACCAACCAAGGGATGGCAACCGAAGCTCTGTGGCTGGCAGACCAGGCAGTCGGGGGGGACAGTGCGTGGTGGACAGATGCACTGACCTGTGAGCTCATCACAAAGGCGGGTGCCGCAGTCACAGGCTGTTGGGATGGATAACATTGTTGACCCCTCTGTCCCTCTCAGGCCCCAGGTGCAGCCCATAAGGATGTGGTAGAGAAACCTAGGGACGCTATCTTAGTTATACCCCTTCTTCATAGTCATATCTCTAAACCTCACTCACATAGCTCCTTTGACATAAACCATGTGCAATTGTCAGGGGCTAATGGCCACCTGCTGCTTCCTAGAACCTTTTAGAAAAGGTGCAGAGGCAGGAAGTGATGAGGTGAATGAATGTAATCTGCTAAGATCCAGAATGTTCCCCTGATCACCATGCCCCCTGAGTCCTGGTGCACCCCACTCCCCAGGAAGTCCTTGGGATTCAGCACACTGCTCTGATCCTCTGAACAATGGTTACTCACGCCTGCAGTTGGGGAAGCCCCAGTAGCCAGTGGCGCAGCGGGAGCAGTCACGGCCAATGACGTGGCTTCGGCAGGGACACTGGCCCCCAAAGGGTTCACATGTGGGGCTTACGGCACCCACCTCGTGGCAACCACAAGGTAGAGCCCCATTATTGTAGAAGAGAGACAGGGAGGTGGCGGCGTTCCGGCAGAATGGAGATGAGGTGCTCGGGCTACAGTGAGAAGCGGTGTGAGGCTGGCGCCTGACCTGACCCTGCACCCCAGGCTCCCGTCCTGCCTTCACATGGCCCACCTGATGTGGTAGCCCTGAGTGGCACAGTGGCTGATGAAGTCATAGGATTTGTCCAGGGGCTCCTCATGGAGATAATTGGAGCTGTATACATCCTCAGGGACAATGAGTATGTAGTCCTGAGAAACAAAATCTAGTCACTTTCACAAGGGTCCAGAAAAAGGGCCTGGCTAGGAGAATGGGGACAGAGCCTGTGGGCAGAAACAAGTAATGGGTCAGACCCCCCCAGACCCACACGGGCACTTAGGCCACTAGGGCTGGGGACAGTGAAGAGCCGATGGTAAGCCAAGCATCCAGTGGTGCTCATGCCCTCCTCTTCTCTGTCCTATTACCCAGGCTCCACTTCTGGGAAGGACTTGTGATGGGGGACACCCTGGCAAACACCCGATATGCTCTGGCTGAGACCCACAGATATGTGGCAGGCATAAAAGGGGAGTTCACTCTGCAAGCTTGACACCAGCCCTAGGCCTCACCAGCCAGAGCCACCGGCCTTCCGGCACACGCACGGTCACGGTGAGTTCGTTGTCTGTAACATCCAGCATAGTCTGACCCTCGCACAGCACTAGGGTACGGCAGCCGTAACCATGTGGACAGAAGCGGGCATCAGCGTGGCCTGGCAGGATCAAAATGCAAAAGTCAGGCCCAGTACTGACCACTCTGCTGCATGGCTGCTCTACCCTGGCTGCAGGGCCCAGTTAGAGATATGTGAGCAGTGCAGGTGATGACATGTCACAGGCAGAGAGCCTACAGGCAGCCTTTGAAACCAGGCCTCATTCTGAATTATCCATGGCCATTCATGAACACCCCTATGTATAAGTGACCGGGTCCTCCAAGTACTTTATAAACAAACACTTCATCACTTGTGACACAATATAGGGAACAGATGCTGGGATAAGATGACTGGGAATGGGGGTAGGTGGGGTGGGGTTACCACTTACTTAGGGCACTTTGAAAACCGAAAGGGCCACTTACCCTGCCAGACACGGCCACCATTGATGAGCACCTCCACAGGGAAGGTAGGGTGCATTGGCTGGTAGCTGTGCAGGAGGAAGGCATAACGGCCCAGGATGGGCACCTGGGTGGTGAAGACCACAGTACCCTGTAGGAAAAGTTTCCAGTGAGGGGCCAGAGCTCGTAACAGCTGGTCCTACTGCTATCTAGAGCATCCATTGCGGGAAGGTGGTGGATGAGGACCCAGAGCCCCACCCATGCCCATTCCTATGGAGGTTTCAATCTAACCCAAGCCCTCACCTGTGGGTGGCGCAGTAAGGTGGGCTCTGAGTTAGGGTCCACAATGGTTGGGGGCCGGGGTTGTGGACCAGCTGGGGGTGCACCTGGCGTGAGCTCCTGTGACTGGGTCAGAGGGAGGTCCGGAGGCAGAGGAATGACCTGGCAGTCCTTAAGGATGATGGGCTGCGGTGGCTTCGGGAAACGGGAGGGCAGACAGGCAGAGCTGGGAAGTACCAGGAGTGAGTGTACTCTTGTGGTTGGTTAACAGGTCCCTGCTATCCCCCTAGCCACTCCCAGCACCACTACCTGCTGGGGTTGAAGGTGCCATGACTGCTCACACAGCGGACCCGAGGCTCCACAAACTCAGTGCTGAATTCCTCCACAGGTACCAGGGTGACACTGTGCTGTGGGCAGGAAGGAGGTGCCAGTGGGACACAGATGGCTGGTCATGTAGTTTAGACCCCAGGAGTTAGTTCACTGAGCCTACCTGCTGCCTTCTGTCTGTCTGGACCCCAGACCTGGATGCAGAACTGGTAACAGTTACCCCCAGGGCACCTCATCCATCTACTCTGTCTTCATCCACCCATCTCCACCTCGGGCTTTTGCAGCCCAGAGGCTAAGAACAGTTTCAGATCTTCATAAGTCTCTTCATGAGTAAACAGATAAGCAGGGCCAAGCTACAATGTGCAGCACCACACTACAGGAGCTGCCGGGACTTGAAGGCTCTGTTCTCTTTGACAGATATTTAAAATATGCTGGAAGAAGCTGCTCTGGGGCCAGGCCTCAAGGGGCTTTACCAGGAAGAAGTGAGCCTGCTCAGCCGTGAGCCGGATGCTGGCCTCAGAGTCCAGGTGGAAGGTGGCCAGGTGATGCTGGGTATCCCGAGCCGGGCCCCGGCACAGAGAGCTATGGGGAAGGAATAGACTGTAAGTGGAAAGCCCTGGGCAGGGCCCGCCCATCAACCCTTCTCCATTCTCGGCTCACCTGTACGGACAGGGATGGAGGTTGAGCATCCCTTGCTGGGGGGCTCTCTGAGGGGTGTGCACAACTACACCCACCTCCTGGTGTGAATTCTCACCGACATATTCCACCACCAGAGCATATCGGCCTGGCTGAGGCACTGTCATCTCAAGCTGGATGTCCACCTGAGGGAAGGCAGGGTAACCAGAGGCCCATGGTTCTCCTCCTCCCCACAGCTTCCCCTGCTTCTTGGTGCCCAGGGCATCTCCAAACAAGAGGAGAAGGCCGATCCAAGTCACAGAGGAAACAGAAGAGCCTGGTGAGTCTCCCTTCACACCCAGTGTCCACTGGGGACGGTAGAAGCCACTCTGGGCCATGCACCCTAGCTTCATTCTCCCATAACCTTGCCTTGCACCCACTCCGCCATTGAGATAGGACTCTACTGCAGACCAAGGACCCCACCCACCCCTCCACAGGCCCTCAGATACCCACATCACTGCCAACACAGGTTGCTAGAGGTGGGTGTGAAAGGCTGAGTTGCTCTATGGGGCAGGGTCGGGGCAGGCTGTTGTCATGGCGACACAGGGCCTCAGTTCCAGCTGCTGAAGGAAAGCCATCCAGTGGTAGGTGAGCATGGAGGAGGCAGCTGGAGAACAGACTGAGGTCAGCACAGGTCCACCCAGGATCCAGCCCCAACTCATCCTGTGGAACCTTACTTCTCTGTGGAGTGCAGGGCTGAGGGCCGGTAGGTGCAGGCCTCGGACACTCGATGCTGTAGGAGTGCTGCCTCATAGTAGGTACTCGGCAGTAGACTGACGTAGTCCTGGGAGAATTGGGAGGTGAGTACTAAGGCTCTAGGACCCAAGGCCTGCTCCCACCCTGCTAGGCCCTTGCCTCACCAAGAGTACACCTTCAGCCTCCACCAGCAAAATCCAGATGCCAGGGTTCAGCACGAAGGGTTCCCCAAAGCCCCTCTGGGGCACAGTGACAAAGGCAGACTCTGTGCTGGGTGGGAAGGCCACCGGCTGGCTCTGCTCTGTGCCTGGGTGGGAGAGTAAGATGAATGAGCTCAGTCCTCAGGTCACCGCCCCCAGGGTTATACTTTCCCTGTGGAATGTACACCTCCCATGGATGGAGGGCGGGATAAGGATGAAACAGGCTGGGCCCACCACCTCCGTGCGGAGGGGTGCCACATGGGGTGGGAAAGGGTGGGTGAGCAGACCCCACTCACAGTTGGTACAGCTGGAGAACTTGCCCTCTTCACGCATAGAGACCCGAGCGTTTACACCTGTGGGTCCGCGGTTGACATATCTGAAGACCAGCCGGAAGAGGTCAGGGGAGGTCACGTTAAGCCTGGCCACGACCCTGGGCTGCAGTGGGTGTAAGACAACAGGGTCACTTCTCTGGCCATTGCTGATCTGGGCCCCATGATGATGAGGAGCGGCCAGGAGACCCAGCTGGCTGCAGGTCTGTACCAAGCCCTGAGAGCGGGCAGCATGGCCCACCTGGATAGATGTCATGTGTGCATAACCTCTCCAGCTGAAGTTCTCAAACTCCAGGGGGTTAAAACCAAAGCGGACAGCATGGCCCTCAGGAGTGGCTGCCTCCTCCAGTTCCAGTCGCATGTGGTGCAGGTCTGGCAGGTAGTGGTCCTTCGCAGGCCTGCCAAGGCATAGGTGTCTGGGTGGTATAGGCACTGGCCCTACACGGCCACCCAGATTTTCAAAGGGTAGGTGAGTACCCTTTGGGCTCCTGATGAGAACATACAGGGCACCATACATGCTGCCTCCCCAACCCAGGCCCAGCCAGCAAACGGTACTCACTTGCTGCAGGTGGGACCCTGGGTATTAGGGCGGCACCTGCAGGCACCTGTCCTTGGTTCACAGCCCTGGCCTAGGGCACCACCAATATCACACCGGCAGCCTGTGTTGGGAGAGAAGAGGGTCAGAGGTCCCTCTCACAACCCTCCAGGTTAGGCTTCATAGTCTACCCACCCTCAGTATAGAAACTAATATCAACCCTTAGAGTCTTTTTGGAACCCAGGGGCAGGGGAACTGGGATGGATTAGTGATGTCTGCTAGGAACACAGCACGGAACAAATGGCCGTGTGTCAGGTCAGAGGTACCCCCAGCACAGAGCTGGCCAGGGGCCAGTTAAACATCTGGTCCTCTCGCTGTTGGCAGAGTGAGATTCCTACCTGCTTGACCCACTTGTGCGTCCCTGGGTTTCTGTCCTCCACTGTGTATGACACAGCATAGACAAAGTCAGGAGGCCAGTGTGTGAGTACTTACTACGACAGCCAAAGTAGTCAGCATGATCCAGACCGAAGAAGCCATCCTTGCAGGCTGCACAGGTCTGGCCACACACATGAGCCTTGCAGAAACACTGCCCATTGCCCTGGGGACAAACAGGAAGACTTTGAGGAGCAGAGTCCTAATGCACTTGACCCACAAGACCCCGACTCAATACCCTGACACTGACTCACCAACTGGCATTCAGTAACTCCACCCAGTGTGCCTCGTGGGTCACAGCTACAGGCTGGGGAGGCAGAGCAGGAGTGAGGGAGTGAGGGTAAGCCCTGGGAGACAGGAGGGCCCTGGGTCTACCCTTCAAACCCTCAACCATCCCTCTAGGGCAGACTCACGCCTGCAGCCTTCGGGGTTGCTGGGGCTCAGGCTCCAATACCCAGGTTTACAACGATCGCAGCTTGGCCCCTCCACGTGAGCCCGACATGTACAGGGAGCCTGTGCCTGAGGGAGAAAAAACTGTGGAACTCAGTGGAGGTCATCTTTGAAAAACCCTAAAAGTCCTGTCAAGGGACAGAAGAGAACCAAAGGCCCTCACATGCCCTAGCCCCATACTTGGCAGCCACCCAGGATGAAAATAAAGGACCAGCAGAGAAAGAGTAAGTGAGCCCTGAGGTTGCCACAGCAAACAAGCAGTAGGTAGGAAACCAGGGTCTCTCTCCTTCAGCCTGAGCTGGGTCCCCTGCCTAATCCTATACCAAGGGCAATCCTATGCTCACCTCAGGAAGAGCAGGATTGGCAGGGGCCAGACCAGCAGGATGACAAGAGCCAGCTAGGGAGAGATAACCAAGCTTGGATCACTCCTCAGTGACTGGCCCCAAGGTCAATGGCTTCCCAGCCCCAATTAGAACCCAAGTCCCTCCTGTAGTTGAGAACAGGAGAGAATATATAAACTTCCCTGTTTCAGCTACCATAGCAAGGGCACACATACTCCTCCACCATATGGCAAGTGGCCACAGCACGTGAATACAGGCATGAGCACGTATGAATAATCCCCTACACACAAGTGAACACGTGTAACATGCATACAGAGCAATCACATGAACACTCACAAAGCATGGGAACATACGCAGCATACAGAAACATTACACATAAACACAGCATATGAACAACCTTAAAAACGACAGCACATGGACACAGCTACAGAACACAGTTCCTGGATGTACCACAAGATCACACAAACAAGACTGCCCTCTGCTGCACCACCCCAACTTACCTTCACAGTAGGGGAAGTTATAGGCACCTGGCACACACATGTCACAACGCAGTCCTGTCACTCGGGGTCGGCAGCTACACTGCCCCGTTGTAGGGTCACAGGTTGTATGCAAGGAACCATCAGCAGAGCAGTGACAGGCTGTGGGGTGAAGTCAGTGGGTACAAGGTAGGGCTGAGAACTGTCCACCTCCCGTTATCCCAAGAAACTTACGGATGCAGCTGGGGAAGCCATGGAAGCCAGGGCTGCACTCCTGACAAGTCACGCCTGTATAACCTGGAAGGCAGCGGCATGAACCACCCACTCCACAGTGTTGATCCAGGGACCCCCGAGGGTCACAGGCACAAGCTGTGGACACAGAGGATGGGGGTGGGGGGTCAGACCCTGATCCTGTAGGCATGGCATGACCCCTTCTTGCCCTAATTCTCTGCTCACCATGACAATCAGGGTAACCATGGTAGCCTGGGAGACAGCGGTCACAGTGAAGGCCGTCAAACTCAGGTCGGCACTGGCAACGGCCAGCCTCGTCACAGCCTTCAGGCAGAGTCCCTGCAGGGCTGCAGCCACACACTGCAGAGTGGGATGTGTTACTAGAGATCCTGACGGGGCATGTTGTCCCTCAGACACCCCAACCACCTATGTCCACACAAAAGGACACCACTCACGTTGACAGAGCGGGAAGTGGAAGTAGCCAAGGGCGCAGCGGTCACATTTGTCCCCCTCAAAGCCTGTGCGGCATGTGCACTGGCCTGACTCTGGGTCACAGAGGCCATTGGCTACCCCAGGGCTGGAACATTGGCATGCTGCAAAGACAGGACCACCTGATGAGTCAATGCTTAGTTGGTGCAGGGCACCTCAAGAGTGGATAAGAAAGGGGCTGTACTCACATTGGCAGCTCGGGCCATAGAACCCAGGTGTACAGAGCTCACAGTGGGTACCCCGGAAGTTGGGTTTGCACACACAGCGTCCTAACTGTGGGTCCTTACGGCAGGCATTGCCCTGAGTCCCTGCAGCGTTGCAGTCACAGTCTAGGATGCAGAGATGGGAGTAGGAAGCTAAGACATGAACAGAACCTGACCGTCCCACCTGAAAAATAGCTTCTCCACAAAGTCAAGTCCTTACACATTTACACAGCACAAATTAGAACCTAAAAAAGTAAAAATTCTCAAAGTTGGTACTTTAGGAAAACAATGACAAGCTACAAAATAAAAACATCTGGCTGGATGCAGTGGCCTGTAATCCCAGCACTCGGAAGGCAGAGGCAGGTGGATCTCTGTGAGTTCAAGGCCAGCCTAGTCTATAGATGGAGTTCCAAGACTCAAAGAAACTCTGCCTTAAAAAGGACAACAAAAGAATACAGATGGCAAACTCTCAGACACTGGAGCTAAGCACAGCCTGAAGAAGCATACTTTGCTCCTCCAGATAACAAGAGTCCAGAAAGAAAAAGGTAAATGGAAAAAAACGACAGGAGGTAGAAGAGGTCCCAGACTGACAGAAAGAAGTAAGGAAACCCCAGGGAGAGAAAGTTTCCAGAGCCAGAAGATCCTGACATTGAGGAAGGGCAGAGAAGGTGGGTGGACAGGTCACAAGGAAAAGCAGTAGACAGTGAGGGCCAAAGGCATTGCAAGTCAGCCAAAGAAATGAAATTCAAAGCCCTGGAGTATCACACACAAACATGCAAGAGCCAGACTACGATTCATCCTCCTGTAAAATGGCATCCACTTCTGCCTTGCCCTAAAAGGATACAACCTGCCAACAGGACAAAAAAATGTCACCATCTAAAAGATGCATCCCAGTAGGGAATGGTGGCTCACACCTTTAATCCCAGCACTTAGGAGGCAGAGGCAGGAGGATCTGAGTTTGGAGCCAGCCTGGTCTACAGAATGAGTTCCAGGGTTACACAGAGAAATCCTGTCTCAAATGCTATCCTCCCCCAAAAAAACAGAAACACTGAGAAGGGGGTGCCTGTCTGCACTAGGAGAGAGGTCTCCACTCAAGCCAACAGTAGAGGCTACTACTGAGCAGGTCGGCAACGGTCCAGCCCGCAGCTGTACTCACAGCCAGTGTGCACCAGTGTGCTGTCTGTCGCATGTTAGGAAATTGACTTGGCACCTGGGCAAAAGGCCACAAAACATGCAAAGTTTGGCAAGCCAGAGAGAGCCTTCTAACTTCTAGGAAAACACCCCGTGGGGACAAGACCACAGAAAGTCACTGCTGTCTGTATGTTTGCTGGAGCATCTTTTGGAAGGAGAAGTTAGTTAATTCAGTGCTCCATCTGTCTGTGTAAAAGGCTGCAAAAGGATTTGTTTATGGGATTGTGGTGGGAGAAGACACAATCTCTAAACAGCGTGCGGGGTTCACGACAGTGTTTATAAGAATGAGCACACGCAGACACAGAGTTCAGGGAGCATGAAAAGGGTGATCTGGCCTTCTGTGTTGGCTGAGGTGTTGATGGTGGAACCAACAGCTTTGTGAATTTGAGGCAAGTGTAGCACCACTGAACCACACCTACAGCCCCAACAGGGCTGCTCCCAATCACTGAGCTTCCAGAAGGGTTTCCAATAGGACTATGCATTATTTAAAAAATAAAAAATTCAGGGCTAAAGATATGGCTCAGCAGTTAGGAGTGCTGGCTGCTCCCGCAGAGGACTGGGATTCAGGTCCCAGCACCCACAGGGAGGCTCAGAACCGTGACTCCAGGACTAAGCAATCCAATGCTTTCTTCTCTGACTCCATGGACACCGAACATACACATGGTGCATAGACATACATGTAAAAACACACATACACATGAAGTAAAAAAAGTAATCTTAAAATTGAATAGACTAAACAAAAGGTAACTAAGAGGAAAAGAAAATGGTCCCTTTGTGCACATGTCTTCCTGTAGGACCTGATGACGTCAGGGAATATATATAGGTCCCGGTGGCCTCAGGGTACTTACTCACAATCTGTCCAGCAGGCAATACTTGTTCTCTGGTGTCATTGTGGGGAAATGAGGACACAGCTGAGGGGGTAAATATTACACACACGTCAACCAGGTCTGCTGGGCAAGTTCTCTGGCTCCAGCACCATAAACCACCCCAGGGCGCTGGGTCCTCAACCCTTCTTCAGCCCTGAGATCCCCTCAGGCAGCAACCCTGGGCCTTTTCATCAACCCCCACCCCAAGCTCCTAGCTGGTCCTCACGGTAGCAGTGTGGGAAATCAGTGTAGCCCTCGGCACAGGCGGCACACTGATCTCCAGTGAAGTTAGGCCTGCAGTAACAACGTCCTGTTAAATCCTCACACGTCCCATCGTTGAAGTCTGACTCACAGTCGCAGCCTGAGGGATAGTCAGAGATAAAGTCATGAAACCATGAGGAGTTATGGCCTCACCTCCTGGGGTGCAGAGGTCTGGGAAACCAAGATTCTCCCAGCCTGAAACTCACAGCCTCTGTGGCTTAGGAACACTACTCACGGCGGCAGACATGGGGTGAGTCCAGTGGCTGGTCAGGGACACGGTAATAGCCAGGCAGGCAGCGCTCACAGTTGATGCCCGTGGTGTGGTGCTAGAAATACAAGGGACACAGAGATCACCAAGTCCAGGCATGTACCCATTCCCATCACACAGGCGTGGCCAGCCCTTGACTAGCCTACCTGGCAATCGAGGCAGACTCCCCCACCCTGGTACACATTGTCCTGGTTCTGGCTGGCATTACGCCGGTCTACTTCAGGGTCATAGTAACAGTCGTGGGCATGGCCATGGCAGTTGCAGGCTGTAAAGTCAGGGCCAATGGTTAGCATGTCTTCCGTGTCCCTGGAACACCAGGGATATATTCCATGTACCATGGGTGCTGGTGGTACACACATGCACAGGATACTCACACTGGCATTCATTTGCACTATCAGTGGTAGCAGGCTTCCATGGCTGCTGGTTGAAGCCTGGGCAGCATCGGTCACAAGAGCCTCCACATGTATTGTGTTGGCAGGCACACTGCAGCCTATAAGGAGACATAGAGGAGTTAGGACCCACACGAGAGACGAGGTGGGTGGTATGTGCTTGGGTATCGCTGGCTTGCTGTGTAGGCACAGGCTCCCAGCCCCATGGTTCCCCAGATGTCATGCACTAAGCTCTGGTCCAGACTCCCTACTCCCACACTGTGGCTCTCCACATGGCTTGAATCTCAGAGAATGGGCACAGAGAGCAGAGGGGATCTCAGTGACAGCCTTATGTGGAGGGCTGAAAAGGGGTGTGTGTGCTGATGGTAGGGTAGGGCCTAGGAGCTTAGCACAGGCGGAACCCTGGCCCTTCCTAACACTGCCGGCCCACAAACCCTGATCCAGTTCTAAGGGAGAGACACACTGGTCCCCCACAGAGACCTGGATCTCACTCAGCCTGTGAAATCCTCGTGTCAGCTAGACACCCCCATATATCTAGGGCATCTCCCTAGGGGCAATTGGCCAAGAACTACTTCCTCTTTCCAAAGGCTGGAGGCTCGCCTGCTGTCCCAGTGGGCAGGGGAACAGCTGCTTGGAGACAAGGACAAGGCCGGAGCATCTGCTATGCATAAACCAACACCTCCTTGCATTGGACCAACGTGTGGCAGGGTCACAGCCAGCCCACTCAAAGGGGCAGCATATGCATTTCCTGAGCAAAAAGCCAGAAACCTATCTGTGCATACCAGAAAGTCAGAGCCTCAAATCATTAACCTCTACTTCCATTGATCCCCAACAGAGGGGCCCATGGCCTTGGGAGTCAATCCTGCTGCCAATCCCATCCCAAAGGCTTCTGGAAAAGCTTCAGCTTCATTAGGAGGAGGAAGGATGAACTACCTGTCAGTACAGACAGGCAGCAGCTAGCCCAACCCAGCAGAGGGAGAGCCCAAGTCTGCACTGAGTGTCTCACTTTTGCGTGATCTACATGGTTAAGGCATCCCGGAGCTAATAAATGAAGAAGTAGGTATTAAGTGGTGCAAGACTGGCCAACTGATAAAAGTATTCAATTACAGATCTGCCCCCCCCCCCCCGGGCTTCTCCCTAGTCACAGACAGAGCCCCGAGGAAGCCTGGCAAAAGAACAAAATGGAGGCAGAGGATACTACACAGCGGATCTGGGCCCAAGAACTCCATTTAATGGAACAATCTGGTAGATGCCGTAAGACTGTTTCAGATGACTGTAAACAAATCTAAAAATAGGCAGAGGTTAAAAATGACTAGTTAGAACTTCTAGAATTGAAAAAATGCAATTATGAAATTTAAAAAACCCAAGCCAAGTGCCAAGACTGGGGCTGGAGAGATGGCTTTGTAGTTAAGAGCACTGGTTGCTCTTCCAAGACCTGGGTTTGATTCCTAGTATCCACATTGTGGCTCACAACCATCTGTAACTCCAGTCCCAGGGGATCTGACACCCTCTTCTGGCTTCCTCAAATACAAGACACACATGTGGTTCACATACATACATGTAGGCAAAACATTCATACATAGAAAAATTTAAAAATATTTTTAAAGGAAAAATAAAGATTCTTAATGGAGTAGATAAACAAACAGGATAGACCATCCAATGGGAGACTGTCTGAGGGGAAGTGGAACTGAGGAGGATCCTGGGAAGGCAACGAAAAAGACAAACGGAAAACATGAGCTGTTCTCAGACAGGAAGCGCAGTATGTGGCTCCCATACTCATCTGGTAGGAGCATAGAGAGGGGCAAGGAGGGTCATGGCCACTCAATTAGCACAGATACAAACATGCTTAGATCTCAGAGATGCTAGAGAACGAGGCCCAAGAAACATCTCACACATACACCCTCCACACTTTCATCTAGACTCAGAGGACATATAGGCACAGAAGTCATGAACAGTAACAGCCCAGGAGCCCCTGGATCCTGAGGAGTACCTAATGCTGACCCAGGTAAAGAGCTGCCCCCCAAACCCCCCAAGTCTGAAGCCATAGCATTAAGCCAGCTCTACTCTAGTTAAGCAACCATCTTCTTTGGGGGGGGGCGGGGGGAGACAGGGTTTCTCTGTGCAACCCTAGCTGTCCTAGAACTCACTCTGTAGACCAGGCTAGCCTGGAACTCAGAGAACCACCTGCCTCTGCCCCCCAAGTGCTGGAACTAAAGGTGTGTGCCACAATCCTGGCTAAGCAAACATCTTCTAAAGAAGTATGATAATCACCCACTAAATGGCTGAGAGGTGCAGCCCAGAAAAAAAGGAAAGAGTTCCAGAGAATCAAACGGCCATAAGAATGAAGATCTGGTAACAAAAGGGTGACCCAGACACTAGAGAAAAGGGACGTCCCAGGTGGGAATAATGTGGGCTGAGGACCAGGTCACATGGGGAGGTGCCAGGGTATCTCTCTACATCTAGATTTGACTAAACCAGGCAAATCCATAGCAAAGTATAGGCTGCCAGGCCTCATGGGACAGCTTATAATCACGGCTACTCTGGAGGCTGAGGTAGGAAGATGGAAATGTATCCAGACTACAGCGTTAGTTCGAGACAAGCCTGTGAAAGTCAAAAAGCATAGACTGCTGGAATGAGGCTCTGGGACAGCATTTGCTCAGTATGCACATAACTTAATTTCACCATCAGAGGCGGGAGCCATGGTATGGGGGTGAGGGAAAGGGGCAGAGAAGAACCAGCTGGAGGGACAGAACACCTCCCCACGCCAGAGGGAGGCAGCAGTGATGAACCAGTATACAAAGAATGCACTGGCTGGCTGAAGCTGAGTGATATTTTGTTGAAGTCTCTGGCTCTGGGGAAAATGCCAGCATACACCATTCCTCATGCCCTGAGGGGAGGGGCCAGCCTCAGTTCAGGCCCAAGCTTGTGAGACAGGCACAATGGTGAACTTCTCCCAGCAGGTAAGTACAGAAGCCAGATCCTGGGGCACCATTTCCTCTAAGGCTAATTAGGTTTTCTAATAGGCTCCATCCATTCCCAGCCATAGGGAGCTGTTCTCCCACTTGGCATTTAATTTCCCAGGGCAATTAGCAGTGCCCAGAGCCAAACTGCCAGGGACTTATTCTCACAAGTATCCCCAGAAGGCCAAGACTGCAGCCTGCCTGAGTCCTTCAGCTGGGGACACCATGTCATACCTGCTCAAGGCCTATCAGCAACCTTTGAAGGAGGCTGTGTGTGTGTGTGTGTGTGTGTGTGTGTGTGTGTGTGTGTGTTGGGGGCGGGGCGCTGGGCTATCTCCAGTGTTTTGGCATCACTTACTTCCTCTATAAGCTGCAGCTCTGGTGAAGCTATATGACCCCAAGCAGAGATCCTAAACTGAGCTGAAGACAGGACCAAAGGACTTGGAGGCGATGAAGCGGCAGGAGAGCTGCTTATATCCGTGGAAGATTGTGGGGCTGGGTTAGGCTGCTTGGCCAAGCAATACTAGGTTAGGACAAAGAAGTTTCATCATGGTGGCCCCTGCCAGCTAGGCAAAGCAGCTCTATCTAGTCCTGCCCCTGCTTTGTTCTGACTTGTGGCTGGTGGAAATGGGGGAGTGATGGATGGGTACCTCCCCCACAGCAGGTGTGTTCATGCCAACAGGACTTTGTGTGCAGGGAGTTCAATATATAGCTGGGAGGGAGGGAGGAAGGAAGGATGGACAGATGGACTATTTCCTGAGAGCAGCTTCCTGGCAGAATAAGGGTAGTGGTGAGCCCTATCCAGTGGCAGGCTCCAGGCTCACCTATTATGGCTTACTGAGGGATCAGACTCAGGTATGAATTATGTGATGGTATTTGGTGGTGGGTGTAGATTCTGGTTCCTGCCTGATCAGCTAGCTCTGGGTGGGTTATGGGAGTTTGTATGCATCAGGGTCAGAGCCAAGCTGAAGTGCTATTTTCTCGCAAGAGGTCAAAGCCCTTGGCTGGTCTGGCTCTAGCTGCGTGTGCACTGGGCACATGCTATGGTGAACACTTGCTGCTCCTTGACCTTGACCCTTGGCCCTTAGTGAGGTAAAGATCAAGGGTAAAATCAGCCTGGTGCCCTGGAGGAGTTGATTTGAGCTGCCTAGACAAGTGGTACACATCCATCTAGGGACAGGAGTGTGTGGTGAGGGATCGTATAGTCTATCAGTGATGATCATCCCAAAGGCCCTGGGTCTAGAATTGACCTCTGAAATTCAGGGAAAATTGCCACCCACGATCAGGACGCCCTGAGAGGATCACACAGTACTGCCTTTTCTGATGAGAAAATGGAGACCCAAAGAAGTAGTCAGTGCAGGTCCCACTGGGTAGATGAACCAAAAGTCTCACCTGAAAGGATCCGAGGGGTCCTTAGCGTCACAGACATCTGCGTGGCCGTGGCAGACACAACGACCGCCAATGCTGATGTCTTTGATGCTGTAATAATACTGCAGTGAAGGCATGAGTGTCAGGTGTCATCCTGTCAGGGCCTTGCCACAGGCATGCCACCCGCACCTCCCACTCTCCACTGGCTCCGCCACCCTTCCTTCAGCTCTGAACCACATCGACAGACTCACCCTGCGGGTGACGGTGGGGTCCCGCAGTGCCTTGCCCATAAGATGGCCCAGCAGTGTGTTGGTTCGCAGGAACCGCAAGCGGATGTTGGTGGCCTTGGTGAAGTCTCGAAGTTGAGGTGAATAGGAGAAATTCATGGCCCCAGGGCGCCCGTTCACCAAGGACACTACAATCTGAAGATGGTATGGCAGGTGAATGAGATCAAGTTTGACCACAGGGATTGGCCACCCCCAGACAAACATAGCTGTGCACCCGCACCTCGCCGTTCTCCAGAGGCACTATTCGAGAATATTCTGTGGTACAGATAACATCGTCATCCTGCGTGATGCGCTCCAGTGTCCGAGGTCCAAATCGCTCCAAACAATCCCTCTTGGAGGCTATAGAAAATGGGTGAGAAGGTGAGGCCACCAGAAATACACCCACCCAAGGTCCCAGCCTAGGAACCCCTAATAATCTATTCTCTGAAACAGGATTGCTGTCCCATGTTCTACTGACCAGCAGAAGTTATTGAAGAGAGAGCAAAATCCTGGCTCAAGGCAGAGTCCTCACCCAAGGCAGCTAGGCCAGGCTAGACTGCAGTCTTCCGTACCCCATTGCCCAGACCTCTCCCTGGGTCATGCCAGAGAACAAAGTCTTCAACACCTCTCTCTCACTCTCAGCCAGGGAGTTTTGGGGGACATGTCACCAGGCAGGCCTGTCTAATCAGAGCATCACCACCCTGCCAACATAATTGGTAAGGGTGGCATGTGGCCAGGACAGCCAATGACTCCAGCTCTCTGCTGCCACAGGCAGTAAAGCTGGCAGGAAACAGGCCCTCAGATGCCAGGACTGCTTTGTTACCATGGAGCTGCCTGAGCTGAAGCCCATCTAGAACGAGGGGCACTATGATGGCCCAAAGATTCCTGGCACCACCTGTGTGACACTAGCCATGTCCAGTGCTGGAAGTCAATAAGCTCCCATCTACCCCGAGGTGGCATTGGCAGGAACAAACCACAGAGGCCATCACAAGGGCAGGGCTTGGCATCAGAGGCCTTGAGGCAACTACAGCCCCATCGCAGACCCCCAGTCTTACAGCTCAAAACACTCACAGGCAAAGAACTGCCATGGCTGATAAGTATGGCCGAAGTCTGTGGATCGCTCCAACACCCAGAGGTCAGGCCGAGGTGAGTTGGCAAATTTGATGAGTACATAAGCCACATGGAACACCTGCAAGAACAGTGAGTGTGATGTTAGGCGCTGGCCTTGATGGACCTTCCCACTCTCTCAGGTGTGAGGCACAGCAGGGGATGCAGAGGCAACATGTCTATAAAGAATTCTTCAGGTCTGAATATGAAATGTCTTCTCCAGGCTCATGTTTTGAATGCTGGGAACTGTGGAACCTTTATGAGGTGAGACCTTGCTGGAGGAAGTGGGTCACTAGGAGCCTTGACGACATAGTTCCTGTCTGCTGGGACTTGAAAGAACAGCCTTTGCCAGGATGCCTATCACTATGAACTGAGCTGTTCTACCACAACATCCCTGCCAGGACAGATGAGACCATGAACCAAAACAAACAAACAAACAAACAAAAGAAAGAAAAACAAAACACCAGATCTTTGCTTCTTTATTTCAGTTAAGTATTACAAGCACAGCAAAGCAAAAGTAACTTATAAAGAAATCTGATACCAAAGCAGTTAGGTCACCATTGTCACTAAACAGAATGCCATGGTTCTCAGGCCTTTGGAACGGGTTTGAAGGAGGAATGTGGATGATGTGGGAATGTTGATCAGAAAAATCTAGAGCTAGGAGAGGAGCTTACTGGGCCAAGCTGATTAAGTGTGAAAGACCACGACCCCAGGCAGAAATACGGACAATGAGGCCAGCAAGATGGCTCCATAGATAAAGCAGTCCCACCCAACAACCTGACAACCTAAGCTTCACCCCAGAACCAGACATTGAGATGGGGAGACCGATCCATGGACTGTGTACTCCATGGCATGCATGCCTACACAAACACATGCATATGAATACACATAATAATAACATAATAACACAACAACAAAAAATAAAGAAATGTGAATGGGGGCTGGAGAGATGGTTTAGCAGTTAAGAGCATTAGCTACTCTTCCAGAGAACCCAGCTTTGATATTCAGCACATAATTGGCAATTCACAAGTTTGTAACTCTAGTACTGGGAGATTCAATGCCCTCTTCTGGTTTCCATGGGCACCAGGCATGTATATTGTATATGGTGCATAGAGATATATTTTATTTTGTTTTAAAAAAAAATTTCCCCGGGGGCTGGAGAGATGGCTCAGTGGTTAAGAGCACTGTCTGCTCTTCCAGAGGACCCGGGTTTGATTCCCAGCACCCACATGGCAGCTAACAACTGTCTGTAGTTCCAGTTTCCAGTTTCAGGCAAACACCAAGGCAAATAAATAAAAATAAATTAAAAATAAATTTCCCCGGGGGCTGGAGAGATGGCTCAGCGGTTAAGAGCACCATCTGCTCTTCCAGAGGACCTGGGTTCGATTCCCAGCACCCACATGGCAGCTAACAAGTGTCTGTAGTTCCAGTTCCAGGCAAACAAATAAATAAATAATAAATAAAGTTTTTTTAAAAAAAATTTCCCATACCCCTACTGCTCCCTCTCCTGCCCCTTCTCCCAGCCCAGCCTCCCCCCCCCCCCCAAGAAGGCAAGGAATCCCAAGGTGAGTCAATTAGGTCTGGCATCTACAGCTGATGTAGGGCCAAACCCCCCATCCAAGTATCAAGGCTGAGAAAGGTGTTTTCTCACTAGACATGGGCTTCGAGGAGCCAATGCATGAACCCAGGATAAACTCTGGTCCAATTACAAGAGGCTCCAGAAAATGCCCATGACCTTTCCTACATTCAGGGGTCCAGATCCGCTCCATGAAGGCTCAGAAGATAATAGAAGCCTTAAAAGAGGAAATAAAAAAAACTGCCTTAAAGAAATAGAGGAAAAAAACAAACAAAAACTTGGAAGAGATCAACAAATCTCTTAAAGAAAATAAAGAAAACCAAGAAAAAGCAATCAAACAGGTGAAGGAAACATTTCAAGATTTAAAAATTGAAAGAGACGCAATAAAGACACAAACCAAGGGAAAGCTAGAAATAAAAAATTTGAAGAAACAAACTGGAACCACAGATGCAAGCATAAACATTTTTTTTTTTTTTTTTTTAATGTGCATCTGGGTGGTGGTGGTACCCAGCACTTGGGAGATAGAGACAGGCAGATCTCTGTGAGTTCAAGACCAGCCTGGTCTACAAAGTGAGTTCCAGGACAGCCAGGACTGTTACACAGAGAAACCCTGTCTCAAACAAACAAAAAATGTGGACAGTAAAGGGTACATGCATGAGGTTTCAGACTGGAATGATTATCCCATGGGAAACCAGACTGGGGTCACTGTATTATATTCTAGCAAGAAATCTGTCTATACTTACCTATGCCCTAAAAATACGAGTGAAGCTACATTCAAAAGTAATGGACTAGCTAATTTTGAGGAGCAAATTTCAAGACAGCACAGCACTCAGGCTGGGCCATGGCTACCGCTGGTTACTTGTAGCCGGATTCACAATCAAAACTGGGGAGGAAAAATGAAGCAAAGTTGTTTAAAAAAAAAAAAAAAATGTACAGAAGGGCAGCTTGTTTAATTAAATATAATTAAAGAAGAGATTAGTGACTTTAATTAGAAGTTACATAATTAGCAGCTGAAAAATAAGGTCCCTAAGGTGACTCCACCAGGTTCCATGGTATGAAACTGCAAATTCTTCTGAAAGAATACTGCTGCCTACCAGCAGAACGCTGCCTAGGACACATCCTCACAGGCTCAGACTCCGTCCACGGTAGCTATGGTACACGGGGCCCATTATTCAGGCTGCTGACAGAGCTTGACAAATCATCTAGATTTGCTGGGGTGCAAAATACAAGAGTTATGGGGCCACAGAGGCTTCTACTAAGATTTCACAGAAAAGCCCATCAGGAAACGTGACGTATAAGAGTCAGTTTCCAAATGAAGCCTTAGCTACAGCAAAAACCCGAATATTGCTAATGCCAGAAACTTGGAAGATCAGCAAGGAAAAGCTACAGGCACCAAGTGGCGTTGACCCTAGAGAGGCCACGTGGTCTGCAAACCTGACTGTCAGAGTTCACATGATGCCACCACATGCCTTAAAAGTTGAGCATATAACTCCAGGATTTGATGTCCATCCTTCTTTTTTGATTTTATTCTCTCCTTTTAAAATGGAGATGTCACAGACATAGTGATGCACACCTTTAATCCCCAGCACTCAAGAGTCAGAGACAGGCGGATCTCTGTGAATTGGAGATCAGCCCAGTCTACAGAGTGAGTTCCAGGATAGTCAGGGCTACACTGAAAAACCCTGAAGCCTTGGGTTTCAGCCCAAGAGAAACACAAACCCAAACACTCATTCACTCTTGGGCAGCACCTGAAAGTCTCACCTGCTATCTGCATGCTCCAGCTCAGCCCACAGCACTGGCAGGCCAGCCTCATGCCCCCCCTCCTCCACTCCAGGCTTCGCCTCTACTGTGCTGAGGAAGGGGAGGGGAAAAGGTTTCCACAGCCTGTCCACAAGTCTAAAAGTTGAGAAGAGTGTGCTCCTACATGTTCATGCACACATAAATGTCCTGGGCTCCAAAGCAAGATGAACAACAAAGGGGAGAAGCCAACTGCCCAGGCTAGCATCTGCTCCAAGCGCTGGAGCTAAGGAGGTCAATGGTGTGAGCAGGCTACACCTGGCCTGCACAGGGACAGATCCTTCCTGCCATCTGCTGCTCCAGTTTCCCACCGATAACAGGTGACAAGGTGGAGGTTATCGGGGTAAGTCTGTCACTAAGTCTGTAGGACCCCCGGGGGGAAGGGGCAGAGGAATCCCTGTTCCAGGCTGTATCAGTTTGCTTTCTGTCATTGTGATAAAAGTCTTACTCAAGGCATGGATCACGGAGGAATGCTGCTTACTGGCTTGCTTCCCTCCTGGCTTGCTCGGCTACCTTCTTATAGAACCCAGGCCCACCTGCCTACGTGTACCACCACTCACAGTGGATTAGGTTCTCCAGCCATCATTATCAAGAAAATGTCACACAGACATGCCCACAGGCCAACCTGATGGACATAATTCTTCAACTGAGATTCCCTCTTCCCAGATATGTCTGGGCTTATGGCACAAATGACCGCCTTTCCAACCTGACACACAAATGCATCACTATTAAACTATAATCTTTCTTTTGCAGCTTCTCTCCATGGCTCTTCAATCCCGAAGCTTTCAGGCCACCAAGACCAGTACCACGTAGGAGAGGAAGACTCTTATACATTCATTATTAAGCTCAGCTTTAAAAAAGCATTGACTTCCTGGACCAGCTGCTGTGTGCTGACCCTGAGAGAAAAATACTCCCAGAAGATCTCACCTCAGCTATGTTCTTTTAAATCATAGCTGATTTTTCAGTTCCAGTCAATAAGCAATAACTGTCCCAGGAAAGCAGAGGGGTTGGTTTCTTCTTCATCACAGCTGATTGTTTAGTCCCAGATGACCAACCAGATACTGCCCCACCCCCCAGGGTTTCTCTGTGTAACAACCCTAGCTGTCCTAGAACTCACTTTGTAGACCAGGCTGGCCTAGAACTCACAGAAATCTGCCTACCTCTGCCTGCCAAGTGCTGGGACTAAAGGTATGTGCTACCACTGCCCAGCAGAACCACAGATTCTTAATCTAAAATATACCACAAATATTTGTTATAACCCTAACCCTAGCCCAACAGACTCTGAAGGGTTTTCTCTAACTTCCTTCTGAAACTGCACAAGTCAGTTGGCTGCTTGTTCTCGCATTCTCAGCATTAAAGGTCTCACAACAGCTAGTGAACCTATGAGCCCCAAACTCCAAGAAACAAAAACTACATGGTCAAGTCTATCACAGCAATGCCCTCTTTGGTACCAACGTCCCTATTTGCTTTTTGTTGCTGTGATAAACAGAAAGTGCAGGGCATAGGTGGCATATGCCTTTGAATCCCAGCACTCAGGAGGAGGCACACGAAGGCAGCCCTCTGTCTGACGCCAGCCCTCTCTACAGAGTGAGTTCTAGGGCAGCCAGGAGTGTTTCACAAAACACACACACACACACACACACACACACACACACACACACACACATACACCAACAAAAAAACAAAAAAACCACCTCTGTCTGGAAGAATCAAAACCAAAACCAAAACCCAAAAAAAGGGGGGAGGGGCAGGTCATCTTCCACTGAAGGAAGCCAAGTCACCATAGAAGAATGTGGTGGACATCCTCCTGACTTGCTGGGTCTGCCCAGCTACTCTTAATTTTTTTTATATTTATATGCATTGGTGTTTTACTTGCACATGACTGTGTGAGGGTACTGGATCCTCTGGAATGGGAGTTAGAGACAGTTGCGAGCTACCATGTGGGTGCTGGGAATTGAGCTCAGGAAGAGTAGTCAGTGCTCTTAACCTCTCAGCCATCTCTTAAGCCCCTCAGCTACCTTTCTTAAATAACCTGTCCAGGGTGAGCACCACCCACAGTGGGCCCTTCCACACGAGTCAATCAAGAAAGTGTCCCACAGGCCAATCTGGTGGTAGGGGGCAATTCTTCAATTAAGAATCCTTCCCATAGCCGGGAAGTGGTGGTGTACACCTTTAATTTCAGCGCTGGGAAGGCAGAGGCAGGTAGATCTCTGAGTTCAAAGCCAACCTGGTATACAAAGCTAGTTCCAGGGGGCTGGAGAGATGGCTCAGAGGTTAAGAGCACTGACTGTTCTTCCAGAGGACCTGAGTTCAATTCCCAGCAAAACCACATGGTGGCTCACATCCATCTATGATGAGGTCTGGTGCCCTCTTCTGTAAAACTGTATGCATAATAAATAAATAAATCTTTAAAAAAAAAAAAAAAAAAAAAAAAAAGAAAAAGACAAAGCTAGTTCCAGGACAGCGAAAGTCACAGAGAGCAGCCTTGTCTTGGGGAAAGAGAGAGAGAATATATATGTCTGAGGAATGTATGCATTCATGTTAGATTGACAAAAGCTACATAGTACACAGTGTGCGTCATCCTGGAACCACCTGGTACCTCAGATGGGACCACAGATCTTTGTCTCTAACCCTGGGGAGATCCAAGCTACCTAGACACCAAGCAGGCAGTGCACCAGGACCCCCAGACACAATCTGAGTGCTGTCCTTGCTGGAATAAAGGGTGGAGCCAAGCACAACCTCTCCCAGGGTAGAGGCCTATTCATGGGCTGCCAGCACTGAGGTCACTGTCCATTTCCCTATGGGGGGAGGGCGGGAAGATACCTTACCCACAGGGTATTCTAGCCACTTCAGGGACAACCTTAGACTCTGCCTCATGCCTCAGCTGCTTGTGGCCCCACACTGGAGGTCCAGCAGGTCTGAACAGTGTGTAATGACAGAAGAACCCCCATGAAGAAGAGACCAGAGACAGCAAGAGGAAAACTTAGACATGGAGTTGGCAGCCTGGCCTCCATGCGTCCCTGGGGCCCACCCCCGCCTTTCCCTGGGCCCGACCCCAGGCTGCACCCTCGCTGGAGGCTCTGGCTTTCCCCAGTCAGCTGGCCCTGCATTTTTCCCAGCTGAGAGCACTTTCACAAATACTAATTCCAAGCCACTGATGAGCAGAGTAAAGGGGACATGGAAATTTCTGTGCACTTAATCATCTACCTTCTGTCTACCTGTCCAGCTAAGCAAGCCTCTGTCACACGGTAGCCCTGGGCAGCTGTCCTCAAGGCTTGCTGGCTTCAGACACCGAAGGGGAAGAAGGCTCTGCTCTAGCACCTCCTGGCTGTCTCCAACCTGGCCCCCGCTCCTAGGACTACAGCAATGCCCGTGGGGTGACCCGGGAGAGGCACAGACCCCTGGCTTCAGCTCTTCCCCCGCCACGCCTGCTCCGCTCAGCTGCCCAGGCAGCCTGACCTTTCTGCTGCACAGCTCTTTACAGAGGAAAAAAATGTCTTTTAAAGCAAAAGGCAAACAAAAGCTGCTGGTTATTTTTAAAACTTCTTGCTATTTTGGGGCAGGCACGTCTCCAGGGCAGCAGCCTGGGCCAGGCTCTTGGCCACCATACCCCCATACCCCCTGCCCAGCCAGACCTCAGAGGGCTAAGACTCTAAAAGAGAGTTTATGCCCCATAACCCTGTCTTGCAACACTGGCAAAAGTCCCATGAATCAGGCTGGGCATCCAGGGTGGGAGTTTAGGGCAGGCTCTGGGTTCAAGGACCATGTGGCCCTATGAAGTCACTTCTCCACTCTAGGGACGGAGCAGTAGGAAAAAATACACAGAGAAGAGTCAAAAAAGACAATTCCACGATGGTATAGAGGTTCCAAAGCCCCAGCTGGAAGCTGACACCTGTCTCCTGGATGGGCAGAGGTGATGCCAAGGTAGCCAGCCCTAGAGCCACTTGGCACAACAGTCCTAAGGCTGCCACGGGAAAAGTGAGTGGGTTTGATCTTGAGCCTAGACATCACACGTGAGGATGTGAGAAGAGCCCCGAGGCCCTGCGTGTGGGCATGCAGAAGGTGAGCCTTGTGGCTGGCAGCCTCCCAAACTCAGACACCACTTCACCAAGAGGTGAGCTACAACTGGCACCTCCAGGGAAGAATCAGGGCTCTGCTCTGGCTCTCTGGGGTCTAGGGAGACCCAGCCTGGGTTCAGGTGGCTATGACACATGTCTTGGGGCGGAGGGGACCAACCCACCTTTCTAGTGGAGTGACTCAGTGGGCGGCCTGTGACTCACCCTGCACCCTGCAGGAAAAAGGCCTGTTGCCAATTCCCTAGGACAAGCCAGGGTCCCAGGCGGTGCTGGGTGGAGGCAGGAAGCCCTTCCTAGCCCCAGGCGTCCGGCTAAAGCCCTGACTGCCCCCCTTCAGATCAAGCTCCAGGGCACCTGGACCTTCTCAGTCTTCTAAGACAGACCCTGAGTGATCCAGTTCAGCCCTCAGTCTCTCTGTCCTTCCCCACCTCACATAGAAATCTGCTGCCACTTCAGAAGGACTGTGATGGCCCAGCCATGATAGGGTCTGCTCAGGCTAACAGCTGGGAAAACAGACCAGGGAGTCCAAAAACAGGCACTGTGTGGACTCCACCCTGAGAGACAGGGGAACGGAAAAGCCCAAGGAGCCACCAGGAAAGCCCACCACTCAAAAACAGAAATAAAAAAAAAAAAAAAAAATGAGGGTTGGGTGCGGCTTAGAGGTGGAATGCCTGTTTAGCATGTATAAGGGCTGGGCAGACTGCAAGAGTCAAACAATTCAATGAAAGCTTGGGATGGAAGTCAGTATGGGATCACATGCCAGTAATTTTAGCACTTGGAAAGTCAAGGCAAGGAGTTTCAAGGTCATCCTCAGCTACATAGCAAGTTCAAGGCCAGCCTAAGCTACGTGACAGTCTCATGAAAATTACAAAAACAAAAGCCATGGTATACACCCAGGACAGACAGCTTGCCCACCAACAGATGTGTCGTGTCGTAAGCACAAAGACTGTATAGGAAGCAGCAGGGCACCCTGCAGGACGGAGGTTATCAGCTGGGGGTCCAAGCTAAGCAGATGCCAAACAGTCCCTAGATAGCCACAGGGGTTCCTGAGATGCGCTCATGGGCCCTCAAGACCCCAGCCGGCCCAATCTCCCTGTCCCTCCTCCCTGCCACCCAGCCAGGTCAGGCCAGAGGACAAATGGTACACTACAGGAAGTGAGTTATCCCAAGGGGACCCCCCACGGCTGAAACCCAAACAGTTTAGTCTCCACTGAGAGGTACAGTGAGAATGAGAGACCAGGGCGGTGGAGTTTGTTTAAAAACACAGAAAACAGGAAACCTCTGGGGGCTGCCAAGGCATGGGGAGAGTCAGAGAGGGTGGCGTACATACGAAGTGTGCATCACTTTACTCAGCGTGAGCAAGAGACTGATGTGAGTGAGGGACAGTGGTATGTGACTGGCAAAGGACCAGCCAGGGTGCAGATAGTCCCGGGGCTACAATCTTTTCTGAAGGGGGAGTAGCAGAGGAAGAAAGAAGGGAAGGGGGAGAGGTGGAAGGAGAGGTGTGCAGTGTGAGCATAAAGCAAGACCGTGGGGGAAGGAAGGTGGCCCCAGCTCAGGCTGTCCTAAGAATCTGCAGGCCTGCAGGACCCTACTCCATCCTGCCCCTGGGGTCAGACTGGCACAGCCCTGCACCTGTCCTGGCCACTGGACTCTGTAACTTGTAACTTAAGCCTGGTCACAGCTATACTTCCTGCCTCTTCCCTGGACAACCCAACTGTCTTAGGACATTGGCCACATGGCTGTGTGCCCAGCCAGGCCCGGGGAGCCATGCCAGAAGCTTCGGCCCAAGGCTAGCAAGCCTGTCCACAGAGCCCCCATAACCCTGCCAGCAAGACAGGGTAGGACCACAGGACATCTGACAGTCAATGTGCCACCCTGCTTATGGCAGACAGTTCTTGTTCTCTCAGTCTGAGGGGACAAGATCCATCCCTCGGGGCGCAGGCTGCTCACCCTAGCCAGCTCAGTGGCCTCAGGGTCCTTGTATACTCCACCCCTTTGCCTTAGCCTGGTAGCCCCAGGTCCTGAAGCTCAGGGCCTTTGGGGCTGGAACCTGAGTGACTTGCACACTAGCAAGAGAGAGCAGACCCCCTTCAGAAGAGGCTAAGGCTCCACACCTCCTGGTTTGATTCGACCTGGGGAGGGGAGCTGATGACAGAGGAGCTATTGTCAATAGTCTTTGGTGGCCACGTTTGTGGACTGGTGATAGAGAAAGAGGAAACAGGTCAGGGCCAGCCAACTACCCCTGACTGCAGAGGGGTTGCCATAGAACCTAAATCTGGTTCCCTGGCACCAGGTCTGACTCTGAAAATAGGGAAGATGGGAGCAACAACCTGACTACTAGATCCCAGAAACTTCCAGAGGACACGAGGAGATGCAGGAGCCACCTTCAACCCTTGGGAAGTCAGGCTAGGATTCAGAAAACTGGAACCTCTTCCCGGGGACCCTCCCCAACAGGAAAAGTCCTTTTCACGCCTCCAGTAAATGCCCTAGGTGTCCAGTCCAAACGCCCTGGCTGCTCCCAGACAGGTGTCATGGGGACCAGCATTCCAAGCCCAGTGCCAGCCTTGGACTCACACATCAGGACATAATATCCAAGGCAGCCTAGCAGCCCAGCCCGCCCTCCCCAGGCCTGTAAGGCTCTTTGCCAGCCACCCCCACCCCTTCCCAGGGCATCCGCTTTCACCAGAACAAAGGAGGCTGGCCAGGCGCTTCCTGATGCTTCCTGAAGGAGCCCCAGCCCAGGGCTAGCGCCTTGGAGGACCTCCCAGACCTGCAGCACAGACCCAGGAAAAACTTCTACCATGAGGAACTGGAGTCAGTCGGCCTGCCCCAATCCCAAAGCTTCCTGCCCCCACCATGGCTGGCAGCCATTGGGTGAACAGTGTGACAGGGACTAGACAGGACAGAGAAAAAGATAAAGGCTGGGGGTGACCTCTTCTCAAATGTAGCTGGGAAGGGTTTTCTTTCGCTGCGTCATTTGCATCTGGTAAAACTGAGGCAGAGAGAGATGATGGCCATGCATGAAGCTCTCTCAGCCTGGCACTGCCCAAAGCCCAGTGGACAGATATGAGAACGAGGCTAAGAGGTGACTCTGGGCCCTGAAGGTAGCAGAGTCCACACTTCATCAGGAAGGCAGTCCACTGCCCTCAACCCCTTCTACACAGCACTTGGGCATAGTGCCCACCTGCTCAATAGGCAATCTGGGGTTGCCATGGAGATAGGGTCCCTCTCCCCTGCCTCCTTAGACCCAGGCATGACTGGGAGGAAGGACATGCACCCCCCTTGCTGCCTCTGGCAAGTGACAATTCACATACAATCGCTCCCACAGGTCCCCACTGCTGGGCCATAGAAGAGGGTAGCTTTGGGTTCAAGGAGCTCCTGAGACCCCGTAGGCTTCAGCGTACAGGAGCTCAGACAATAGGCTGGGAGATGAGGGGAAAATGGACCAGGTCAAGACCAAACAAGACAGCCCTGGAGCAGTGGCCTCCTCCTTCCCCACATCAGCTGCCAAAAAACAGCTGTGAGTCTAGGTTCTGTGAAGTTCTAGACCACTTGCTGAGACCCAGTCTGCTCTCCCCAGCTGCCTGTCCACAGGATCCCAGGTAGGGAAGCAGGCATGGCTATGGAGACACACCTTACTCTGCCCCATCCTCAGAACCCCACACCTAAGGTTGCAACATTCAGGAAGGACAGAGGCCACTGTGTTGTGGTTGAAATAGACACACAAGTCTCTGGACTAGAAGGATGAAGTCTGTAAGATCTGTCACATAGCCTGCCCCAGCCCCAGCTCCACCAAGCCCAGTTCATCCACACACCCTACCGTGGTCCCAGGGAGCCTTAATATGGCCACCACTCCCAGAAGCCAGGATCACAACGGATTAGGATACAGACATGTGAGTGTGACCCAGTCCTGGAGTGACACCAGAGTCCCCAGGCCCTATTCACCTTGGAGTAGCTTGCTCATCACCGAGAAACAGCCTGATCTACCCTCCTGCCTGCCTGCACAGGACCTGGAGGCCTAGAAGGGTTCAGTGCTGGCAGTCTGGGCTCAGTCACTGACCCTCTGACCTGAAGGTGGTCACCAGAGCACAGGTATCTCAGGAATGTCCACTTCTACCAGGCTTCCTCCACATTCCTGCGCCCCTCCCTTCTCCATCAGGAATTCCTCAGAGTAAACACACAGGGCAACTCTGAGGGCACCAGAGGCCCTAAAGCAGGTCTGCCATGTCTCCTTGTCACGGTCAGCACTTACTTCTCCCCTACCAACTCTGCCGTAGCCTTTGGTGGTGGCCCATCCAGTCCCCATTTTTCATGTGCATCCAGAGACACTGGAAGAACAAAGATGCCCACCACTGGGCCTTTGCCTGTGCTGGCCCGGCTCCCAGCAGCCCTGCCCCAGGCTCTGTTCTCCCCGGATGGTGACCTCACCAATCCCATTGTCTTGTGCCCAAGGCTTTATGGCTGGACCTGCACAGATGAAAATGAACCCTACCTGGCCCAGGTCCAGTGTGACGTTGACCTCATTGTACTCCAGGCCACGGGACAGGGGGGGACTCTGCCACCAGCGCTCTGTGCCATCGATAGCGTTGCTCACAGGGTGTGCCTTGTTGCTGTTGGCAGCTGTACAGATGTCACAGTATTGGCCCTGCAGGAAGAAGATGGCCAGATGACCAAGAAGAGCTAGCAGCCCCTTTCTCCTCAGAGCCACCATCCTGCCACGTGAACCCTGGGTCCCACAAAACTGGTCTCTATTTTCAACAATCTGATCCTCGTCTTTCAGTTATTAAATGAATCCGAGAGGTATGGCTTACATTTCAATAAACCAGTGTTTGAGGAGATACCTGCTTCAGGTGGGAAAAATCAAAGCCTCTACAGGAAGGAAGCAGAGACCTTCAGGGTAAAGGGTGCAGCCTGTGCCAGGAGGCCCTACCCCGGTGTGCAGCACTTCCTAGATTGGGTCTCCAGACACAAGAGTTAAGCTGTTTGCAGCTTGCAGGAGCCCATGATAGAATGTGGGCAATGGCAAGAGAGGCCTGGGGCTTACAACTGCCATCTCTGAGCTCTGGGACAAAGCTAAGTCAAGATGCACTAGGGAGCCCCAGTGATCACATCTGCAGGATAGAGACGCCACAGCCATAAGTAGATCACACAGGGCCAGGCACCTGCTTCAGTCACAGCCTAGCCACATTCGGGGCCTACAGGAAGTCCTAGCAGAGTCCTGGCCTGCTGTTCCTGGTGGGGGAGGGGAGGGGGTCATAGCTCCCTGCCAGAAGAGCCCCCTCCACCCCCCTTCCACTCCACAGGAAGACCAAGCCTGTCCTACAGAAAGGCAGCCCTGGAGACTTGAGGCCCAGAAAGTGGCGTACAAGACATCCTCCTCCCAGGAGCCTGCCCCAATTAGGAGGTCTTGGTGGCAACAGGGCCTCCAGCCCCCACTGGCACAGAATAGACTGCTTTCCTGGGAGTCCAGCCAGCCCCAGATCCACCTGTGTGCCCATTCCTAAGGTTGTCTGTGACTCCCAGAACTCCAGGTGTTGACATCTGGGGAGCTCCAACCTGGCAGCCTGTAGGGGCATTGGTGCTTGTTGTTGTGATCTTGGCTTACATGTCAGCCCCTGGGCATTGGTGTGGACCACCCAAGAGGCTGGCCTGCCACATGCTAGGCCTGCTATATTATTCATCCCACCACACCAACTATCTGGATATCTGGATGTTTCCACTGCCCCACCCCCACCCCAGCTCTTGGGTGTTAGCCACCACCCATAGCTGCCTCTTAGAAGAGCTAGGACTGACCGTGAAGCCTCACCGATGATCCTCTAACTCCCTGAGAGCCACAGGATGGAACAGAGCAGAAGCCCGAGGCAGTCACTGACAGGACCCTGCCCTCATGGGTGCCAAGCAAGGTAGGATGGGTAGGTAGGCCTCTTAAGGAGGCTTCTTGTGGTCCAGACCAAGTGGAACATAATCATACTACCCCTAGAAGTCAGGCCAAGGCTCAAGGATGCAGATAGGCCTCCAGTTTCCCAGGAGCCCAGAGAAACCAGTGTGTGCTTCCTTCAAGCCAACAGAGAGGGTCTTGAGAGTTAAGAAAATACAGTGAGAGTCTCCAATCAGCTACTCACTGAGTAGCAAGCCACAAGCACCCTTGATGGCCTGGATTTCCCCACTGACCTCTGGCTTACAGCACTCAGGGATGGGAAAGCAGGCTTCCTCCACCCTCCTGCTGCAGAGGGTCCTGCCAGAAACAGAACTAGGAAACAGAGGGGCTGATTAGGAGTTCCCCTTCCAATGAGTCACTGATTGCCCTGAGTGGAGGCCAGCAGAGTTCTTCTGGTGCCCACCTAATACCGAGAAGGCAGGAGTACCAACTCACACTCCACCTTGCCCAGAAGCCCTATGAGACTCACTCAGACTCTGATCTGGGATGCCCAGACCCTCTTCTGTTGCCATAAAGGGTCCCTAACTCCTTTGGGCCATGCTGTGAGGTTGGGAATCTGTGTGTTCTAGGTCTAACCCCTTAGATAGTGAGCCCTCAGCAAAGCTTGTTACTTCTACTTTCTCTCCAAGGAGGTGCAGCAGAGCGGGGCTTGACCTCTGACCACCTGGCTGGATCTTTAACACTATACAGAGGTAATTACAGCTGTGCACAGACAGCGGCCTCCATGCCAGTAACCCTCGGAGACAGCTTCTTCACAGGTAGAGCCGGGAATTGTGGGCTGGGGTATGGACATGGACTTAAGTTCCCTTCCCAGGGAATAACAAAATACCAGGGAAGCAGTGAAGAGCCCTGAGAGCCCAGCCATTCCCTCTGGGTCCCATCTGAAGGCTCCTACTGGGGGGGTCCCCCGGAGACCCAGCTCCTTGACAACATACCAGGCCAAGAGACACCCCACTTCTAACTGCTCATCTCAGATGGATCCTGCTCTGACTTAAACGGCTTCAAAAACAGGTGTTTGCAACTTAGCAGGCCTCAGTTTCCCTGTCTCTGAATCTGCCTCTGGTGGTTTACACGTTCTAACTGTCAATGCGAAGAAATCAGAGCAGGGGGAGCCTGGCCCTTCTCAAGTGGCTCCTCCCCACTTGGAGGCCCTAGGAAGGGGGAAGGGGGAAGCGGACCGGCAAGGAGGGTGGTGGCCAGGTAAGCACAGAACAAAATTAAGCTCTGTGATTCAATCTCCCCTCTTTCTCCACCCCAACGAATCCATTTTCATCTACCCCTCACTCCGACCAGCCCCTTCCAGGAAGGTGAAAGCAGGTCCCTAAGCTGAAGTTACGTGAGACAGGGGACTACTTAGCGCACCTGCAGGCTCACCATGAAAGGCCTCCAGAGAGTCTTTAGATACCTCCTGGAGAAGCCCAGGGACTAACACCTGCTGGGCAGGGGGCTGTCCCCGATGGCCCGCAGGAATTCCGGTTCAGTTACAACTTTGCCTGCCGGCACTCTCCAACCTCGCTCCGGAGTTCGCAGATCCCAAGAGCAGAGAGGCTTCAACTCTTGGCTGGGACAGTGAGACTCAACACCAGGAGAAAGGGCGCCGGCGCGGGCTTCCGTGCTCATTCCGTCCTCATCCGGGAGGCCGACAGGTTCCAGCCTGTCCCGGGGAAAGAAGGAGCTCCCGCCCCCTCCTCACAAGCAGCGGGCACCCAGGCCAAGTCCCGCCCACGCAGGGATCCCGGACTTAAGGCCGCCAGAGACTGATCACCGGTCCCCTCCTGCCTAGGTCACCCACACACCCGAGCTTCACCGGCCCTAGGCCCTTGGTCCATGACCCGGACACTTCATTGGCTCTTCCAGAGGCACGTGCAGTTTCTGCACGAGTTTCGGTAGCTGCGTTGGGGTCCCTCTTGGTCCACAAAAACATGGGACCAGAGAGTCCTATTGGTAGAGACGGTACTTAGACTCCCTCGACCCCTGCTCAAGGAGTCTCTAGGAATCCGCTGTGGAGTAGGAACACCGCAGGATGGTGTAACCAACTCCTCCGCCCCGCGCTCACCTGGATGGTCTGGTTGGGATCCCCACCGGCTACCGGACCCCCAACCAGCTTGCAGTAAAGATCCTCGGTGGGGCGTGAGGCACTGCGCGTCGGGGCCTCTTCGCCGCAGGTCGCGGACGCGGTGATGCGAGCGCCCTCCGCCAGGTTGAAGTAGGGCGGGTGCAGGCTGAAGCCATCGCCCCCGGGAGTCCGCGCCTCTCCTAGCCGCGCCTGCCCAGCCAGCAGGAGCAGCAGCAGCAGCAGCGGCGGCGACGGCAGCGCGGAGCTCCCGGGGCCACAGGCGCGCGGTGCGCTCCCCGCGCACAGCCGCCCTCCGCGCTTCGCCATCTTCCTACTGGGGCCAGCGGCTCTAGGGACAACGCGCGCCGCAGGAGCCTAGCGAGTCTAGTTTGGGGCGGCCAGCCCGGCTGACTCCGCCTGTCCGAGGACGTCAGGCCCCGCCTCGGCCCGCCCTGGCGCCCGAGCCTTATGCCCCGAGGAGGGGGTTGGGGAAGGGCACAAGGGAGGGGGTGGCCTGGGGATCTTAACCCTTGGGACCCCGGCCAGACCTGCGTTTCGGAAGGGGCACCTGCTGGCCCCCGGCCAGGCCGTGGGAACTTGGCGCTACTGAGCCTTTCCTCTCTGCCAGGTCGAGACTTGGATTCTTCAGTCCTTAGGAAGACCCCCCCTTGCCTTTTCCATAGATGCTCGGGACCCCAGCAAGCCGGGCATGCCTCTACCCGCCCAGAGGCTCCCCTTTTTGTTTCCCTAACTTCAAACAGGTCTTAGCCACCTGGCGCCTCCCGTTGTCCTAGCCTGTTAACTCTCTTCCTCCCTGCAAATGTTTGTATAAACTGTGTGTGGCCATGGGTGGGCCCCAGAGGCGATATGATCTGCTAATGGTCGGGGGAAAGACCAGACAGGAGGGGACCCCTTGCTTCCTCCATTGTTAGGGCAGATTTAGTCCTGTCTACTCGTATTGGCTTTAAAATCCTCTTCCATAAGGGATCGACCCCGATAGGAGCAAATGAATGACACAGGTGCCCACCCATAGGGCATTAGCTCATTCCCCTGTGGGTGCCAGTCTGATAGGACTTTGGCTATACATCTTTTAAGCAGGTCATGCGGCTAGGCTAGCTCCCGTGTTTCTGGGGGTACAGTGGGCTCCAGTTGATCTGCTAGGTTGAGTTATGACTGCATACCTACCAAACTTCAGCCACGGTCACTGATCTCCTCCCCTTGGATTCTGGGGCCAAACTATCTCAAGGAAAGTCCCAAGTGGGTAGGAGTGGGACACAGCAGCAGCTTCCCCTGGTCTTCTAGCCAGGTCAGCCAGGCCATCATCTCACGATGGGGGGTAGGACTCCCATCTCACTGGGCCTTCTGACGTAGTGTCCTGGCTGGGTCCTGTAGTTGTTAGGAAAGGTTGCACCACCCTCACATCTTCCTGGCTGTCCCCAGCCTCCTACAAATCTTAAACCCCACGGGGCTGGGTGGCTCCCTGCCTCAGTTGAAAACTGAGGTCAAGACTGACTGAGACAAGCTGCGCTCCCAGGCTCCCAGAGCCCTTCCCTTCCACTCTCCTTCCCCGGAATTCCTCTATAACCTCACTCTTAAGTTTTTCACCTGGGGGAGGGTAAGGCAGCGGCTTCCCTTTGCTGTGAAGGCTTGGTGTGGGGGAGGGGCTGGTTCCTGAGAGAGCGGGAGACAGGGAGGAATCTGGAATTCAGTAGAGTAGGCTCAGGAGCTGATTTATGACCCCTGTGTGCGAGGCACAGCTGGGCAGTAGCAGGTTCCCAGATTGCTGGCCCCGCCTTACTACTGCCTGGAAGTCCACCATGCCCATCAAGAAGCTGGTCCAACCTCTATCCTCTTTGACAGTTGGGCATCCAAATAGCCTGGAGGCTGTAAGATACAGTACTAAAGTGTTTGGCTGCCAGGCTTGATGGCCTGCTGACTTCACGTGAATTTCATAAGGGTCTAGAGAGCAAAGGTTGTGCCAGGGCTCCTTTGAGCCCCCTAGTGGCCAGGCCAGGTATACTTGGGATTGGTCCCAGAAGAAAGGGGCAGATGCCTGAGAATGTGCTGAGTCAGGCCAGCAGCCAGCACCGGGAGGGTTAACCCCAAGCTAGCTACTTCCCAGCAAACAGCTGCCCCAAAGAGCAACTGGTGGCAGGCAGGGTAGGGAGGGTGATGTGGGCAGAGGACATTGTGGTACTGGACTGGTGAGGTGTCCACACTCCTGCCCCTACCCCGTGGCAGCTGGTGTGCCTGGGCCAGCAGGAAGCAGCTGGATATGGAGCTGGGGAATGGAGCTGGGGATATCTCACAAGGTGTTTTTCTCTGCCCATTCCACTTCTGTACTTACCCTAACCCCCATTCCCTGATAACCAGGTCCGATTTCCAGTCATGGCTACAGTGGGCCAGTATCTTCAATGTCCTCTGAGCTGTCATAGGCAACCCAGCCAATATTCTTCTTCCTCTTGAATAGGGGAACTGAGACCACATGGATGGGGCAGACAATAGCATAGCTCTAAAACGAGAAAGAATTAAATCAGTTAGTTCTGTTCTCAAGCATTGACCTTTGGAATCTTTTGGGTACCAGTCCCCAAAGCTGATCCCTTTCTTCTGACAGTCCAGAAGGTTCTGTCCTGTGCCTATGGAATGAGGTAAGGAGTAAGCCGGCCAAGAGAGGAGACATGTATCAGGAGCAGACTCAAGATGGTCTCAAGACAAAGAGGTCAGTTCCAGCTTGTGGAGGAAGAATTCAGGCATATATTCTCCCAGCCCTGGCACAGGGTCCTACTCCAACAGCATTCCAGGGGTACACACCAGCCCCTGAGCCACCCAACAAAACCAGACACGAGCCATCTGACTCAACCCTGGAAGCCCACCTTGGAGACCTCTGAGGAGCCACACAGAGGTCAAGAGGCTGCCTCAAGCATGTCACTGGGGTCTCGTTCACAGAGAGCTGGCTCTAACTATCTCTTGCTTTGACAAGCTGAAAAGAGGGCCGTAGAATCTGTGCCTCCACTAGGGTAGACTTTAGAGAAAAACCAATATGGAAGCCACATTCCCTTTCTCAGGGCTGCTCTGAGGCCCTTTCAGGGAGCCACCGTGGAACCTTTATTCCTGCCCATGGCAGTCAGCCAGGAGCCAATGGCAAGGCTGATTCTGGCAGCTGCTGTCAGCAAGATCCAGCTCTGTCCTCCAAAGATTCAGATTGGACAGATGCCAAAAGGAATCACAGCCCTGAGAAGCTGACATCAGGATGTCGTAAACCCAAAGGACAACATCTGGCCTCTGTTGACCACTGCTTGGCAGGGCAGTACATCATGTTACTCCATCAGCACTCTGCACTGTGAAACCCAGCCTAGAGCTGGGGAGCTTGGTGATCTGGAGGTCATCAGTTGTGGAAGCCACAGTGAACCTTCTCCCAAGCTTGGAGAACCCTGCCGAAGGGCAGCTACCTGTTCTAACCTCCTGAAAGTCTCCTGGATCCTGTACCTGTAAGGGTGGGACTGGGGCTCCTAGATACCTCTGGCCTGAGCCAAGGCCTGGAGCCAGTCCCTGGCTGTTCTTCCAACAGGGACCTCTCCCCTCATGGTTCTTTGGAACCTCCAAGCCTAGGCACCTTGCAGATGTATGTATGTATACCTGCATACAGTGTATCACCTCATTTTCACAGGAAGAGCCTAAGGGTCCATCACCTCTGCAAGCACTCAGCTCTAGTACCACTGCAGGCCTAACCCAAAGCTGACTGCCCCATGGGTGGAGGTCTGGTAAGTGCCATGTGTCAGGAGAGTGTATTATGGTGGCTCAGGTCCCAGGTATTACACACGCTCCTCAAGTTTTCTCTGTCTACCCAGTTTCTCTCCTTCACAGGTGGGATAAAGATGGATCTTAGCTGGATGTAACCTTGGGAAGCCTCCATACAGTGGTCAATGTGATGCTCAAGAATTTAGGAGATGCTCCCCCAGCCTTAGTGAATTTATCTGAGTGTAGGAGTCAAGTCCTTGGAGCAGACTGCCTGATAGAGAAAGCATCAACATACCCCCTGGCACCTTGTTGAGATATAGGGTTTGGGATCCATCTTGCCTTCCCTACCCCATCCCCGACACCTCCCAGATAGTATCCTGTGAAGCCTGAGGCTCAAACCTGTAGGAAGAGAGCTCTGAGCACAGGAATACTGTGCTCAGTCCCAAGGCTGCCCTGCACTTCCCCCAAGTACCAGTTCTCCAACAGGCCCCTCCCTATCCTGGCTGGTCAAACTGGCTCCCATGGGGCAGGCGGGATGAGGGCCTGTGAGAGGTGCCCACATGCAGCCTTATATGGCCAGGAGGCCTTAAGCTCAGGAGGAATGTTCTCCTGAGGGAAGGCCCTCGGGCAGAGCCTGAGTGCTTCGGGGACATAGCTTGCTGGACTGTAACACTGCTTCCCACGGGCCTGGGCCTCATGGCTACAGCCCACAGGGGAGCCACCTAAGAGGATTCTCACCAGTTTTGGGAGCATGTGTGTGTAGAGTCTTTAAACTGTGCCAGGTTTTCTGGACTGGCAAAAACAGAACTGGGGGTCAGCCTACCCCCCTTCTAGGCCCAGCATCCTCTGCTCTGCTGAGAGCAGCCCCTCTGCCCACCTGATCCTCTCCATCTCTCCTAATCCCAACCCACCTCACTTCTCTCTGACTTGCTGTGTTGCATTCTCAGGCTGCTTTCTGCCTCTCTCTGTCTCTCTGTCTCTCTGTCTCTCTGTCTCTCTCTCTCTCTGTCTCTCTGTCTCTCTCTCTGTCTCTCTCTCTCTCTCTCTCTCTCTCTCTTTCTCCATGTCTATTACAGTTTCTCTCTGTGTGTTTTTGTGTTTCTGATTCTTTGTCTCCATGCATCTCTGTCTTTCTCTCCACAACCTGGTCGGCCACCCTAGACCTACCAAACCCAGCAGCAGTGTCTAGTTTAGTCCTAACAGGACTAGGCTGGACAGTGAACCATACCCTGGACCCCGAAGCTGACAGGCCCAACAAAGTTCTGCAGCTGTCATGGGGCTGGGCTTCCAGAAACTTCTCAGGCCTACAAGTGCACCTACCCTGCCCCCAGCTCTGTCCCACCTGCCTTGTGGAAGCTTCTCCTCACTGACCTCAGAAGCACTATATCTTTTCTCTAGCTGTGCCCTGAAAGCACTCCCCACCTAAGAGCCCATCAGGGTATCCACCCCTCCCCCATGTTCTCTAACTTAGCATCTTATTTGCAGGTATCCTTCAGGAACTAGTCACTCCAGGGCACCAAGATCCTGCCTCCGACTGGCAGATGGCACCAGGCCTGGTTCTCATTCACAAGGATTGCAGGACACTAGCTATGTACACACCAGGGTGCCTTCCAGTCCTTCTTCCACCACAAAAGTGCTGTGCTCCCCAGCCCAGGGAGGACTGTGTGCCATCCTGGGAATCTGCTGGTGCTTCTGACCCGTCCCCTATGGTCCCTAAGAAGCTATAGCACAGTTTGTGAGGACTAACCCAATATCAATGGGCAGCAACCTGTGGTGTGACTGCCATTAAAAGTGACAGACAGTGTGTAAAGTGGTGGTGGTGCACACCTTTAATCCTAGCACTCTGCAGGCAGAGGCAGGTGGATCTCTGAATCTGAGGCTAGCCTAGTCTACAGAAAGAGTTCCAGGACAGCCAGGGCTACACAGAGAAACCCTGTCTCAAAAAGGGGTGGGGGAGAGGGGGATGTGTTTTCATGGCCTTGAGGAAGCCGACACTGACCTCGGGGCTGAGGAGGCATGTGTGACCATGGACATACAAAATCCACATTAGTGTGAGGTCCTGGACACAGAAAACAGAGCCAAACTTTGGCCACTGCCTGGATGACAAGCCCATGAAGATATGGATGAGTAAGGAAGATAAAGGTCTACTGAGGGCTGCAGCATATGGGACTCTTGGTGTTCGGGGCTAGCACACTGAGACCACTGGCAACAGTGGCTGAGTCATGGGTATTTCCAAGAGGAATGTGGAGGCTTTTCTTTTTTTTTTTTTTTTTTTTTTTTTTTTTTAAAAAAACTTTATTTATTTATTTATTTGCCTTGGTGTTTTGCCTGGAACTGGAACTACAGACAGTTGTTAGCTGCCATGTGGGTGCTGGGAATCGAACCCGGGTCCTCTGGAAGAGCAGATGGTGCTCTTAACCGCTGAGCCATCTCTCCAGCCCCGAGGCTTTTCTTGATAATAAACACTTTATATGTCTACATTAAAAATCAAAACAGCAGCCAGATAGTAGTGGTACATGCCTTTAGTCCCAGCACTCTGGAGGTGCAGGCAGGTGGATCTATCTGAGTTTGAGGCCAGCAGCCAGGGCTATACAGAGAAACCCTGTCTTGAAGCCCCCCCCCCAAATCAAACAGTAACAGAAAAGTGAACAATTCTGACTCACTCAGCTCTGCACACAAGAGCCCATGAGGTAGGATGTTTCTGTAATCTGAGTCACTGTTGGATCAGAGTGGCCACATGACTCTAGGTTCATTCCACCATCACACTGTCCTGGAGGCCAGCCCTTTTCCTGTGTGGGAGCCTCTGAGGAGAGGCACAGTCCAAGAGGGTTAAGGACTTGATGCTTAGACACCATCTTTGTTTGTGGCCACCTGAGGCCTACAGGGGTGGTCTTCATTCTATTGTCACTGAGCAGAACCGTGAGAGTGATAAGAAATGACGTGAGGAGACTATACACACAGCTGAGGTGCAGCAATGTTGACAGTTTGGTGACCACTCTAGAATTAAATACAATCACACTTGACTCAGTGGAGACTCCTAGAAACCATCAGAAAACCTATGAGCCACAGTGTTGTGTGTTCCTGTCTATAGTAGCACCGGTGTCCATGGTTGAGAGCTGGAAATGGCCCAATATCTGTCAGCCATGACTTGCACAAGAAGGTGGATCCTACAGGATGAGAAAGACTTGAACTTCACCTCCTGGCTATGCAGACCTGAAAGGCCAGTTCTTTAAAGAGGCTGCCTGGGGTTAGATGTGGACAACTGTGAACAAGCAGTGGCTATGGCCCTCTTGGGTGTCACAGGGAAGCTCAGTTGTGCAAGATCCAATGCCTGGATCCGGTCTTGGAGTTGACTGGAGGCCATGGAGGCAGGGTGGATGCCTGGGGCCTATCAGGCTGTCAGTGGAGGCAGGGCTAAGTCCTGGCAACTATGGCCACACAGACTTCTGACAGCAGCTGGACCCTGTCGCCTGCACTAGAAGGCCTGTACCCATGTTTAGGTTTGCAGTGAACCCAGGACACCCAACCTTCCAGCTGGTTCAGCCTGGAGAGACACCACGGGATCCCCAGGAACTAAGAGTTATAGGCCCCTCCTGTCCTGTCTTCAGGTGAGCCTCCAGGTTCCTGTGGAGCCTGGAGTCTGGCTGGAAAAACTCCTATCCCATTTCATACACAGGAGGCCTAGCACATGTCATCTTGGGTCTATTAACTATAAAGTGATACTCAGATACTATCATTGGCTGTCTAGTAGCAGAGGGTTAGGGAGGTCCAATGTGGGCAGAAAGCATAGAAGGAACTTGGTGTGGGAGGCATTACCACAGCTAAATCCTGTAAGGCCTGCAGGCCATTCCTGGCCAGGCTGGGTAGCCTTCAGCTATCTGGAAACGTGTTAGCCTGTGAGGAGGTCACACCTGGAAAGCAGCTATCTCCCTGCCTTTGTGGACGGAAGAGAATTAAAATGGAGGCTTTGCTTCAGGTCTCTGTTTGCCTGAGTTTCAACATTAGCAAAATATTTGTCCTATGACTCTTGAGTGGAAATACATTTACAGGGAATGTAAACACATGGAGACTTAGAGGCTCCCGCTTGCTGAGGGTGTGTGTGTGTGTGTGTGTGGAGGGGGGTCTCATAAGTGCAAGATTATTCTTTTCAGGGGTCTGTATGTTGTCCCAGCAGCCAAGCTGAGGGGCTGTTCCTGTCTTCTGAGGGCTTTCTCTCAGGGAGAGCCACCATGCAGTCTCCTGACAGGAAGACCTAGAGTCTTGTTGTTGGTGAGGCTTGGTCCTAGCTCTCCCCAGCTTTGCTGTGTTATCAGGCTGCACACGGCCTCTGAAACCTTCCGACATGGTGACAGGCTGTGGTTTCCCCACCTTGGTCACCATCTACCTCAGGCCCTCTGGTCCAGTCTCACTGCCACCTTTATACATGGAGCCAGGGGCCACTTCCTGGCCTCTGCAGGCCTGTATATGGTCTGATGGGACATTGTCACCTGGAGGCCACCTGTGACTGCTGCAGGTGGCCATTTGACTCCAGATATCAGTGACATATCTCCCATCCCCCATCAGCCCCTGCTCAGACTTCCACTCCACCCTGCTTACCCTGCTGGAAAAACCTGGACCTAGTAGCCTGACCTCTTTCCAGTCCCCTAGGTGTGTCTGGGAACCCTGCTGTCCCCAGCAAGGCCCAGCCCAACTCCACTGAGCTGAGCCTGGGCAGAGGTCATGTGGGTCCCTCCTGATGCTGGTGCTGGTGCAGGCTGTGGGCCCCTGTCTCTAACTAGGAATGCACAGAGCCCCCACCCCTGCCCACCCAGGTAGAGGAATGCAGTGGGCCTCTTTCTGGAATTTCCCAGGCCTGGCACTGCTGGGAGTTTGCTGTGCTCTGCCTCTGTGCACAATGGCACCAACATTCTCAGCCTGTTTTTATGGTGGAAGGGACAAGGCTGGCTGAGGTCTGCCTCCTTGGGAACTGGAGTCCTCTTCTCTAAGAGGCCTTCCCGCCACACCAGCCTTGCAGCTCCTTTCTGGAATCATAGCCCTTTAAAACCCTCCGACTACCTGCACAGTGCCCTGAGTTCCTCAAGTTCCATCCCCAGCACCCCAAATGAAAACAAAACCTGTCCAGCAGGCATTGCTGACTGTTCAGGTTGGTCACACAGGTCCATAGTGAGTGGCCTGTGGCCTGTGGTTATGAGCAGTCACCATGACCTCTACAAAAGAGCCCGTGTACTTGTTCCTAGTTGTGAGAACCACAAATGTTCCCAATATTGCCATTTGTCCAGTGGGAAAACTCTGTGCCCTGCCCCTCCCTCACAGGCCTGGACAAACAGATACGTGTTGAATACTGGTGGACTAAACAAATGCCCAGAGCAGTGGAAGCAGTTCAGGTACCTGTGGAGCTGGAGCAGAGGACGGTGGCTGGACAGCAGTGGCTACACAGATCCCAGGCCCATGGTGAAGGGGAACTGTCCCTGGGGGTTCAACTCAAGCACAACCCAGTTTCTCTGTGTGAGCCTGGGACAGGGCGGGGTGGGGCAGGGCAGGGCAGGTTATCCATGTTCTGTTATACAGTGAAGAGCATTGCCCAGCAGGTTTGTGGCCATGAGGTTTTCCCAAAGTGCCTACAGGAAACAGCAGCTCACTGGGAGCAAGGTGGGTTCTCAGATGGATGCCTTCATGGACCTGCAGGATGGCCCCTGCACTGCACTGCACAGGTTTGGGTTGCTGCAGTCCAACCAGGTCATAATACAGTGGCTAGCCAGAAGTAGAGCTCATCCAGGTTCCCTGGTTTCCTTTGCAGCTCCACCCTCAGGGACTGGCCCTCAGAATGCTTGTTGGAAAGCTTGGTCAATGTTGTCAAGGGCTCAGGGCAGCATTCAACCCTGTTGAGCTGCCTGATTTCTTCACAGCACAGAATTCTGAATTTTCCCGCAGGGCCTTGTCTCTCTGGCAGTTTTTCCTTGGGTTCTAAGAACATTCCAGAGGCCCTGTAAAGCTGGTGGTAAAAGTCTCCAGGAGCTATGGCGCCAGGCTGAGTGAGACAAGCCCAAGCAACTCACCTGGGCTGGAATTTGGATTCTGTCTCTTTCCACCGGCAGACTTTGGCCGGGCCTTGTTTTGGCAGCTGCCACCACACCTAGATGACAATTACCTTTGGGTGGAGTGGGCCCTGGGGAGGTGGGCTCCAAACTGGGCATCTCACCTTAGTGGCAGACAAGATCCCTGAATTCTGAATTCTCCTGTTGACACTGCTGTAGTCTGAGCAGTGTGTGCCTGGGCCCTCAGGGTCCTACCTAGCATCTGAAGTCTGACGCTGCAGGACCGATTTCCTCCCATTCTGCTTTGTGCTCCTTGTTGATAAAATGGGATCTAACTCTATATTTTTCTCAGGACTTTAGAAAAGAATATTCTCAGTGTGGCACAAGGACAAACAAAGGTTTTGCAGTAAGGGTGTGCCATACGCCAAACCTTGCAGGCAAGCACTCTGGGGCATGAAGCTAACTTTTGTTTGTTTGTTTTTCTTTTTCTTTTTTCTTTTTTCTTTTTTTTTTTTAAAGAAGGTCTTTCTAATTTTTTTTTTATTTATTTATTTATTATGCATACAGTTTTACAGAAGAGGGCGCCAGATGTCATCATAGATGGTTGTGAGCCACCATGTGGTTTTGCTGGGAATTGAACTCAGGACCTCTGGAAGAACAGTCAGTGCTCTTAACCTCTGAGCCATCTCTCCAGCCCCTGTTTTTGTTTTTCAAGACAGGGATTCTCTGTGTGGCTTTGGAGCCTGTTTTGGAACTCACTTTGTAGACCAGGTGGCCTCAAACTCACAGAGATCCACTTGCTCTGCCTCCCAGGTGATTAAAGGCGTGAGTCACCCAGGCCCAACTTTTAAAAATTTATTTATCTACTTATTTATTCATTTTAGCCACACACACACACACACACACACCGCTCATTAGTTTTAATGCTAAGGCAGGTGGTAACTCTCATTTCACTGGCAGAAGCTTGACCCCCCAATCTAACTCAACTGGCTAATTTGTTCTGGTAGTTCCAGAAATGTTTAGGGTTGAGCAAACAGGCATGAACAGAAAAGTTTCACAAATTAGGGGGTGTCTGTAGAATATTGGCCCTTGGGTGTCTGGCCACCTTTCACAGAAACAAAAGCAAAGCAGTGGGGAGATGGCTCAGCAGTTAAGAGCACCGTCTGCTCTTCCAGGGGACCTGAGTTTGATTCCCAGCACCCACATGGCTGCTAACAACTGTCTGTAATTCTGTTCCCAGGGGATCTGCTGCCTTCTGGCCTCTTCAGGCACTACATGCACTTGTGCGCACACACACACACACACACACACACACACACACACACACACACAGAGAGAGAGAGAGAGAGAGAGAGAGAGAGAGAGAGAGAGAGAGAGAGAGAGAGAGAAAACAACTATACACATAAAAATAAAAAGAAAAGACAGAAACAAAACGTTTCTCTTGGAACCTTCACAGGAATGCTCCCAGGTGTCAGGCTAGGGGCGAGACTCCATGCACACACCCAGAATACTGCTCTCAGAGACAAGATTAGAGGAGATTAAGTTGCTTTGGAGCTGGCCTATTGGCACTCCCCTTTAATCCCAGTCTTCAGGAGGCAGAGTTCAAGGCCAACCTGATCTACAAAGTGAATTCCAGGACAAACAGGACTGTTACACAGAGACAACCTCCTGTCTCAGAAAACAAAACAAAACATCAATCAATCAATAAATAAAATAAAGGTGGTTTGACAAAACAAAACTTTACTTCTGCACAGAAGGATGTGTGGCTGCCAGAGGCTGGAAACTGAGCCAAAGCAGCCCCAAATGGTGTCAGTTTTTTATCCCTAACGCAAAAGGGTCTTGCTTGTTCCTCACTGGCTGAATCAACCTCACAACTTACACCTGATTGGCCAGTTTGAAAACAAGTAACAAAGGAAATAGGGTACAAAGAGAAAAGATGGGATTTAAAATGCTTTTTAAATTGTCATTTTATTTTTTTTTTTTTTTTTTTTTTTTTTAAAACCTTTATTTATTTATTTATCTTGGTGTTTGCCTGGAACTGGAACTACAGACAGTTGTTAGCTGCCATGTGGGTGCTGGGAATCGAACCCGGGTCCTCTGGAAGAGCAGACGGTGCTCTTAACCGCTGAGCCATCTCTCCAGCCCCTAAATTGTCATTTTATATGTGTAGGTGTTTTGCCTGTAATATGTCTGTGAATCATATGCAAGCCTGGCGTCCATGAATACTAGAAAAGGTCATTAAACCACATAGAAGGGGCTGGAGAGATGGCTCAGCGGTTAAGAGCACTGTCTGCTCTTCCAGAGGACCGGGGTTCGATTCCCAGCACCCACATGGCAGCTAACAACTGTCTGTAGTTCCAGTTCCAGGCAAACACCAAGGCAAATAAATAAATAAATAAATAAAGTTTAAACCACATAGAACTGGAGGTAAAGATCATTGTGAACCACCATGAGGGCACTGGGAATCAAACCCAGGGCCTTAGAAAGAGTAGCCAGGTGCTTTTAACTTTTGAGCTCTCTCTTCAGCCTGAAGGGGGGAATTTTAATAGATGACCGGTCCAGGAAGTTGTGGCAATGAGTCAGGGTGTCGGACACATGGACATTCCAACAAGCAGATTATATCTGCTGAACAAACACACAGTCCTTAACAGAGACGCAGAAGAGGAGGGCCTGCAAGGAAACAGGCCTGTGACGACTAAAATTTGTTTGATAAAAAAGATTAAATCCTTCACAACCCTCCACTTGTTTTGTTATATATTCACTTCTTCAAATTCTGTTATGAGGCACTGGGCTTCTCTTCCCTGACCATCTAACATAAAGGGCTACATGGTACTGAGTGACAGCTGTTCCTATAAGCCTTGAGCAACTTAGTGTAATCATGACTCCGGCTATTGTAACTATGGATGTTAAAGCTAGGGTCATTATTCCATTTTCCAAACCGTTGTTCCATTAAGCTGGTAAAAGGGTCGTCTATTCCTAAATTTTTGGCTACTTTGTTAGTGAGAACATCAAGACCTTGGAGATCCCTGATAATAGTCTCATGTGGAACAAAACTGTTTGGAATGAATTTGAGGCACTGTCCTCCCCACATAGACTCCATCCTTTCCAGCTAAAATCATGTTAATTGCCAGTCTATTTTTCCAATGCATTCTGTTATGGCTCAGTAGTTCAGCTCTGCACTTAACAGCATCTCCAGCATAGTTAAGCAACCCTTTAAAAAAAATTCTAGTAGGCCAGTTGCTACAGTCTACATTTTTTTTGTGTGTATGGGGTGATTTATTTGGCTTACAGGTTACAGACCATCATCAGGGCAACCAGGGCAGAAACTCAGGGCAGGAACCTGTAGGCAGGAACTAAGGCAGAGACCTTGGAGGAAAAAATTTGAAACTCTTCAAAATTTGCTCATCATCCTTGCTCAGGGCCATGCTAATCTTCTCCATATCATCCCAATTTTAGTAAAAGAGCTGAAGCAAACACCACAATCAATTTTTATTAATTGCTCACCACCAGAACAAGGCTGACTTAAAACTGGTTGGTATTTAGTTTCAGGGTTAATTAATTATTTTAAGTAGTTAATTTGGGTCTTTCTGGTACACTTTTATACCATCTATGTAAATATGGGGGTCAAATGAGTCTCCTGGAGTTAACAGCTTCCTCATCTTGCAGGAGGGGCCTTAAGGCAGATGGGAACATCTAAATGCCATACTGAAGGAGGTGGCCAGCTGAACTAAAATATAAGTCACTCTGATCCATTGGTAGGACTCCAAATAAGGGTTCTCCATAATATCACTAGATATCTGATTGTGTGCCTACCAAGACTGACTGGGCATCTCTTTAAAAGCTTGACCCTTACTGCACCCCATTACATCCTCCACTGGAATCAAATGCTCTTCCCACCTAGAGAGGCATGAGATGCAATTTCTCCTGGGGATGGGACTCTATGGCAGCCAATGCCCCATATCTTTGATGGGGGAAAATCAGCAGGGACAAGGGCAACAGGATACCTAGCGTCAGGCCCCTCAGTCTTGGAAGAGAAACATGTTACAATGCATGCCATTTGGATTGAAGGACCACCCCAACAGGAGGAGCATTGTTTAAGTCTTGGACCATACAGATACATACACACACACACACACACACACACACACACACACACAAATAATCACTCTTATGGACTGAATATTTTACCTATTCTAATTAGGTATTTGTGTCTCTGCCTTCTGTTTCAGTGCTAAAGATCTGGCTTAAGTCTTCAGCTTCCATTATGGTTAGTATAGGACATTGGTCCTTAGGAGAATGTTTGGGCGTAAGTGAAGGAAAATGGGGAACAGGTTTGAACTTGAGCAAAAGGAAGGGAGTATGGATATGACTTAAAGATTTGTTAAAAGTGGTCTGGGGCCTGTCAGGCCTCTCTCCGTTACCTGTCTCAGGGTAGATTTTGCTATGAGATCTATAGGATGCTGACAATTTGGAGGATGAGACTAGTTTATTATTTGTAATTTTCCCTCTGAGGCTTCCATAGCATTTGCAGAGGGTAGGTTGTAACTCCATCCCTAATACTGCGTGGTCCACCTAATGTCACTTCAATCATTATGAGCCCTTTAAAGCACTGTGTTTAATCTTGGTTTCCTGAGTTCTGAAGAGACAAAGTGCTTATCCATTCCAGGAAGCTGTCTTTGGCTTTACATATTCCCACAGGGTATCGCCAAGCATTTATCAAATTGGATAGACAGAAGTATGTCAGCTGTGGTTATATTAGTAGTAAAAAATACTATTACTTGCCTGCATAGGAAACAAGTTTCATTAAAGTCTTTTAAAAGTGAGCCCATGGGGGCTGGAGAGATGGCTCAGCAGTTAAGAGCACTGACTATTATTCCGGAGGTCCTGAGTTCAATTCCCAGCAGCCACATGGTGGCTCACAACCATCTATGATGATATCTGGTGCCCTCTTCTGTATACTGTATACATAATAAATAAATAAATAAATGTTTTTTTTTTTTTTTTTAAAAATTGGGACTGGAGAGATGGCTTAGTGGTTAGGAACACTGACTGCTCTTCCAGAGGTCCTGAGTTCAATTCTCGGCACCCACATGGCAACTCACAGCTGTCTGTAGTTCCAGTTCCCAGTTCCAGGCAAACACCAAGGCAAATAAATAAAAATAAATAAATAAAAAGGTTTTTTTTCTTTTTTTTAAAGTGAGCCCATGACAAACAAGTGAATAGTTTTGCCTTTTGGAATATCCTGAGTCTGTGCTGGAGAGATGGCTTAGGGGTTAAGATCACTGACTGTTCTGTTGGAGGACCTGAGTTTGATTCCCAGTATCCACATGGCAGTTAACAATTGTCTGTAATTCCAAGATCTGACACCCTTACACAGTTATACATATAGGCAAAACACCAATTCACTAAAAATAAATAAATATTTTTTTAAAAAAGGAATATCCTGGGAACTGGAGAGATGGCTCAGAGGTTAAGAGCTCTGACTGCTCTTCCAGAGGTCCTGAGTTCAATTCCCAGCAACCACATGGTGGCTCACAGACATCTATGATGAGATCTGGCACCCTCTTCTGTATACTGTATACATAATAAATAAATATTTTAAAAAAGGAATATCCTGAGTCTAAAATAGCACCAGAGAGTTAAGGCAGCAGGAGAAAATCAGGAACATGGTAGCTGGTCAAGGATAGCACTGGGATTAATGTGTAGGGTGGCTTGGTAAGGGGTATTATCTGTTTCTTTTTTTTTTTTTTTTTTTTTTTTTTTTTTTTTTTTT
>PVIH01001454.1:0-26834 GCA_004025045.1 Sigmodon hispidus
TGATGCAGTGATGGTGATGGTGGTGATGCAGTGATGGTGGTGGTAGTGATGATGCAGTGATGGTGGTGGTGGTGATGCAGTGATGGTGGTGGTAGTGATGATGCAGTGATGGTAGTGATGCAGTGATGGTGATGGTGGTGATGCAGTGATTGATGGTAGTGTTTCTGATGTTGGGGATAAATTGATGGGGGTATGGTGCTGATCATGGTGATGATGATGGTTTTGGTGATAGTGGTAATGCAGTAGTGGTGGTAGAGATGATGATGGAGGTAGAAATAATGATGATTATGGTAGTGATGGGGGTAGTAGGGATAATGGTGGAAGTGGTGGTTATGTAGATGATGGTGAGAGACAGAGGTGCTGACAGTGACAGTAGTGCTAGCTGTGATTATGATAATGGTGATGATGAGGACAGTATGTAGTAATGATGGTGAGGATGACGTGATCTTGCTGTCTGTAATGGTAATGGTGGTTATGGTGATGGTGGTGGGAGTATAGTGATGCTGTTTGGGATGGTAGTGATTGTAACGCTGACTGGGATGATGACTGTAATTTTGGTGTTTGGGTGCTAGTGATAATGGTGCATGATGGTGAAGGTGGTCCTGCTGCCTAATGGAGGAGAATCCCATGGCCAGGACTTATTTGGAGCAGGGTTTGGGCTGATGTATTAGAAGTAACGTTACCCAGCTTCTCCAGTCCTAGCCAAAGCTGGAAATAAGAAGGGCTGGTGAAGGCTGAGGCTGGCTACACACCCCCACATGGATTATGTTTGGCTTCTTCTAGGGTGACCTTGGACCTCTGGGCCCCCCTGGTGAGCAGGGCCTCATTGGGCAGCGGGTAAGTGAAGCACATTTTCCTTCCAGAGCTCCCAGTCATCTGTGAGCTGTGGGAAGAAGGACTTGTATCAACCCCAGAGCCTCTCAGATTCCCCAGAGTCCTCACAGCTTTGGCGGGCTTCCCTCACTACCCAGCATCACTGTGGAAAGGAAGCATTCTGTGACCACAGTGTTGGACACCACAGTATGCTTGCTGTCCCTTGACACACTGCAAGGCTCTGAGAAGGCCTGCAGTCAAGGAATTAACTTCATTTGGATTAGCCTGGGCCTTCCAGAAGTATTTAACTCCAAATATTTCCCTTCCAATATATTTCTTCAAGAACTGTTCTATAGTTAGCGGTCATGCTCCCAAAAGAAACCCACAGAGTTCCCTTGTTCTAATAAGTCCCATGAGGCTCCCATGTCTACCTCCCTGTGTTCTTGCCTTTGCTTGAATGTAGACCCCTGGGACATGTAAGGACACAGCAGGTACCCTGGGTACCTTACAGACAGGGTAGGTAAGGCCAGAGAGAAAGGGGGAGGTTGTTCAGGGAGCCTTCTGGACACCAGGCTCTCACCCTGTCTCCTCATTTTCCATCTTGTCTTCTTTCTAACGCCTCACACTCCCCATACCCAGTCTCTAGAGACTCCATAAACTAGGCAAAGTAAGAGGGGAAGGCCCCAGGGCAGAAGAGAATATGAGATCTTAGAGTCTAGAAAATTAGCCGTGTGTGGACACGGCTGTTTTAGAAAGCTGTGTTAAGAAAAGGGCCTGGTGGGATGGCGCAGTGGTAAAGAGCACTGGCTGCTTTTCCCAGAGGACCTGGGTTCATTTCCCTGCACCTACATGGCAGCTCACATCCTCACACTGACATACATGCAGGCAAAACACTAATGCACATAAATAAATAAATTCATATAAAAGAAAGGTCCTGAAACTCCATCTAGGCTTGATAAGCTACAGGGAGAGATGAACACTTCCCTAACAGCCACTGTGCACCAGGCATTTTTATCACACTCTGGGGTCATTAAGTAACTGGAAGCTTGCCTAATGGAGATATGTTCTAGTGAATTGATTATTGATGTCTGCCATGGCCACCAGGGGAACAGAATTTGCTCGCTTGTCACCCTTTGTCATCCCTGTATCTGCTGACCTGGGTCCCCTCCTAACTCTGCCTCTAGTCAGCTCTGAATTCTAAAACCAGAGGGAGATGCTAGTTTTTAGGTTGACAGCTGTTTGGAGAACAGGAGCCTTTTTAGAGCCGAGAGGGCCAGCAGAGGAGTTAGATGGGCCCTTGGCATTTTTTTTTTTTTTAAGCATCTTTCTCAAACTTGTCCACAGAATTCCATGGACTAGTTTTACATTCCTAATATGAGAATAGGGTGCCATGAACACTTACTCCAGCTCCAGGAAGGAGGTCTCAGGTGGCTTCCACCCATTTGCTGTCAGATAAGAAATAGGTTCCTGTAGAAACTAACTTTGAGCTTGAGGTCACACAAACATTGGTGATGCTGAGGCTGGCCCTTGTCAGAACCTATTCTTACCCACCAGACCACACGGGCTTCCCCAGTCTAACCTGCAAACCTAAGTGCCTGCTCTATGAGGCTCTGTGGCCTTTCTTCTGCCCCTTTAAAAATCCACTTATTCAATTCCTGGGAACCAATGGGTCCCTGACTTCCCCGGAGAGGAGGGAAAGCCCCTTACCCAGTAATGCTGCCCCATCTTTTTCTACCAGGGAGAGCCAGGCCTTGAGGGAGACCTTGGCCCCGTAGGGCCCGATGGACTGAAGGTGAGTTGTGTGTCTGGGCCGGGATCTGGGGACACTTCAATCCTTGCTCTAGCTCCCGGGAGACGGGGAGACCAGCTCCTCTGTGGAGGACAGTGGGGAGGACCAGCAGAGCCCAGGCTGCCCTTGCTTCACCTACCCACTGCCATCCCCCAAGGGGTTTGCCCTGTGTCATATTGGGTCTCCCCTGCTCTATGAAAACACCAGCTTCTGTCAGCGGTGCCCAGCCCAGCATGGGGCTTGGATAGCCCTTCCCTTCTCAACATCTTTAAAGATCTAAAAAGTTTTGATCTTCACCAGAGTCTAGAAGCCACCACTCACTAGTCATGGGGCTTCTGGGTAAGATGCTAAGCCCTCTACGTGTCACCTCCATTGATGCTATCACAGTGCAGTCTTCTGACGAGGAAACAGACTAGGAGAAGTTAAAAGGCTTGCTATAGACACTCAGCCACTGTCTGCATGGACATCAGCACCAACACCAAGGCCTTTCTGGCCCCCAGGTTCCCTCTAGCTCTGAAGAAGAGAACAGCAAACAAAGGAAAACAAGGAAGGCTCGCAGGATAGTAACGTGCGTGGATTCAGAGTCTGGCTGGGAGGGAAGGGTCAGTGGACCCCAGGTGCTTCTTCCCTGTGGGAGCTGTGGGATGTCTCCTGAGCTGCAGGCGGGCATTTGATGAGTAGGCGCAGCCTCCTCTCAGCCCGAGGCCTGTTCCAATCTCCTTCTAAACTTTGTTCCACAGGGAGAAAGCCTCTGGGTTGAGCTGGTCATGCCATAACCAAAAAGAAATTGTCTCCTGTAGTGTATGTCCCCTCTTCCCCACCCTCTACAGAACTCACAGAAGCACCTTCGCTTTTCTGAGTCTCAGTTTCCCAACTCCAGAGCTAGGCCCTCATGCCCTGCCCTCCCCACAGTGGCCCTGGATCCAGAGAACATTTTGCCCCTGGTATCTTATCCGTTCTTCTGTTTTCCTTGCAAGTGAAAGAGCGCCCCCTGTAGGCTACTTATCCACTTGTGCATGATCCCACTCCCCCATACAACTAAGAGGGGAATCTGTTCAGAGCCCGCCCTCCTTGTGCCAATAGACAGAGTGGTGCCAGCGCTGTGTGTGCAAATGCCAGTCACAGTGTACTGTCAGGGCTTGCTGAGATGTAACTCATTCAGGCTGTTCCAGCAGCCTGACAGCTGGAAACATCAGCATCGCCACTGGAGAAATGAGGAAACTGAGGTCTGGGCCACAACCTCCTCATCCCTTTGTGGATGGCCACTTTTCTCCTGGAGTTTTTACTGCAGGGGACAGACAGGAGAGCAGGTCCAGTCTTTTCACAATCTCTCAACCTCTGCTTTCCACAAGTCTTGCCTCTGGCTTCTTCAGTCAACCACACCCTTGTCCTTGACTGGAGTGGTCACTCAGATGTCTAGCACCTTCCTGGTCCTTGAGTGGTCCTGGAAGTGAGCATGCTTCCTGAAGTGCATGCTGGTGGAAGGCAGTACTTCACCATGCTCTTGTGTGCAGTATCTCTGTTGGTAATAGCCATGGTGACAGTCCCCTCGGCACACACTGCCAGGGATTGTGCAGGATCTCTCATATTCCGTCTGTATGGGGGCACATTTGATCAAGCTGGTCAGAGTTGCAGTTTTGAGCATATTTCAAGGGTTGTAACCTGAATCTGAGAGACTGTCCTGAACTCAGAACCCTAGCTATCCATGAGCTCTGTTGCTCTTATTCTTCAGTCTTACTGCCTGAAGTCTACCTTCATCCTCAGCTCTTCCATCTGTGGACTGGGAGGCCTGAGACAGGCCACCCAGAAGGCTTTCTGAGCCCTGGCAGATTTCATGGATTCCAGAAGTCTCCAGAGACCCACGCAGCCCACTCTCATGGGCCCCAGAGAACCCCTCCCTTTTCAGCTGTGTGGGAGTCAAGCCATAGATAGTCACTGGAGACTGGTCTTGGCCTAGGCCTAGCTTGGCTACCTGGAGCAGCTGGCTTACAAATGAGACAGGTGGCCAGAATGACAAGCCAGAAGTGCAATCCTGGAGCCCAGGAGGAATCTATGAGAGCTGGGCCTAGGCCAGCAGGTCTCTGTGCCAGGCTGTGCTTGGAACCTGAGAAGCTCAGTGGAAAGGGACCAGGCAGGCCATCCTCATGCCCAGCTCTGTTCTAGGCTGGCCTGTTCCTCAGTCAAGCTATTCTCCCTCATGTGTCACCCATGGCTGTCCCCAAGATCAAGCTGGAAAGTCCTCCAAGTCCTCATGCCAGTCTCACTTCCTCGAAGGTCAGGGTCCAGCCATCACATCTGTATCCCAAGCCTCTCTTCCTGGCCGGGCCAAGCACACTCCATCTGCCCCAATCCCATAGCTGCTCTGAGCGCTGTGTGCAGTTTTTAGCATCCCCCATAAGCTAATGCAAGGTAGCACTGGATCTTCCCATGCCACTCCTACCTGCCCCCCTTACCATAGGACATCATGCTTTCTTTCAGGACATGCAACACTTACAGCTAGGCCACACAGACATGCCACAGGCTCCATGCCTAGCAGCCCCTCAGAGACAGGCTTGTGATGGACACTGCTTGGTCCTGAAGCCACTGAGTTGTGTGGTCCATACCCTGCTCTGGAGGGCCCCAGGCAGCTCAGTTCTGTCCAGGGCCTGAGGGAAAGATGGTAAAAAGGGCAGGATGAGCTGGAGTCCAACATCAAGTGATACAAACACAATTAGCTGCAAAACCAGTGCTCTTGGCGAACCCCAAATGTCATGGGTTCCTGAAGCCTGTGCAAGGAATCCCTTTACATGACAGACTAATTTTACGGTCTTCCTGGTCCAGTCTTAGGGAGTTCTAACTATACCTTCCTAACTCAGAAGAGCTCTTCCCTTGGACCCCCATCTGTTAGGTCTTGGTGCCAGCCACAAATTAACTGTGGTACTTGGGCCAACTGGCTTGACTGAACTCTGCCTCAGTTTCCTCATCTGTAGATAACACCACAAGAGAACCTCTGGGAAAGACTCTGGGGAGGTTGACTCCAGTACTGAAAGCAAATAACTGGCCGCTGGTCTCAGATGGCCTTAGGTATGGAGCTCTTGATGATCTGGTTTTGATGTTCTCTCTCCTCTTTCTACCCCATGACCCAGGGGGACAGAGGTGACCCAGGGCCTGATGGTGAGCGTGGTGAGAAGGGCCTAGAGGGGCTAAAAGGAGAAGATGGGCTCCCTGGGCCCCCAGGCCTCACTGGCGTCCGGGTGAGTGTGCAGCTGCTAGTGGCATGGGGCTCTGGGTGAGGGATGCTCATGCCTGTCTAGGCCTCCCAAGAAGCCTTTGTGCCTCCCCTGCACAGCCTTCCTGCGGTCTCCTGTGCTCTCAGGTAAAGCTGATCCCTATGGCCCTGTAACCCCATCCTAGCCATCTCCATACCCAGCTGTTTTCTTAGCTCCTGGGACAAGCTTGATGCGCCTCTGAGGCTTTGCACCTTTGCATCTCTGCATTGAGAACATGCTTCTTTCCTATCTTCCTCATACCTCTGTGTGCCTTCAGCTGCCCTCACAGACAGTTCCTAGCCTTGAACGCCATCCTTGACCTTGGGCTAGGCTCCCAAGTAGGCCGGGACCTTGTGTGAATTAGATTTATGGTTTCCTTCTGTGACACAGTTGACAGAAGACAGAAACTCTACCCGTCACCCAAATAGAACTTTTTACAGTCTTGACTACAGACACCATGAATGTCTTTCGTGGGCTTCAGAACCCTAGCAGAGGACAGAAACTGTTCTTTTTCAGTGTCTGTATACAGCAAACCTAGTGCTTTCCAGAATGTTCTTTAATTAGATAACAGCTGTGAGGGCTGGGAGACTCAGAGACATAAAGGAACCTGGCCCAGATCACACAGTAAGAAACAGCAGAGCCGGGATTTCAACCTCTATATGTACATCCTGTCCCTCTGCTATGGCCTCACCGGAATTCAGAGCCTGGACAGGCTATGGGGACAAGGGCAGATGGAAGGTAGGGTATTCTGGTATTTGTCTGGCTTGGTGTTTGATTCTGTAACAGAGCCAAGGGTGTATATGGAGCAGGTGGCCCGCTTAGTGTCCTGCCAGGCCTGTGGAATCCAGCCGCTGTGCACCAAGCCACCAGAGAGTCAGGCCTGCAGGTATCTGCTCTGAGCCAGCCTTGGCCTTAGCCCAACTCCACAAGCTGGATGCTACCGTACTGCATCCCTCACTCAGCCCCCACACCTGCCTCCCTGCCAATGACAAATTTTTATTGTTACCTTGGCTCGGCAGCCCATGTTACATTTGTCCTACCCGCCCCCCATGGCTCCCCAGTAATTGAAGTGACCAGTCTGGGAGAAATCCTTATTAGCCAGTGACATAGTGGCCGTGGGAAAGTATGTTACCTAAAAATAGAGATGAAGTGCTAATGGCCCTCAGAAGCAAGGGGATGAGGTCACTGCCCAGCCCAAGAGTGTAGGCGGGGTGCTTGTCAGACCAACCTGCTGCTGCGGCTGCTGCTCTCAGCCCTAGGGATGTGGGTGACAAGGGCTTTAGCAGGAAAGGGGCAACCCTTCACCTCACTAACCCCTGCGTGCCTTTCCAGTGGCCCCTAGCCATCTCTGGCCTCAGTCTTACTATGTCGAAAATATGAAAAGAATGGGTGCCAAGGTCATTGTGAGTTCCAAAGCGTCAAGGCCGTTCTCTCAGTGAGTTCTGGTGTGGAATAGACAGCAGCTGACCTAGACATATCCTTAGTACCTGAGTTCAAGGGTCAAGCCTGGGTTCCTGGCTTGAGTAGCCCTCCTTCAGTGTGTCAGGCAAACTGATGTCCTTCTCTCACCCCTAATATCCCGGCTATGAAGAGAAAATGAGGGAGGAGCTGGGGAGAGGGTCTAGTGGGGGAAGTGTTTGCTCCATGAGTGTGAATTTGAATTTTCCACAAACAACCTGAGTTTGAATTTTTGCTACCCATGTAAACAGTTGAGCATGGCTATGTGTACTGGTGATGTCAATATTATGGAATCTTAATCCTGGGATCATGATGGCCAGTTAGGCTAGCCAAAACACTACTTTCTGGTTCAGTGAGACACCTTGTCTCTGGGCAATATGGCTAATAAGCAATCGAGGAAGCCATGTGGTGTCCTTTGACCTCCACATATGCACACACAAGCATGTGTACGTGCACACTCAAATATACACACCAGAGAAACATTGGGTAAGAAAAGCCTTTATAAAACTGCACAGAAATAGGGAAGTTTGGAGGAAAAAAAATACATAGAAGCTGCTGGTGGTGGCTATGGTTGGTCACATGGCTGTGGTGACCATGATGGCACTGTGACATTACTTCTCTGTGGTCTCTCACAGTTCTCATATGCTAAGGTTGGCCAAGTGGGTATCTGGCCTACGTGCACATCCGGCTGTGGACACACAAACTCTACATTTGGGTTTCTTAGGCAGCGTGGCTGCCAGAGGAATGTTTTCTACTCTGTGGCCTGGAGACAGATTTTACTTGAAAATAGCATTTTATAGGCCACCAGGGCCTTTCTAGAAATGTGTCTGTGGTCACACGCTATGCGATGGACGATACTTCATCCTCGAGGACAACACTAGTGATCTCATAGGACTGGACAGACTAGTGATGCATCTGATCCTTTATATAAGTGCTCTGTGGTGCACAAACAATGGTCAAGCTGCCTAGAACCCAGTTTCTCAGCTGTGTCCCCAACAATAGGTGATTTCTGCATATCTGTGATAGGACCCAGATACACTAATGATCTCAGAGTTCCACCACAGTGTGCTCACAGCTGGAGAGACCCATTTAATCAAGGGTCGCGGTCCCCACTAGAGTGAGAAAATCATGGGGTGCTGAAAAAAGAAAGATTATTTATTTAGGGGTTCAAAGGAGAGCTTTTACCGATACAAGAGGAAAGATAAAGTCATGATGTTCCTAGAAGGCTGGACTGGCCCCATGAGGCTTTACTTTGTCAGTCAGGTCCTCCATCCAAGGTCACCAGAGAGAAAGGGGCTGTGTACATGTACCCCAATCTTAAACTGGTGCTCTGACCATGCCCTGAACACTGGTACCCAGAGGCCATAGGTATTCTCCAGAACACTGCTGGCCAAAGGCCATGCCCACAAGTCAAGGTGGAAATTCCTGTTCTTCTCTACACCCCCACAGAGGCTTGGTCTATCTCCCTGACACTGTAGCAGTTCTAAGATTTGATTTGAGGTAGGACACGGTGCCTGAGAAGCTATGGAGAAGGAGGACACAGGGATGGGGTTTTCTTGGTGGCACTGTCTGGTAGAAATAGGAGAGCCACATATATGTAACTTAACATCCTCCAGTGAGCAATTTAAAGTGGGGTGAATGGAAGCGATATTTCTTCAGCCTTGTAGAAGTGAAGTAGTCTTTAACATAGTATCAGTATTTAGACAGCATCAATGGGCCTTGGCGAGATGGTTCATCAGGTAGGGTGCTTGCTGCCTGGCCTAATGACCACAGTCCAGCCCCTGGAGCCCCCATGATGAAAGCAGAGAACCCACTACCACAGCTTGTCCTCTGCCCTCACACATGTGCTTTCTGCCACATGCAAAAGATAAATAAATTGAAATGTAATAAAATAGAATAAAACTTTAAAACTCATAACTAGGACCCCTTTTTTCTCTTCTCTGTGCTAAGTTTTGTGGATTCACCCACAGATAACCCAGCTGAGATGTGATTTTCCCTGGGAACACTTGATCTGTGCTTAGACTTCAGAAAATCTACAGCCCAGAATGCACATTTGACCTACAGAGGGAATGGCCTGGGTACCTGGGAGGGTCGGACATCTGTGTCCCAATGTGATGCTAACTGTGAGGGGATGCCCCCCCCCGGCAGGGGAGTCTAGAGCAGTGAGTGAGATGTGGGCGAAAGCACTTAGTGACTGTACCAGGGTCAGCTGTGCACCATTGGAACCGGGGCCAAGGCCTCCTCGAGAAAATGGGGTGACTGTCTGTAAAGGGGTCCCTAGGGAGGGCTCAGTGTAAAGAGCTGGTTCCTGTGCTTCACATAACTGGGTTGGTGGTAGAAGGCAGCAACAGATACCTGCCCTTGCAAAGCCACCTCCATACTCCAAATACCTGCTGTGACCCACACTGTTGTGAATGTGCCATGTCACCAAGTTGAATCCTTAAGCTCTATGAGGCCACCTAAAATGTTGTGTCCATGACACAGACCAGGATGCCTATCTGGAAATTATTTTATGCTCGAGGTCACATAGGGACTGAGTGACATGGGCTTGGAACCAGGCGTTGAACTCCCCATCAGGATGCTTTTCTGAGTTGCCTTCCTTACCTCATTCCCCAACTCTCTTCTGCTCTTGCTCCTGTGTCCCCTCAGGGTCCCGAAGGAAAGCCGGGCAAGCAGGGTGAGAAGGGCCGGATGGGAGCTAAGGTAGGTCCCCTGCCTTCAAGGGTCCTATTTCTCTCCATTCACCTAGGGCCAGCAGCCACAGGACACTTCTCTTTCTCTCCTTCTCTGCAGGGTGCCAAGGGCTACCAAGGACAGCTCGGGGAGATGGGCATCCCTGGAGATCCTGGGCCTCCTGGCACCCCAGGTCCTAAAGGGTCCCGGGGCACCCTAGGACCAATGGTGAGGATCTGGGTTTGTGGGGTGGGACAAGAACAGGGACCCACACCTGCTTTTCTGTAAGAATCTCACCCCACTGTTCTGACTACATAGCTTTCCTATCTCGGCCACTCATTTTCACCCCAGATCCCTTTGAGAACTGCCCAAAGCCACAGTCCCTGGATACACACAGACATGGCAGGCTACATGTGTCCTACAAACTACAGGCTGCAGTGAGTCCTCAGTGCTTTCTGTGGTTGACAAGGACTGTGCTGAGGGTTGGGGAAGGAGCCAGATCCCTCTGTACAGGGCGAGGTGCTGCAGATCCTTGAATGGCTGGAAGAGAGTCTCAGGGCCTGTTAGCTTGTCCTGAGGCAAAGCCAAAGAATATGACAGATATGAGGGAAGACTCCAACATGGGGAAGGTTGTGGCATCTTTGAACGAATGGAGCAATATTCTTTTATGTGGTATAAATGCTTTCCTGGTGGTGGTGCCTGCCACACATGTGATGCCATGGGTAAAAGCTGGGGAGATGCACAATAGCACCCATTAGACAGGGCTTTCTCCCTAGAATCTAGACTCAGGGAATGCAGGTATAGGTAGAGAAAGTGAAGCCGAGTAAGGAGAGACACTTTAATGATACTCATTAACTTCAGGTCTCAGAAGTCTTGAGCACTATCAATGGCTTAGCTCAGGCGGCTATAAAGGTACTGAAATATGTCGCCTACGTCTTCCTACAGAGAAGGAAGGGCTAAGTCTGTGGAGGCTGGGGAAAGGCCCTCTTGTCTTTCACCTGGTCTTTCTTGGTTCAAGACATCATTGTATGTGCCAGGCTGCTGAGTTGAGTGGCTGTGCTAGGGCAGGGAGTCACCCCCATGTCCCTGCGGTGGGAGCCATATTGCATACCAACAAGGTCTCCTCTTCCTGTCTAGGGAGCTCCTGGACGGATGGGAGCCCAAGGAGAGCCAGGATTGGCCGGTTATAATGTAAGTGATACCCACCCCCTGGAACTCTGTCTCTGCATCCCCGGCATCATTCCCACCAGAGGGGAGGAGATCCAGATCTCACAGCCTCAGGGGACTCTTAGATTTATAGATAAGGGTGGGGTAAGGCTAGAATTGCTGTGATGAAGCAGAGAGAGTGCTAGTACCCACCCCAGATCCCGAGTCCCTCCCCACACATGGTGGGTGCTGCGTACACATCTGCGCGTTATTGCCCTCTAAAGAGAGACCATTGTGTTCTTGGATCCCCCTTACACATTCATGTGATGAGAACTTGGAGAGCACAGGTCAGACAGGAATGGGGCTCAGAGCAGTTTAGAGAGAGTGCATGCGCAAGCCCAGCCTGGCAGCCTAGTGCTTACGGCCAGCCTTGGTGGCCCTTGCCAGACACAGGGAATTCAGGAGACACAGCAGGAAAAGGAAAGGTCGGAAGAAATGTGAGGAAGGACCAGCGGGGACGGGGGCGGGGGGGGGGGGGGGGGGGGGGGGGGGGGGGGGGGGGGGGGGGGGGGGGGGAGTGGTGCCAGTTCAGAATTCTCTGCAATTGCCAGATGGCTTCTTCCCACCACTCTGCCAAGGTAGCTTCCCCCTCCCTTTGACCCCAGCCTGCCCCAGGGCACCACAGCGGGGGGCCCTACTACCCAAGTTGGCACAGGATCAGAAGTGTGTCTGGAACCCACAGGCATTTCTGGAAAGCCAGGCCCCAGACGGGTGGGATCCTGTTATACTGACCCCATCATGGAGTCTTTGGCCTTTGTCATTATCCCTCCTGTATATTCTCAAGCCCTCTTGAGTTCTCTCCATTCTGTTTGCCTGCAGGGTCACAAAGGCATCACAGGCCCTCTCGGGCCGCCTGGGCCCAAAGGCGAGAAGGTAGGTGTTGTATCTTTGAGCAGTAGCTGAAGTCAAGACTAGCTCTGGGGCTTTGCGGATGGGGTGGCATGGAGTGGGACATGGCTTCCCTGCTTCAGGGTCACCTGGCAGAAATGAACAGGGTATCACGACCAAGTCTCTGTTATTTCTTCATGCTTGTGAATGCGAGCATTGAGACTGCACCTAGGGAGCTCACTCAGCCCAATGTGTGTGTGGAGGGTGGGGGGGCTCTAAAGAAGGAGAAGGCTCAGGAGGAGGTCAAGGAGCCCAGGGATGTGTGTCCTTCCATTGGAGCTCTGGAGATGAGAGAAACTGCCAGAGGAAAATCTTGGCCGGTAGTGAACAGTTCAGAGAAAGGAGTACATGCATGCGGGCCGGAGGTGTAAGGAATGGCCCCTGGGTCATGTCTCCAGTGATTCCCAGACCTGGAGCCAGAACTCCGGGCTCCCCTGTTCTCCTTCTTCCCCCTCCTGCCTCCCCTCTTAGCTGGACGGCTTCCTAGCAGGCTGTGTCTTTGTCTCCCTGTCCCTGGCTTCTTCAACCCCCATTTCTTTTGCCGACTCAGCTTCCCACTAAATAAGTCCTGCTGTGGTGAGTCACACTGGCTTGGCATGCTGTCCTTGGGCCCCTCCTCCTGCCTGGATGAGTGCAAATCTGCAAGAACCGTGATCTAGGCAGGTCCTCGATGGTCCCTGAGAGGTTGTAGGGGGCACACTGAAGCCCTTGGCTCTCCTCAGCCATCACAAGGCTGTCAGGGATGATGCAGAGGGTGACCACAAACCCTGGGGCAAGGAGACAGAGCCCCCAGTACTACCACTCAAGGTCAGAGGTAGTTCCCATAAAATGTACTGGCATGCAGTAGAGAGCTATGACATCTCTAGGTGACATAATGCTATGGGAGTGTTGTCATGTGTATAGCTCATTGTAGATGGGAATATTCTTCTGTGGCTTGTGGCTGTTCCAATGAACAGCTAACCACAGGCTGGCCTGTGCTGGGACAGGGAGGGAGGGGGATGCAAGGGAGATTTGCAGAAGCTCTGCTCTTTCCCCAGAATCCTCCTTCCCCTGCTGTATAGAACAGGTGGAGAAACAGCATCTCGGAGCATAGGGGTCTGCTTCTAAACAGTGATAGGAGGGCACTATGGAACACCACTCCCCTAACCAGCACCACACCAGACCGGGAGTATGAACCAGTCTGCACTTGTAGATAGTGTCCTCGTCTATACAGGTGGCCAGAGGGAAGGGTGAGACCTAGAACTAGGTCACATGGAGGAGTTTATGAAAGTTTTGATGTTCAGATCGTGTCCTCACACTGCAACCAACTGGTGGCATGGTATCTCTTGGCCCTGGACTCTTCATTGGCCCTGACTAAGATGTCCCCCCACATGGCCTCCTTTATCTATTCTATAAATTGGGGGTGAGTGAGCTATCTCAGGATTGCTGTAGAATCTATAAGACAATATATGCAATGAACCTAAACATGCCTAACAACAGACTGTATGATAAACCCTGGTGCTCACTGAAAATTTCTGGTCGCCTGGCATCATCCACACTTGGATCAAGAGCATGGGCAGAAATGGAGGGGTTCTACCCTCTAGCCCACCTCTCTGGACACAGTTTATTCTAGGCACCAGGCTGGGTTTCACTTGCCTTTACCCCAGGCCCCAGCTGAGGGTAGAGACCCACATTCAGACTGGCCAAGGCTGGATTCTGCTTCCTGCTCCTCATGCTTTCTACCAGTGCTGTGGCCAGCAGGGGGCTCAGGATGCCCTGGCTAGAGTCCAGAAGGGATTCCCAGGAGAGGAGACAGCAGTTTCTGGGGCTGCAGTCTGAGCCCTGACGTCCTGTCTGCCCTGTGCAGCTGCCTTTCAACCATCCATGTGGCTGACAAGAGCTCACCATACACCTGGACCAGGGTCTAGGATACCCTGCCTCCTCCTAAGGTCTCCATTCTAGTCTCTGCCCCTCTCTCAGCCCGTCCTAGGCATCCGTGTAGCATGTGACCACTGCCGCCACTGTTACCTACAATGGCAATTTTGACCGATGGTCTCCTAGGCTGCCTGACTACAGAGGCTGGCCTCCATCCCTGAGGAAGGGCCTTTCAGGCTGCAGTGCACTAACTCCTAGGGTGATCCTTGCCTAATGCTGATTCTGTGGTGTCCACAGGGCCAGCAGGGCGAAGATGGCAAGGCAGAGGGGCCCCCCGGGTCACCTGGAGATCGGGTAAGTTGCCTTTCTGATCCTCTGACCTCTCAGGTGATCAGGCACAGGTTCCTGAGAGCCCACAAAACGGGGGGGGGGGGGAACCTCATGTGTATCCATTGTCTTTGTCATTCAGGGTCCTGTGGGAGATCGAGGGGATCGTGGGGAACCAGGCGACCCTGGATATCCTGTGAGTCTCAGAGCTCTACTTTGGGGAGGGTAGTGATGCCGGGGAGGAGAAGGCGGTCTGCACTAAACACGGCCCCTGCCCCTACCCTCATTCCCCCACTGACCATGGGGCAGAGAGCACCCCTGTATGAGGCCAGGTTAGCACTGTGAAGGAAAGAGCTAGCCTCAGCTAAGGGTCAGGAGAGTGAGTACAGGAACATGAACCATCCACATAGCCAGCAGATTGGCTGAGTTTCCTTCGAGCATGAATTTGTGTCATCATTTCTTGGGGGTGAGGGGTGGAAGGCTGGCTCAGTATCCCCAATTGTGTCTTCCTAGCAGAAGCAACCATTACTTCTCCCTCGGTTCAAGCTGATCAGTTGCTGGTCCACCCACGTAACAGCTAGGGCCTGGAGGTTCCCTGACCACTTCAGAAGGGTCTTACCTGTCTCTCCTTGGCTTTCAGGGTCAAGAGGGATTTCAAGGCCTCCGTGGAGATCCGGGCCAGCAGGGCCAGCCCGTGAGTCCTGTATCTTCTTGCTATAAGCAGTGGAGGAAGGAAGGGAAACCATCAGAAATGAGCCTTTTCAAACACGGAGATCTGCCCTGTAGGAGGACATGAGGAGGCAACCCCTGCTGTATTTTATGCCCTGACCCTGGGACTCCCCAAGAGTCTACACCCCCAAAGCCCTCCTCACCCATCCCTCTCCAGGCGGAGACTGGCCACCCTCCCCAGGAGAGAGGCCTGGGGCTGCCTTGTGTCAGCTCACCTTGGTTTGCAGGGGCATCCAGGACCCCGGGGGCGGCCTGGACCTAAAGGATCAAAAGGCGAAGAGGTGAGAGGATCGGGGTTCCGTGGGGAGGCTGAGGCCTGGAGTCAGGGGCATGGGCTGGTCTAGCGTCACACGGTCAGCAAGGCAGGGTTGGGAGGGACTGTCCCCCACAGGCCCTGCAGATCAGCCCTGGGTAGAAGTTACTGTAGCCAGGAAGTCAGCTCACTTCTCTGTCAGGCTGCAATGGGAGAAGAGGGAGGAGCGAGTTCAGGGATGAAAAAGACGGAGTTAAAAGGAGAGGAACAAGATGGCCACAGAGGAGCCATTCCTTACTGTGGGCCCCAGGCCCTGAAGTTTCCTCTTCAGGTCTGACAAAGACCCTCTTCACTATGTCCCTGGGCCCACACTCCTTAGGGACATCCACACTGAGGACCAACTGGCCCGCCTGGCCCTAGGCTCCATGTAGTGCCTGTGAATGGTCTTGGTAACAAGGGAGCCAGGGAAGAAGTCAAGGCCCAGAGCAGCAAGGATAGCCCTGAGCATCTCCAGCGGTGGCTCTCCTGTAGATCACTTACTCACAGAACCTACAATCCTTCTTTTGGTGGCTCCTTCCAGGGACCCTGCTAATGTCTGTCTCTTGTTTCTGCTTTTTTTCAGGGCCCAAAGGGAAAACCCGGCAAGGCTGGGGCATCAGGCCGGAGGGGCACCCAGGTGAGTGGCTACAGCTCCGCTGTCATCACCAGGTTCTATGTCCTCCTTGGGCAGGTTTGACCTACTTCTGTACTTCCAGGGGCTGCAGGGGCTGCCAGGGCCCCGGGGCGTGGTAGGGAGACAGGGCCCTGAGGGCATTTCTGGAGCTGATGGCATGCCTGGCAGGGATGGCCAGCCAGGACATCAGGTAAGCAGGATACTGGGTAACAAGTGAAGTAAGGAACTGGACCTTTATTGGCTACACACAGGCCGCAGGCCACAGGCCAAGGGCCTGAGGAGTCAGTTGGAAACCTGGGTGGCAGATAGGTAGATGGTCCCTCATCTGTCGGGATTCTTATTACCATCTGTCCTTGATGCTAGCACCTGAGTTACTGGGCCATATTGTCCTAACCCCTGGCAAGTGTGACCTTTCTCCTACAACTCACTGGGTCCCAGCCAGCAAACATCTTTCCACCTGTTTCCCTTACAGGGAGAGCAGGGAGCTGATGGGGCCCCTGGCCCCATGGGCCCTGCTGGGAGAAGAGGAAATCCAGGAGTGGCTGGCTTGCCTGGAGCGCAAGGGCCTCCAGGATTCAAGGTCAGCTCTTATCAGCCTATCCTTTCTACCCTAGTAATGACAGGTCCTGACCGTAATGACACTGATTCTTAGAGCATCCTTGTCCTAAGGCCCATGTGAGCATGGAACCCTTGTTGCCGACTTTTCTTGGGGATCCCTGACTTCATGCTGACCCAAGTTTAAAGGCTAGTTTATCCAAATGACTATTAAGTACTGACCCCTGTGGAACCTTACAAACCTTCCACATTAGCTGAGTTGTCCATGAGCGCCCTCTGGTGGGTTTTTGTGAGACAACAAGTTACTTACCTCTGGGATTCTCTGTGGTCTCATTAAAATGGTCCTTGAGCTGCTTCTAGCCTAGGGCCATACCCTAAAGATAAACAAAGGACTCAGAGACAATGTTTGCCTTCCCTAAGTTCTTGGTCTAGTTGTAGGGAAGTTAGGATCCTCTGTATTTGGCTAGGGAGGTGGGGGTGTGGACAAGTTGAAGTCTGCATGTCTTGTTGGGGAGGAGCAGTGAAGAGAGAGCCTTGGTGGACAGTGGAGAGAGAGTCATGAGGGAGGCTTCTGCTGGGGGTGAGCTTGTCCCAGCACATCCTCATACCTCTCTCTATCCTCTTGTATCCTGAGAGCTCATGACAGCACTGCTTTCCTGCTCCAGGATCCCCCTCCACTGGGATCCATTGGGACCATGCATCCTTTTGACTGGATTTTGATGCGTTTCTTTAAGGGTGAAAGTGGGTTACCTGGGCAACTGGGTCCCCCTGGAAAGCGAGGGACAGAAGGTGGAACGGGGCTTCCTGGGAACCAGGGGGAGCCAGGATCCAAAGGACAGCCGGTGAGTGAGTCCCAGGGCATATATACCAACATACCTAAAGCTATGAGTACACACACATGCACACACACATAGACATGCTCAAAAGACACATACACTCACATGCACACATACAAACATACATGTTCATACATGTACACACAGGTCTAGAAGCTACCCATACACTTGATGCCAAAGTCAGAGCCATGCAGTCTCTGAGCAGTAGACAGCATTCTCCTCCTGTTCAGGAAGGAGGTGTCTCAGAGATAGAAGAAGAAATCTTTGTGGCCCATTCAACATGGGAATCAGAATCAAAGGTAGAACTTGGCTCTGAGGGCTCTGTGGACAGTGTTCTTTTGGTACAACACTGTCTTCCCATGCTCTACTTAGCTGGAAACTAAGTAGATATATAAATGACCCATGAGTTGAAAAAGAAATTAGAATGTAAATTCGCATTTTAAATCAAGTAAAAATAAGAACACACTGCATCAAAATTGATGGGATACTACCCAGAATGCACTGGGGAGTGTCTGTAGCAACTTAAATCAATGGTGGCATCAAAGCCCATCCTAAGAATCTAAGAAAAATAGAAACCATGTAAGTGGGAGAAAGGAAATGGGGAAAATCACAAGTAGAACACTGGGTTTTTGAGATCAATAAAGTTCATATATGTCTAGTCAGATTTCTCAAGACAAAAACAAGACATATATATGTATATATAAATATATATCTATATATATATATATATCAGAATGAGAGATGGCATCTGTCACTAGCTATAGACATAACCAAAGTACAGGACCAGGAGTATTATAAATAACTTCGTGCCAGGAAACTAAACAACTTAGATGGAATGGGAAAATCCCTTCAAAGGCAAATCTGTCAAAGCTCACTTGAAAATCAGTGCACATCCTGTCCCACCTGGTATCTTTAAAAGAGCATGAGCCTGTAGTTTAGAAGTATCTCACCAAGAAAACTCTGGACGTGATAGCTCCTCTGGTGGTTCTGCTGAACACCTGAGATAGCAATAATATGAACTCCAGAAGCCAGAATAACACTTAGGCTGTGAAGTCATTGTTACTTTAATATTAAAATCAAAGACATTTAAGAAAAGAACACAACAGACCAGTGTAACTCACAGAGAAATTTTCAATATAGCGTTATCAAAATGAAATAAGACTGCATAAAAAGGATAATGTACCAAGGCTAAGTGTGGCTGACCACAGGGAGTCAAGGATGGTGTGACCTTTGAAAAGTCAGTATAATTCAGACTAAACTAGTTCATCAAACTGAAAAAGTCACTTACCTGTCTCCATAGGTACAGGAAAAGCATTTGACAAGATGATAAGTTCATTTCTGATTGGGGAGTAGGGAAAAACCCTCAGTAAGCTAGGGATGGTAGGAACTTCCTCACTTTGATACTTGATATCCAAGTAAGCCCTACAGTTAATATGCATAGTGGTGATTGGCTGGATACTTTCTTCTAAAGAGCAGAAACAAATCACCACTCCTACCAATGCCCTATTACAGACCCAGCCAGTACAGTAAATAAAGACATTCACATCTAAAAGGAAGGAGTAAAATTGTGTTGTATGAAAAGATTTTCTAAGCAGCCATCAGTGGAGGGTTTCTGTTAGAAGGCGGTGCTTAGGAGCTGTTTGGGTGGGCAGGAAGCATCTGCGGGTCTGTTTGTCCTTCTTCCATCAGGACCTGGGACAGGAGCTCCTGAGTACAGAGCATCACTCTGGGACTCTGAGCTAGGTTCTGCCTGCTCCTCTGGCAGAGGGCACAGGTGCCTGTTAGCTCTGCCCCTGCGCTGACATCACGCATAGAAGACTGGCAGCATCCTCGGCCCATCTCCACTCACACCCTTTGTCCTGCTCTCTCCACAGGGTGACTCTGGTGAGATGGGCTTCCCAGGAGTGGCTGGCCTCTTTGGACCCAAGGTACAGAGAACCACCCCACTGTTCTATTGACTGACACTCAACCATTTCTGGATTCACTCTCCACGAGTCTTTATTTACCCGCACAGTTTGGTCCGGAAGCTGGTTGTGTGTTCAGCTTGTCAGCTCTGTGCCTCGGGCACATGCCTTGATACAAGCCTTGCTCTCCCAATCTGTGAAAGGAAAAGAATATAAGCCAAAGATTATTGCAGAAATTAGGACCTTTAGCATATACCACACAGCACCCTGCTGCCACACTGCTTGTACCTATCTAAGCATCAGGGTCCTTTGCTATTTTTCCCAGAGTCTCTCAGGTAAAATAAAGAGGGCACAGGCCAGCCGGAACTCAGGGGTAAGAAGACTCCTTGGTACTCCCCCGTGGCTGCCCAAGGCACAACCTTTTTCTGCTTCTCACAGGGTCCCCCTGGAGACATTGGCTTCAAAGGCATCCAGGGCCCTCGGGGCCCTCCTGGCTTGATGGTAGGTCTTCCTCTTCAATGTCTCATTGTGGTCGACACCCTTGTCCCTAGGCTAGCTATTGACTGGTTGAACACACAAGTGTTTTTTATTTCTTTGCTCTTAAAAGTTGAAGCCAGCTTCATGCCATTGCTCATGATGTCCCTGCTAGCAGACTACATACCACCTGCTACTGCCCAGTCCTTTCTTTTCCTATTGTTGTGGACCACCCCAGCTTGCAGGAATGCTCGGGAGACACATAGCCCAGCCCTCTTGAAGGGGTATCCTTTTTATTCCCATGGGACACTCAGCTGCCACCCTCCTCTGTCACTCTATTTCCCAGGCCCAGATCGAGGACTCATAGCCTCTCTCTCCTTTAGGGAAAGGAAGGTATCATTGGGCCCCCTGGAATGCTAGGACCTTCTGGACTCCCGGTATGTGTGAGGGGGAGGCTGTGGGGTCTCCTGCATTATAGGCTCAAATGTTTATGACTCAGAGATAGTCTGAGTCTCAGTTTTACCATGTGGGGAAAAGGAGTTTCTTCTGAAGCCCTAACTCATTAATATGGTTTGTTGCAGGGTCCCAAAGGTGACAGAGGCAGCCGAGGGGACTGGGTAAGTGTACAGCCTGGCAGGCAGTAATAAGGGACAATGGGAGGTGAACCAGTGCTCAGCTCACATCTTCTAACTGTCTCTTTCCTCAATTCTGTCTCCAGGGACTACAAGGGCCAAAGGTGACTATGTTGGGTGTGAGGACTCGGGGTTGGTGGCATGCATGGGGGATCTCAGGATCTCCTTTCCACAGTGGCGTTCTTAACCCACCCCCACCCCTGGATCAGAACCCTCTTCCTGTATCCTTCTGTCCCAGGGGAACATTGTCCCTAGATCTGGATAGGACAGAGGACAGTCTGGACAGGGACTCTCCAGCACTGACTTGCCTCTTCTTTCTTCCACAGGGTCCTCCTGGCCCGAGGGGACAGCCAGGTCCACCGGTAGGTAGCTGCATGCTGGGCATTTTGGATTCCCAGGGCAGGAGACAGGTTCCTTTGAGTGAGGCTAGGGTTGTTTTTAAATATTTATTTATTTTTATGTTATGCGCGTGAATGTTTACCTTACCTTCATGTAAATGCAATGCAAGCATGCCTGGGGCCTTTGGAGGTCAGAGGAGGGGTTAGATCCCCTGGAACTGGAGTTATAGATGGTCATGTGTTCTAGGAACCAAATCCAGGTCCTGTGTAAGAGCAGCAAATGCTCTTAACTTCCGAGCCATCTCTTCAGCCCCTAGACCAAGATTTTGATGACAGGATATGTCATGCCCAAAGCTGCATGGGTCTTGTGTGCTTCCTACAGACTTGTAGAGAGCATAGAGCAGGCCCAGTATGAACATATTGTGTGCCTTTTTTCTGGGGAGATGTGAACCAACATGCTCACTTAAGATAGGACATTGACAGACCAAAGACACGTGTCTACTCAGGTCTAGTTTAGTGTGCTTATGGGGGTTACTTACGGGAGCATCAGGGGCCTAAAGGCAGCTATGGCACTGTGAAACTACAGGCATGAGTGAGGGTTCCTGAAAGCGGCATCACTGGAGTTTCCCAAGCAGTTTGACTGGCAGGAAAGTTCACCCTACCCCAGTCTTTAGAACTCATTATCTAACTCTGGATGGGGCCTGATGACTTACCCTGAGCTCCAGTAGCCTTCTCCCTCTAAGAGGAAGTGTCCCAACTCAGAGGAAATAGCTGCTGAGCATGCCCACAAGCGGGTGGCCTAGCCAGCTTTTTCCTGCTAGATGGCCCCTCCCGTCTCCAGGGATAAGCCTCCAGTACATGTCCCTGTTAAATACTGATGACCCTCTGCCTTCTTTTCTAGGGTCCTCCTTGGCATCCTGTCCAGTTTGTAAGTTGCACACCATTCTCTTTGACCTCCTAGGATGAGGCTGTAGGGTAGGCAGGGGTTACCTGGCCTCACTAGCTGGACCTCTAGGATGTCCATGTCCTGTTCTTTGTACTGAAGCTGCAGGAGGAGCCTTGGGCAAGAGGCTAACCTGTGTCCCCAGCTGTGAGCAAGGAGGCTGCTATAGTGCCATCACTAGGGTCTGTGTCTGTCCTTCACACATGTGGGCTGATGTAGGTTTTCTCATCTTTAGACTAGGGGTCCTGAGGGTCAGGCATGTGGATGCATTTGAACCCTTTGGTTCTCTAATGGGCACAGCAGCCCCGTCCCAGCTCAGCTCTCCCAGCCCGGAGAACGATCAGTCTCCATGTTATTCCTACACCAGGAAGTGCCAGATCAGACCTTGCCAGCATCTCCAGGGCATGGCATGGAAAGGAAGCCTTGGGGCTAAGATATGCTCAAAGGGTCCCTGTTCTTTCCATTCCAGCTTCTACCCATCCTTCCCTGTGTGCTGTCCATACATACAAAGCACTGGCCTGTGGTTATCCATCACTTCATCAGAAAGACAGGCGGGAAAAGAACCAGGCAAAGCCCCTTTCCTTCCTAGATATGGAAGAGGAGAGAGAGCTCTGTAGAACTCTTAGCAGAAATATGCCACTCATCATATGCCAGAAACTATTAGAAATGGTTTTGGAGGATATCTTATCTGGGGGTCCATTTTCCAGACCAGGGAACCAAGGCTGGCCCCTTGGTGGGAGAGTGCCAGCCTGGTAATCCCCCAACATCCCTGCTTTGGACCCTGACCCCAGATCCCTTGCTATATTCTTGGTAAGCTTACAGCTATGCCCAACCCATTCGGGTGCCAAAGCTGAGGCCAGGCATACTGGAGAGCAATACAGTCAGAGCCGTGGGGTCTGTGGAGATGTGGAGGATGGGTCTCAGCAGCCTGGAGACAGAAGCATCCACAGAAACAGCGGAGTGCTGCTGACATCACCCAGTCTATTGGGGTAGCAGCATTCCTTGCTTCCAACCTTGAGATGCAGAAGTATCCCTTCCCTAGTGATAGCAATCAAAAACATATCATCACAGGGGGCTCTATGTCCTCTGGGGAGCCTTATCTCCCCCAGTTGAGAAAACCAGATACTGTGTTGGGACAGGGTAGACTTCCCCAAGCATTGAGAAGACATGCAAAGGTCCTGGGGCCAGGCAGAGCAAGGCTTGTGGGGATGTAGAAGAACTGTGTGTGTGTTCCTAGAGCATGTGTGGAGGGAGGAAAGGATGATGGCCACAGCACCATGTGGGGGTTTTGAACCATGCTGAGGAGTTTGAACTTAATGCTAAGAGGGCCTGAGGAGCTAGTAAGAGGAAGTGGCGTGTTCAGCATTGGTGTGCAAAGGAAGGAGGAGCTCACAAGAGGGGGTAACCTGGTGAAGACCCTGTTGGGTGGGGGTGGGGTAGGAGTGAGAGTAAGTACTTGTGCCCCTGGCTCCTACTTTCAGAATCTGACTTCTCCTGGGAGGGGGACAGGACGCACACCTTTCATTTTCCTTCACAGCAGCAAGATGACCTTGGGGCAGCTTTCCAGACATGGATGGATGCTCACAGAGCAGTCAGACCAGAGGTACTGCTGGGAACTCTGCTCACATGACCTCCAGTCCTGGGAGAAAAAGAGAGGTCATAGAGGTCCATGCTATCCCCAGAAGTGTCATAGCCCTCGTCTTATCAATGCCTCACAGTCTCAGATGGAGATCACCGTTAGGGCTCAGATGGAAACCAAAGTCCAAAGTGATAGCACAGCACAGGCTGCCAGAACCAGACCACATGCAGACAGTGTGTTCTTGTGTTTCCTGGACACCTCTCACAGCTAGTGTGTCTGGCCTGAGTGAGAGAGGAATGCTTTTCTGGACCATAGCTCACAGAGGGTTCCCAAGGTCACCCAGAGATTACACAGAAGCCAGGGAACCCCAGGATCTGCTGAGACCCCCCGCCTGTAGTCAGCTCTGCTCCAGGGCTCCAGGCTGAGATGGGTCTTGAGTGTTCCAGCCAGTATCAGAGCCCATTTTACAGCCTTGCTTCCTTCTCATGGTGGGGAGCTCATTCCTCTAGCTCACCACCAAACTACTGGGGCTCATAGGCCAGGGGCAAGGAAGCAACCCTTGTCCCTGCTACATTATGTCCCTGATCCTTCTCCTTATCTGTGATATGGATAAGTAGGCAGTCTAAGCTAGCCAGGAACTGGGAGGTCACTGGGTCCCCCAGACAGAGAGAACTTTAGAGCAATGTCTGGGACCTTGAACAAGGCCAGGACATAATGGGCCAATGGCCCTGTTTCTCTATAGCAGGAGTACAGCTATTCAGACCAGCTGATGCTGGACCAGGGAGGAGAGATCTTCAAAACCTTACACTACCTCAGCAACCTAATTCAGAGCATTAAGACACCCTTGGGCACCAAGGAGAATCCAGCCCGGGTCTGCCGGGACCTCATGGACTGTGAGCAGAAGATGACAGATGGTAAGAGCGTCTATGGGGCTGAGGTGGGGCTTCCTGCCTGTTAGCGTGGTTCAAGTTCCAGGAGAGCTCAGGTCCATGGAGTGTTGGGTCCTTGGCCTATGTCAGCCAAGTTTCTGCCCTCACAGAGACAGACACACAGCATCATTTATTCATTTGCAAACAGCCTCTGAACTTCCCAGTACCAGACTTTGAGAGTATTATAGAGAGAATGGGCCCTGTTGAGCCCATAGTGCCACAAGCTAGGACCATTCAGAGCACAAGGATAAAGTCTGAAATAAACAAAGAAAACAAAACAGAAATCCCTCCAAGGGGTAGGAGAATCCCAGGGGCTTCTTGTTTGAGCTGAGATCCTCATCATCTAACCTCACCTGATTGCTCATCTCTGAGTTGGAGTGTGCCATGGCACCACTCGGTTCCTAGTCTAGCTCTGCACTAGACTAGAAGAGAGCTAGAAGTAGATGTTGGGGCAGCCCTTCCTCCTCCGCTGCTGAACTTTTGGCATCCAGGAAGCCTAGCAGAGAAACCAGATGTAGCCAGAGCCCCAGCTCACCAGGAGAGTCTGGGAGGAAGCCTGAGCCTTGAAGAGCCCAGAGGAGCTGAGACCCTAGTTGAGTAGATACATCCCCGCAGGAGCACAGAGAATGTTGCCAAAGCATGGGACTCCCTGCTTGCCAGCTCTACCCGGAAGGAATCCTTGTGTCCACCTGCCCTGCCCCCTAACTTCCCACCCCATTGCAGCCCCATGAGTCACAGGTAGAGGTCCTATAGAAGCCCCTCCAGTCTCCTTCCTGATACACACGACCGTTTTCTGCTCTACTGCAGGTACCTACTGGGTGGACCCCAACCTCGGCTGCTCTTCTGATACCATTGAAGTCTCCTGTAATTTTACCCATGGTGGGCAGACGTGTCTGAAGCCCATCACAGCCTCCAAGGTACCACTGCTTCTGCCCACACTGCCATTCCCTACCCTCAGCCCTGTTTGTCCTCTTGAAAGGCTGTGGGGAAGCCATCCTTTCTTGGGACATAGTTTCCTTATTTAGAAGTTGGGGACACGTAGGACGAATGTGTGATTAACAAACCCTTTCATACTGCTGTGTTCTCACACACTGTGGGGCTCGGTGCTGAAGACCATATCTTTTCTTGGAATAGTCTGTAGTCCAGGAGAATCATGAATTATTGGCATGAAATCATAAGACATATGTTTCTCTTGCACACATGCTCTTTAGCTCCTGTTCAGTGCCTGCACACCACATCTTTCCCTGTGCTAAGCATTTTGGGGTGGGTCCAGGCAGCTCAACAATAAAGCAGGCAGGTAGCAGCTGAGGGGCATGATCATTCCTGTCCAAGATGCCTTCCATGGCTTGCCTGTCTGTTTCTACAAGACTGCCCATGTGGGGTCAGGGTGGGGTGAGATTGTGCCACATGGAGAAGATGCTTTGGCTATAGAGGAAATAGGGAGCCCCAGACTGCTCTGTCCATAGACTCCCCTGGCTGAGATGGTACTGGTTCCACTCAACCAGCTGCTCAACAAGTCTGCTGACTTCCTGACCTAGTCAGACCCTCAGGCAGGTGTAGAGAGGTCAGACTTGACGCTATTCCTGCAGATGGAGCTCACAGTCCATCAGGGCTACAGTAACCTCTGTGGGTTCCCTTCTTGATGACTTGGAGGTTTGGGGACCACATGGCAAGCCTGGCAGTCAGAGGTGTAAATCTGAATTGGCAACAGCTGGCCAGCAGCATTGCCATCTCCATCAGGAACAATGGCCGGCTAATTGGCTTTGTGCTACTGTAACAAAATGGCAGACACAACTGGAAGAAAAAAAGGGTTTGTCTCCTACTACTGTTTGGTTGACTCTGTTGTCTTGGGGTCTGTGGTATACTTACATCCGGGTAGTCAAGAAGACCAAAAAAAATCTGGATCCTAATGTCCTCTTAAAGGACACACCCTCAATGAACTAACCACCTTCCACTAAGCCCCACCTCTCCGTAGCCCACATCATAGCTCTGATAATTCTTGAGTCCTTTATAGGCTAAATTCTTTAAGGCCCCTTACATTTCCTTCACACTCAGCTTGGGCAAATTCCTTGCCAGTCCCTGGACCCAGCTGAACCCTTAGCCCACTCACCTTGAAGAGCAGAGAAAACAAACCACAGCAAGATCCTCTGACCTCTGGTTCTTGAACAGCCACTAGGCTACAGGACCAGCTCACATGGAACTCAGTTTCTCTGTCTTTTGAGTGGACAGATGGTATGGGAAAAACTAGCCGGGAAAGGGTGAACCCTGGTTTCCTCCGGAAAGGTGGGCAGTCTGCGGGCTGCAGAGGATGCTTCCCACCTGCATCTCCCCCACAGGTGGAGTTTGCTGTTAGCCGGGTCCAGATGAATTTCTTGCATCTGCTCAGCTCTGAGGGGACACAGCACATCACAATCCACTGCCTGAACCTGACGGTGTGGCAGGAGGGCCCGGGGCGCCCCTCTGCCAGGAAAGCTGTGCGCTTCCGTGCCTGGAATGGACAGATCTTTGAAGCTGGGGGTCAGTTCAGGCCAGAGGTATCTGTGGACGGCTGCAAGGTAAACCATTGGAGCCCCCCATTGTCCTTTGATGTGGGGACACTCAAACTTGTTTGGTTTTATGTTTTATTATTTTATATCTCATTGTTTATAATTGGTTATCATCATGTAATCTCATTAGAATGATTTATTTAGTAAAATTGACTTTGTTTTCCTCTGTGTGTGAGTGAGTGTGTGT
>PVIH01001454.1:26934-234637 GCA_004025045.1 Sigmodon hispidus
GTGAGTGTGTGTGTGAGTGAGTGTGTGTGTGAGTGTGTGTGTGTGTATGTGTGTATACATGTATGCATATGTGTGTTACTGGGAATGAACCCAGGACCTTGCTCCCCCTAGACTAGCCTCTCTAGGAACCTTCTAATGGGAGGAGGTGGTTTGCTGGTAGCCACAGGCTAATAGCAACTTTGCTATTTTGTAAAGTCCTCTTCGAAAGCAAATCTAATCTCTTCACTCTCCTTGTCAGGGGACCTGCTTTCTGTTAATAGTTTTGGTCACTTTCAAATGTCTTAAACAGGACATACTTTAAAGGCTGAGAGAGACAGTAGGCCATCTAAAGGTAGAGCTACTTTCATCAAGTAAAACTAGTTAGTAATCCATCTTGTCATGAAGGATTTGGCTCCCCACATGAAACTAGTGAGAAAAAAGATGTTGGAGAACAGCTCTGTGTAAATATGGAGCCGGTATGTATTCAAGAAAACAGGCTGTCCTCGGATCCGGGGCTTCTGTAGAATCTGATTATGGGAAATAACTAGGAATGTGCCCCAAAGTTAAAGCAGTGAATTTCACACAATAGTACTTAACCAGAATAAAATAAAAAATAAATAAAAATTGAGGTCAGTGGGATGATTCACACTTATGATCCCAGCACTTGATTGGAGAGGGAGATGGAGGCAGGAAAAACAGGGGGTCAAGGCAAGGCTGGGCTATGTGAGACCCTGCCTCAAAAATAGATAGATAGATAGATAGATAGATAGATAGATAGATAGACAGATAGACAGGTAGATAGATAGAAGATAGGTAGGTAGATAGATAGACAGACAGACAGGTAGATAGGTAGGTAGGTAGGTAGATAGACAGGTAAATAGGTAGGTAGATAGATAGATAGACAGACAGACACATACATACATACATACATACATACGTAGGTAGATAGATAGATAGATAGATAGATAGATAGATAGATAGATACGTACGTACGTAGGTAGATAGATAGACAGGTAGATAGGTAGATAGATAGATAGATAGACAGACAGATAGACAGGTAGATAGACAGACAGACAGACAGACAGACAGACAGACAGACAGATAGATAGATAGATAGATAGATATAGATATACAGGTAGATAGGTATGTAGGTAGATGGATAGATAGATAGATAGATAGATAGATAGAGATAGACATACAGGTAGATAGGTAGGTAGGTAGATGTTGAAGAGATAACTCAGCCGGTAAGAGCACTTGCTGCTCTGCTTTCTTATAAACCTGATTTCAGCTCTCAGCACCTGGAAATCACAACCATCTGAACCCCAGGAGATCTGATGCCATCTTCTGGTCTTCAAAGGCACCTGCACTCATATACACAAACCCATACTCAGATACACCGTATTCATCTAATTAAAAATTTAAGAACTGAATATTCAGAAAATGAAAATTTAAAATAGAAGCAACCAAGCTAGATGTGTGCCCAGATATATACAAGTCATTGTTTCTGCAAAAACAAAATATAATGAGAAATGCATGTGTAAATGGCAAGAATCACACTCACTGTCATCTTCCTGCCTACGTACAGGTCCATGATGGCCGCTGGCACCAGACACTGTTCACTTTCCGGACCCAGGACCCCCAGCAGCTTCCCATTGTCAGTGTGGACAACCTCCCACCTGTCTCATCAGGAAAGCAGTACCGCCTCGAAGTCGGCCCTGCGTGCTTTCTCTGACCTCTGATCTCTGTCCTCCAGGCTCCTCTAAGCCTTGTGAGAAGAGGCGAGGCTGGGGGCAGCTAGTCCCAGAAGATGTGGGACCCTGCCTTAGGACGCTGGTGTCAGCTGCAGCTGTTATCTATCTACACAGTGGGAGTTAAAAGAGGGTAGCAGACTGTCCCGAGGCTATCCTGGAGAACCACCGATCCTAACTTAGCCCCAAGAACCAACCAAAGAGCCAGTCAGAGCAAGCAGGGCCTGCAGCCCACTCCAGCCCATGGCCTGTTACCCAGCTCTGGAGACACTCCTTCCCTTCCCAACTTCCTGCCCAAAGAGCCCCCCACATTAATGCCACCTCAAGGGAAGGGGCATGTTGTCAGCTGGTCCCTGTTAGGGAGCTTTTGATGTGCAATATTAGAAAGGAGACATGAAAAAAAAAGAAGAAAAGGAAAGAAATTTATCTATCTATTATATATATATATATTATTTAAACAAAGAGAAGGTGTGTTAGTATTTTTTCACCAGGGAGAGGTGAGGAAGAGCAGAGGATCTGGGGGTGTGGAGAGACTGACCCCCAGGCTGGGGTGCTGTGTGCTACCTCCCATGTGAAATCGCCGGTGCTCACAATTGTCTCTTGTAATGTATGTGATTTTTTTTTTAAGAAGAAGAAAAAAAAAAAAAACCCTTATTTAAGATTCTGAAGGTGCTACTATTTTTGTTGCCACAGGCTTTGAAGAAACTTTTTGAATGGGGCCTTGTCCACAATCTTTCCTCCAAATGGGGATTTAACAATGTTACCAGCATTACTCCCGTAATCTGCTGAGGAGGAAGAAAAAGAAAAAAGAAAAAGAAAAAAAAGGAAAAAAGAAAAAAAAATAAAGAAAAACAAACACAAAAATCCTGCCAGAAACCAGGAGTATCTAGATTTCTGCTTCTCTCCTTTGAGGAGGCATTCTGACGCGGTCCCAGAGGGGCTTCAGGGCCTTTTAGAGGACCCATCCTGGGAGGAGACTCCTTGGATTTGGGGCAGCACCTCCTTGGCTAGGGCTGATCTTGAAGGTGGACTGTAAACCCCGAGCCATCTCTGAGGACCCGAGGTCTTCCCTCCCAGGGGCCATCCTTCCAGGTCCAGCGACCCCCTTTCTCTCTCAGCATTGCGCAGCTATGTAGAGACCCATGTCCTTTCCCCTAAGTGGCCATTTGGGTGGAGAAGGACCAAGTATGGGCACCTTCTCGTCTCGGAAACAGCAGCTTCCGTGCAACCTAAATAAGTCAGGACCCCAATTGGATTTTGAAGATGTTTTAACTATGGGATTATTTTTATAGAAGGAAGATTGATGTGAAAGTCTTTATTTGTGTGTTTCTAAAGTTATGTCTTGTGGGGAATTGGATTTGCTTTTCATTATTTAATACCTCACTCCCTCCCACCCTCCCCGGATGCTCCCTGCAGACCCCTTCCTGCCCCACCCAGGCTAGACGTGCGTGCGTTGTTGACCTCTTGTCTTCATCTGAGCGCTGTTTCCTGTTCCCCTTCTGTGTCTCCCTCTAGTCACCCGATGTGTATTCTGTCGTCCTTTCGTTTCTGTCTAAATGTCGGTTCAAACCCTCAGTGGGTTTCGTTTCTCATGTTCCCTTCTGGACTTTAAATAAATATTTAAAACTGAGCAATAGAACGATGTGACTGTGGCCTGATGCTTCCTCACGGTGCTCAAGGGCAGGTTCTTCGGTGAGGAAGGAAGATGCCCGGAGGCATCCTGCTGGGCCAGTGGTGGGGTTTAAAGCTTAGGGTCAAATGATGCCAAGATTCTGGAGGAAGAGTAGGATGTCCAAGCGTACGAAGAGCCCTTCCCTATCCAAGCCCTAAGCCTGGCCCCTCCCAGCCTCTTAGCTGCACTAACATACCCAGGGATGGGTCCCAGGACTTTGCATGGGCATGTTGATTTTGCTCATTTTGATAAAAATAACTGTTAGGTCTTATTGTTCTAGGTCAGTCCACCCCAGAATGTAAGTAATGACCACAGGTGCCATGAAAGCAAAGAAAAAAGTGGGATGATTTGGACTGTACAGGGCACAATTTATTGGGGCCCTACTATAGAAAAGGAGTCCTGGGCACAGCAACACCAAATGTATCACTGTAGTTCGGGTCAGAAGGAAGAGTAGATTCCCAGCACAAGAGCCTGGTTTTAAAGCTCCATGTACTGATGCCCAGAGGATGATTCTATTGGTACAGTGTTTGCTGTGAGGACCAGAGTTCAATGCCCAGACTCACATACAAAGTCAAATGTGGTGGTTCACACTTATAATTCTAGCAAATGGACAATGGAGATAGGGGGATCCCTAGGGCCTGTTGGTCAGCTGGCCTAGCCAAATCAGTGAGCTCCAGATTCAGTGAGAGACCCTGCCTCCAAAATATAAACTGGACCTGAGGAATGACACCTGAGGTTGATCACTGGCCTCTACATGCATGCACACATACATCCATACATGAACATGACGCCCACCCATATACACATACACAAAAGCGTCACATACCATGCTAATGTTTTACCTATTTATAGTTCTCTGAGAAACTAAGCTAAGACAACTGGAGGCTAACCCTAAAGCAGCTGTGGTGCATACAATTCAAGATGGCTCTTGTTGAGGCTGAATTCATACAGTATGGACAGATTGCAAGGTATCTGTTCTTCAGTTGGTAGACACAGGCTTTTGGCTATCATGAGTAACACTCCATCTGAGAGAATTCACAACACCCACCTGAAAAAGGTACAAGCAAAAGTCTGAAGTTGCTGGTTCCTCAGTTTGAGAACCTTCTGTGTGCTGTGCAATATGGACACCTCCTACTACAAACCTTAGCATCCAGACATCAACAGCCTTAGGGCCCAAGGCTGCAGCTAGGGAAACAAGCCTTTCTCATTCACATAGTAGGAAGAGGCAATGTCTCCTTTCTTATGGCAGGGCAGTGACAGAGGGGCTTTGGCACCAGGAAACAGAAGTCACTGTTTTACTCAAATGAACAGAGATGAGCCAATGGCTCCAAGCTACAACAGGGCCCTGGAGCCAAGCTGTGCACATGTCCTATGGCAGATCTTTGATGATGAGAGGTTAGCCTTGAATCAGAACTCTAACAGTGTCAGCAGCCTGTCTGTGGCTTTGTAGACATGACACAGGAGACATGAGAGCCATCAGGAATGGCTAAAGCAGAAGATGGAGAATGTTCACCACTTTGCCTCATTGATCCATGGGTCCCTGTGACCTGGCCAGAAAACACCGTGGAACTAAGCCAGTTTCTTCCCAGAAGTAGCAGGTACCAGCTTCCTCTAAACCAGCATTCCCCACATTTCTCAATCTCCCATTGCACAACCTAGGTGTCACGAAACCCTCAGGATGGGTTCCACGGTGGCCTGGGATTCCAGGGAAAAGTTCAGCTTTCTGTATTTGTCCTGTCCACAGAACTGCAAAGTCAGCCAAGGCCAGCTCACTCCACGATGTTCAGTAGCCTATGAGGGAAAGAAGAGGGCAGACGGACAGACACTGCAAGTTCTCGGCCCATCATCTTGCCTAAGAGGGACCACATTTTGCCATGAGAAGTATGCTCTGTTCCTGCCTGAGAGCTATAGTGCTCTCTCTCTCTCTCTCTCTCTCTCTCTCTCTCTCTCTCTGTGTGTGTGCGTGTGCGTGTGCGTGTGTGTGCGTGTGTGTGTGTGTGTGTGCGTGTGTGTGTGTGTGTGTGTGTGTGTGTGTGTGTGTGTGTGTGTATGTGTGCATCAAAGGCAAACCTCAGATGTTTTTACTCAGAACAGTCAGCCCTACTTCTTAAGACAGGGTCTCTCACTTGGTCTTGGGCTTGTCAAGTCAGCTAGCCTGGCCGGCCATTGAGCACCAAGAACCTGCCTGTCTCTTTCCCTCCATTGCTGGGATTACAGGTGTGCTGCCATGCCCAGGCTTTATTGTATGGGATCCTGGGATCAGACTCAAGTCCCCATGTTTATAGGGCAAGCACTTCATCTACTGAGCCATAGCCTCAGTGCTTGCTCTTTGATCTAGTGAGGCCAGCTGCACGTGGGTCAGGCCAAGAAACACACCATTCATGCTCACCAATGGAGGTAGTTCCTGGACACAGGCCATGCCCCCTGCACCAGTACAAAGTGTGCTTTGCTGTTATCTCAAGTGCTTGGCTTGTGAAAGGTACATATAAGGGATGGGCTTTCAGACAAAGGAATGGAAGTTTCAAAAGGTCAGTCACATGTAAGGTGTCAAGATCTCCACACAGGACCTGGACTTGTCCCAACTGTGTATTTTCTTAGCCCTGACCTACATCCAGGTCCTAATTAGCAGTCCTCCTCATGGTTTCTACTATGGAAGGAGGAGGAGAGGGGGCCTCACATCTGAGGTATAAAGTTGTTCCTGCTCTGTTGTGTGTCTTTTCTCTGGGTTATTTAACCTTTCTGTGTGGCTTGTTATCTCATTTGCATAATGGGGACTAGCCTATTTTCTTGAGACAGCAATACACATGTTTATTTTAATCATAATGCCTTTAGAAATGGCACGCTATCTGACTTTTCCCTCCCGCTATCTGTGGCTCCCTTTTTTGGCCTAGGCAACCATTAGCTTCAGTTCTAGCAGTACAGATTAGCTTTGTCTGTTCTAGAATTTCTATGACAGGTTCATACAGTTCTGCCTCTGGGCTATCTGAGTTCTACTACAGGCCACAATGTTGAGCTTTGTCTGTACTGTCAAATCTATTAGTAGCTCACTTTTCTCTGTTGCTAAACAATACTCTTTTTTCATGAGATATCACAATCCATTTCCCATTTTCCTGGTGATGGGCATTTAACAGATTCAATCTTGGGGTCTACTTTAAATCATTCACAGGCAAGATGTTGGAGTGGACATGTGATTTTTTTTTTCCTGTTGAATAGTAGGGTAATTTTAAAAGGTAATGTGTTGATCTGATATTTATCATGAGTGAGAAATAATACAAAATGCCAGATTAAAGAAAGGGTCTCATGAAGTTAGAATACAGTCAGTGAAAGGCAAGTTATGTGTCATTAAAACTGTAACTCTGACTATACTAAAATATGAAAATGTGTGGAAGACATAGGAAATAGAACACACAATTGTGAGCATACTGTAACACTTCTGTCATGGCATAACCCCAGGCTGGCCTCGGGCTCCCAGCAATGACTCCTGCCCCAGGGCAGTCACCATGCCTGGCCATGACAATATTTTTTGATAGTGATCATTCATATGTACAAAGATTAGTCTATATCAGGCAGGAACCAGAACTGGATACTTGGCGGATGTTGGTCACAGCTCCTGGGTTGGGCCAGCATCGCCATGAACAGATCCTTGTGAAGGACCCTGGCTTCTAGGGTCTGACCCAGGCATTCAGTTCAAATACTCAGCAGAGCACCCACTATGAGAAAACAAACTAATGGCCATAATCAACTCAGGTGACCATTAGGACATGATGGTTGAACCTGTGGTAAAAATACCAGAAGTTCCAAGCAGAATAGCTGTGACCAACTCCCAGTTGTAAAAACTCCCTAACCAGCTGCCCTTAAGGCAACCTTATGATTATAGTATGACCTTTAAAGTGACCAGTCATGTATTGCCCCAGTTGCTATGGTGATTTTCTGGTCTTAGCCTTTAAAAGAGATATGAGATTGTTAATCCCTGCTACTCCCTTGCTCCCGAGGCAGGGAGGAAGCCAGCCTGTACAGACGAAATAAATCCTCTTTCTATTTGCATCAACTGGACTGGAGTCTGGGTTCTTGGGGCCCCCTTCCTACCCGAGGATAGTACCCTGAGTCTGGGGTCTATCACTTGCCTTGTTTAGATACTGGAATGTTTGCAGATGTAGATTTTTCATTAAGGTTCACACACAGACATATCCGAGTTGTTGGGCACTTGGTTGTCTTCAGGGCTGGATAGGAGTCTCCAGAATCATCACATTCATTTGGTATCTAACCCATCTTTGTGGTTGGCCCCAACCTGACCCCTTAAGTGTCTTCAAGTTCACTCCTGACCCTAACTTGAGACCTATTTATAGCACCTGCAGGGTTTGATTTGTGGCTGGGGGGTGTCTCACTCGTGCTTGGCAGATCCATCGGACAAGAGGTAGATGAGATTGCTAGCTGGGATCTATATTAAAATCTATGGCTGTTAAGTGTCCTTATGCTACACATCTTAGCTGTAAATCAATACTCTGGCTTTTAGGGCGACTGTAGGGCAGCAGCCTGTGTCTGAGCTGCTGGTGAGAAGTGTACTGGCTTAAGAAGACATTTGTACTCTTTTTTTTTCCCCCAAGACATTTCCCAGTGCTGGTGGGATTGTGCTCTGCAGCCCCTGGCTGGACTCCCGAGTCCCGCCCACATCTTGTTATAAAGGTCACTGCACCTCTAGCCACCAGTTAGCTCTTCCTGGCTTTGGTGCCTCTGTGTGTGTCAGCATGGAGTTGCGCATGGTTCTTGTCATTGTTAGTCTTTTGCCGCTGCTGGAGGCCCAGAACCCACAACATGCCAACATCACAGGCATACCTATTACCAATGACACACTGGACTGGGTGAGTACCTGTCCAGGGCCTGGCTTGGAGCACTGTAGGGCAACCTTTCCAGGGGCTTTCCTCCTCTCTGTGTTCATCTTCAGGCTCCTGGTGCTGCCCTTGCCTCTTCTCAGGGAAATTCTAACCAGCCTGGGACTCTGGTGGCATATCTCAGCCTCCAAACTCAGAAGCATCCCTCTTAGGTCTCCCAGAAGAGGACAGAGCACTGGATAGCTGATTTTTGAGTTGCCTATATGATCCTTGCCTGGGGCTCCAGACTCCCCATGTGTGGCTCAGAAGCCATCTCTTGCCTGCCCCTCATCATTGTTGACTGCCAAGGTCCACATTCCAGGGTCCGCTCACCTGTTTGCTTTTGTCTTTCCAGCTCTCTGGCAAATGGTTTTATATTGGCTCAGTTATAAACAACCTCAAGTTCAAGCAGGAAGCTCAAAAAGTACAGACGGATTATTTTTACTTTACCCCCAACTTAACAGATGACACTATACTGCTCCAGGAGTACCAGACCACGTAAGTCCTTGCACAAACACCCCACCCCAGCCCTGTTCTTCATTCCTGGATGCCTGGAAACCTGAGCAAACTCTGCCTCTGTTCGGCCTCCCCATTCACCTTCAGGAAAGGGAATACTAAGGTCTTCTCTACCTGCTTCTTTTCCCCCATGCTGGTCACATCTGATCACCTCTCACTTTGTCATTCACCTTTTCTTTGCCTGTAGGGAGGACCGGTGTGTCTATAACATCAGCAAGCTGACAGTCCAGAGAGAGAATGGGACCATCTCCAGATGTGGTAAGGGCCAGCACTCATGTGGAAGGATCCATCTGTGGATGGGGCTAGACCAGCTTAGAGGAGGTGACAGGCAAAAGCACTTGGTCCTGTGACCTCAAAGAGCACTAGCTGCCCAGCAAAAGCTGGGAGCTCTTGTGGTGTGCTGGGCTCTGTTAGAACGAGGTGATTTCTGGGAGGGTATTGCAAGCATTAGAGGAGGAGACAGCACGGGCATTTAAGTCGTTCTTTGTAATTAGAAGCAGGACTCGAGCTCCAGACAAGCCTCTCTTTTAACCATCCTTTCCTCCCACCCTCTGTGAGTTCAGAGTGGGAACCCATGGGGTGGGCAGCCATGACTTCACCTACACCATCATGTCACTAGGGATAACACATAGAAAGGCCACACAAATGTTGATGGACTTGATCAAACACTACTTAGCAAACCCCAAGGCTTTTAATCCTTGTGGCTCCTCATCTGTGAAATGGGAACAGATAGCCACTATCTTTCTCAGGCTATCTACAAAGAACTCAGCAGAGGCCAAGCATATGGCAGCTCTAGGGAGCCCCAGGCATTTGCCTCTATTTACTTCCTCACCTTGGGATGAGTCATCATTCCAGTGACTCACATAGCCCTTCTTCTTACAGAGGGAGCAATAGAATATGTTGCCCACCTGAAAGTGTTCAAGAAACACATGAGCTTCTTGCTTGCCTTTTCTCCGGAGGATGAAAAGAATCGGGCACTGTCGTTCTACGGTAAGCCCCTATCAGCTCTGATTCCCTAGCTCCAAGGGCCTTGCCCTTGGTCCCCCACCCACATTTCACATTTCTGCCTGGCCTCCCTCTGCTGAACCCTTACTCAGTGCCCCATTCGCCTTTGTAGCTAACAAACCAGATATTGCACCTGAGGTTCTTGAAGAATTCCAGAAAGCCATCAAAAGTCTGGGCATGAATGAGTCAGAAGTCATATACATTGACTGGAAAAAGGTGAGTAACAAGGCTGAATGATGACACCTTGGGGTGCTCCCATTCCGAGTGAGCCTGGAGGCTGAGAGAGAGGCAATGACTTGCTCTAGACCAGCTCTATCCAGCGAAGCTGTGGTAGATCTCGGTTACAGCTGGTTCACACTACCCTGCCCTTTCTGGTCAACTACTGTGAGTTTTCCCCTTTAAGAAATGTATTTATAGCCAGGTGGTGGTGGTCCATGCCTTTAATCACAGTACTCAGGCAGATCTCTGTGAGTTCCAGGCCAGCCTGGTCTACAGAGCAAGTTCCAAGACAGCCAGGGCTACACAGACAAATCTTTATTTATTGCTACTGTGTGTGTGTGTGTGTGTGTGTGTGTGTGTGTGCAAGCATGCCATGATGTGTGTGAAGAATGTCAGAGGGCAAGCCTTTCCTCTTCAGTAACCCTCACATGGGCTTTGGGAATTGAATTCACGTTGCCCATCATGCTTACCAATCTTGCCATAATTTTTATTTTTATTTTTTACATCTCACCCTGCAGCCAGGGCTACCCTGGAACTTTCAGCAATCCTCCTGCCTCACCACCCCTCAGGCATGTGCCACTGCAGCTGGCTCAGTCCTTGTGCTCTCTTTCCTGCTATCCTGTAGGATAAGTGCAGTCAGCAAGAGACACAGCCAGATCCAGAGAGGAAGAAGACAGAGGAGGAACCCTAGGAAGGCCAGGCATGGCTCAGCTCTCCTCTGTGCACTGTCTTCACGCTCACCACACCCACCCTGTGTGCCTTGGTGCTTCCTCTGCACCATTAAAGGTTTGGCAAAATTGTCAATAACCATTCCCTTGATTGATTGATTGATTCATTCATTCATGGAAAGGCCTGCCATGAGTGGAGCCTCAGCTAAATCCAACAAGCCCCACCTAGGGAAATCTAAGAAGGCTTCCTGGAAGGGGCATCTGAGTCAGGCTACAAGTAACTGGAACAAAAACCCCTGCTGTTCTTATAAGTTCTAAACCTAAAGAGGGTGTATTTGAAGAAGATAAAGCAGAAGACAAGCCCCAGTGAGTCGGGTGGGGAATCCGGTGTGCGATGCCCATTACAAGGGTCTTTACTTCAGAAGTGTCACCCTAATCACTGAAGAGTGGTGAGCTAGGAGACAGGAGGGCCAGGGCAGGATGACATGGTAGGCTTAGGTGTCGGCCAGAGGGTCTGGATGTCCCCAGGGACAGTCCTCAGGGTGCCCATATGGGAGCCGGAAGACAATGACACTGACAACCTAAGGGCCAGCTGAAAACGATTTCACAATTATGACTGGAGTTTTGGGGGTACAGTCCACTCAGTGGCAAACACAGGGTGTGAGATAATCTTCACACTCAAAAGGATTTGAAGTCACCTGGGAGATATACTCTGTGTACGTCTGTGAGAATATGTCCAGAGAGGACCACCTAGCCTGGATGTGGGTGGCACCATTCCTTGGGGAAGGATCTCCACTTAACACAAAGGAGAAAAGGAATTGAACACCTACATTCTCGGCTGCATCCATCTGTCCTGACTGGATACAGTCTGACTAGTTTCTGCTGGCTCCGGTCCTGCTGGGCTGTGTCCCTCTCCACCGGCGATTGCTGGCTATTTTGTTGCAGCTGACATGGACTGCTCTGTGGAGCCCCCCCCCGCCTGTCAGTGTACAGGGGTAATAATAGGCACCGCAAAACTGTCACATGCATGCCCAGTGCCATGCTGGGCACAGGCAGAGGTGCCCTTCACTCTGGAAGGAGAATCCAGCCTGGGGCTTTGGAAAACACACTCTCTCCCGCTGGGTGTCTCACACCACCAGATCCTTGCTCTGCTGGCCTCTCTAGGCTAACAACAGGAGAGATAAAAGCTCAGAGACAAGTGTCAGTAGTAAAGTGAGCTGATTGTGGAATCATATGCAGCAGCTACCCTGGGGGAGATCTTAGCTGGGCATCACTTCTTTGCCCGCACCCTCATCTTTAAAAACCACAGGCTTCAGATACACACCACAGACACAAGTAGCTTTGGGAATTTCTTTTCCCTTTCTTTAAAGTCATTATTCATTTTCCTTCATTTACTTTTATAACGAAAATAGATTTTTAAATGCCTAAAATATATAAACAATCTGTGATAAACACATATTCCAGAAATGCTGCCATCACTCTGCTATGCAATGGGGAAAAGGGACTTGGTTGGCTTTGTTTCTCAGCCTCAGCCAGGGTCTGGCAGATAGCTTGGTTCTCTAGTGGATGCTAACAAAAATCTAAGGAAATAGTAGGAAGGTCTGAGGCTGATCCTACATGGGCTGGCTTTATTCTGTGGGCTCATGGAGAAAACTTCTGTAATCACAGAACATCTGGGCATGTGTCTATCCCAAGACGTTCTATGGGTCCCCAAGTATTTCTCCCCTGTCTTCAGGCTACTAGGAACAAAATTCCCAGCCAGGTTCTCTCTGCCTCAGCATGGCTATTACAGGCAGCGACAGGAATGCTGCTTCTTCTGTCCTTGCTGGCCTTCTGAGAAGGATCCACACTCAAGTTAGTGCCCCAGAGTACAGACATTCTGTCCAGTGAGATCCATATTAGTTGCAGGTGGACATGGGAACAAGGGTGCCAAGGAAAGTCTCTGAGGTTCGACTGAACAGAGGTAGCCATGATCACCACACCTGTTTGACAGAGCTGGTCCCCTGGATGTTTATCCCCTACTGACCAGATCAGTGTCTCTCCATTTTAAACATGCTACATGGATCAGGCAGGTGGCACTCTTAGGGTGAGGGCATGGCATCTTCCAGCCATCCATGGCTCCAGGAGACTGTTGACTAGGGGACCACAGAGGTTGCCTGCCTTGTTCAGTCTCATAGCCTCCAGGGAGTCAGAAGAGGCAGGAACCTCTCAGGTTACGGGTGTGGCGAAGGTCTGCAGACAGGGAGCGGCTCAGCTGGTGGGTGGTGAAGCGCACTTTCTCTGCGGCCTGTGCAGCCTCGCTGAGTGCGGCCTGCAGCTCCCCTAGGTCATTCAGACCCAGATGGACAGAGTGCCGGCTTCCCCGGGGTCTCTGGGCAGGCTTCGGGGAGGCTGTCCCGGCTGAGGTAGGTGCTGGAGTTGCATAGTACCTGAATGAGAAGGGCAAGCATGAGCACAGCAAGAGCCCTAGCTGCATATCTGCTCTGCTCCCTGGCATGTTTCCTGCCCAGTACCAGGCCCGTACACAGAGATGAGCATGGAGAGATGAAGGAGCATATATGTGTGAGAGCCTGCCCAGGAGCACATGATTTCACACCATCCTCTCGCTGAGCAGTCATTTACAGACCACCCACCACCGTGTGCTTCCTGTGTGTGTTCCCTGGGGCTGCAATGGAATTCTACCAGGATCTGGATCATTCTCTAATCATCAAGTGGAAGGTACTCTGATGGAGTGCTAAGCTGGGCTTCCTGGAGGTACAAGAGCAGCCCACATTCCCTCCTTTAGGGAGAATCTGGGCTCACTATGGCTCCCAGTCTAGCCTGAGAGTTCCAAGGTTTCCAGGGCAACAGGTGAAGGCACTTGGACTATGGAGCCTCTGCTGTATGACTGCATATGGCCAGTAGGTGGTAGCACAACACTGTTGCATTTCTAGTTTAACCATGGCGCATGCTCAGTTCTGCTGTCTGGTACAGGAGGTATCTGAGCTGTGGTTTGCTCTAACGAAAGCACAAAGGCTACTGGCCATCCTTGATGAAGCGCTGGCTTCCCATACATTGCTAACTGACTCACTTCACAGTGGAGGAAACTGAGGCTGAGGAGTAACTGGTGACAGTTAAGACTAGTCTGGGGTTTGGAGAGATGGTGACGGTATCATTAAGTCAGTCATGACACTGCCCAGAGTCACAGAAAAGACTCCACAAACATCCAAGTTCTGTCTGGATACATCTCCCTCAGTCCTCACACAGCAGTACCTGACAGAGCTACTTCCCCATTGAACAGATAGAGAAACTGAGGCTTATGGAAACAGTCCTCTGCCTCAGTAACAGCAGTGATGAGGGGAGAGGGTATTCCTGAACAGTCATGTCTGACCCTGAAACGTCACCAGGCCACCTTGTCCACTCTTCGGGTTTCTTGGTAGGTGGTGTTCAATCTCAAACCCATCTAGTTAGTGGCCCTTGCATGCCAAAGCCACGGAGACAGAGCAATATGGAGCAGCTGCCATGACCAAGAGGACCCTCCAATTAAATGTAGGGGATCCTGGATGGTACCCCAAAATAAAAAAAAATGGCTTCAGGGCTGGGCAGTGGTGATGTACACCTTTATCCCAGCACTCAGGAGGCAGAGGCAGGTGGATCTCTGTGAGTTTGAGGCCAGCCTGGTCTACAGAGGGAGTTCCAGGACAGCCAGGGCTACAGAGAGAAACTCTGCCTTGTAAAAAGAAAAAGAAAATGGCTTCAGACATAAATCAAGGTTGTTATAGGAAAACCTCAGGCTTTGACTAATACTGAATCATCCGAGTTGGTTTTCTAGAAGTAACATGTATGTAGAGACATCAGAAGAGGCTGTGGGGGAGGCGCAGTGTATGGGAGAACTGTGTAACATCCACTCAGTTTTCCTAGATCTAAAACCATTTCACCAATGAAAGTCAATTGAAAAACAGTGAGGAAATACAAACAAAAAACAAAAAGCCCAGAAACTATTCTTACTACTGGTTGTTTTAAACAAAACAAAAACAAATATCTCATATTACAGGCTTACTCACTAGGAGTGGGAGATGGCTGACATTCTAGGTCCTCAGGAATCTCCGACTCTCAGAGTCAGGGCCCTCTTGCCAGTCTACTTTACTGCTGGGTCCCCAGCAGCCACCAGTCTACCCCCTAAGTGTTTGCTCAGGACCACAAGAATGTTAGGCTTGCGCTCCATTTCCACATGGATAAATTACAGGAAGGCACTATACATGGCTCACACCTTCTGACATGATTTAAGAATGCTGGTTTTTACAGGTGATCAGGCTGGCTGGGTATCTGGAAGGGAAGGACTCACACAGTGGGTGGTGGGTAAGGCATGATGGGAGCCGAGGAGATGTAGGCCAAAGCTGGTGAAGCTGGGGGTGCCGCAGCCAGGTACCAGAGTCCAGGGAGCAGTGGCACTGGCGAGCCTATCTGTCTGTTCTTCCGCTTGGGGCTGGGGGTGGAAGCTGCAGCTTTCCTTGGGGTGTTCTTCTCTGTAAAGGAAGAAAGGACACCCAGACATCATGTGAGGATGCGGCAGATGCAGCCGAACCTACAGCATTCCCAAGGTCTGGCCAAGCCTGTGACTAAAGGAATATGCTGAGTGCTCATCTCATTCCTACCAGAGGGGGCTGAGTTGGGGCCATCTGCTTCTGCAGTGAACTTGACTATACCACACAGGGGACATCGCAGGGCATCAGCAGCGGATGGTCCCTGTGGCTCTCTAGAGACAGCACTGCCTGGAAGGGAAGAGAGAGATCTGGAAAGAATGACCTTCAGAGGCCACCAGGTTGTGCCCTGGACGACAATATGAACAGCAACCATAATGGTATAGTAGGCACTGACCACGCGCTAGCCATCAACGACCTTTATTAGCATTCCAAGATGACCAGCTAGCTGCTCTGCCCATCTCCCCTCTATAGCTGGGGAAACGGAGGCTATAATTTGCTAAAGGAAATGGCCATCTGATCTCATGCCCAGGCCCTCCAGACAAGCCCATTTTGCCTTTGAGGCACACTCGGTTCCCCCATGAGAGCCCAGAAAAGTCACTGAGAAACCAGGTTAGTGGAGGGAACAGTTCACCGCAGGGATCATGATGCTCAGGCAATGCAGACCCCCAGTGTTGCCCTGACTGAGCATCAGACTTCTCCACTTGCTCTCCAGGCCCGAATGGCCAGCACACCTTCTGGGAATCTCTCACACCCAGTCTGGTCATGTACCCCAGGTGTGTGTTTACACTGGCCATTCTGTTTGGTTGCTGGTTCTTTAGGGACAATATTGGTAGATACTGAATGAATGAATGGAAAGTCTATCAGAATAGCAATCCATGGTGGTGAGGGGCCAGTGCCCTGGAGTCAAAGACTCGAGTTTAAATACTGGCTTTATCACTTAGAAGCTGTGCACCCTTGAGCAAGTTACTTAATGTCTCTGAGCCTTTTCTCTCATAAAATAGTCCATGGTCAGCCCTAATAAGAAGTCCAAATGGTGAGAGGCTGAGCCTCAACTTCCCAGAATGCTGTCTCTTACCTGCATCCTGGGTCCTATTGGGCTGGCAGTGGGGACAGGAGGCTGTGCCACTGTCCTTCAGGGCAGCCTTGGGAGACAGAATGTGGTACTCCTGGCCTGTGGAAGAATCCAGAATGATCATATCAACACCTGTGTGGACTTGGGACCATTTTAATCACCTCTTTCCTCTTCTAGCAGTTTTATTAGCTGTCCGCTGCCTATTTCCTGTGCACGTGTGAAGCACACACAGCAGATGTACCCACTGTACACGTGTGTGCACATATGCACTGAACACAGATGCCTGGTCACTGCTGCCCTCTCCAGCTCCTTGTTGCATCTTTGCTTCTTCTAGAAGCATCCACCACTTCTTGCCCTGTAGAGTGATTAGCACACCCAGCAGAGGCAGGATGGGAATGCTGATGTGGCAGAAATGTCATGAGTAGAATCTGGAACTGTCCCTTCCTCGCCTCAGGCTCAGTAGAGGGGTCAGCAGTGTCTCTTCCTTGGCTCTAAGTAGCTGGAAAGGGGACATCGTAGGACCAATTTCCGGGACTTTGGCAAGAACAGAACAGGACTGTTTTGGACAGCCATGGAAAAGCCACTAGAAAAACTAGCTGGTCCCAGCATGGTCTCAAGCTCCTGAAATCGCACTAGAACAGAAAAGATGTTCTGAGTACCCAGTCAGTTTGGGCTACTTAATAAAAACCAAGGGCTGAGACGAGGGAGGTAACTCAGTAGATCAAGTATGAAGAGCAGAGTTAGGATCCTCAGCACTCACATAAAAGCTGGGTGGGTACAGTCAGTGGCCCACCTATAAATCCAGCACTCAGGAGGTGGGGTGGTGTGGGGCTGGTCCCAGGGCTACTGGCCATCTTGACTAGCTGAATTGGTGAGGCTTGGGTTCTTGAGAGATCTTGCCTCAGCAAATAAAGTGCAGAATGATGGAAGAAGAGAGCAGACAGCGACCTCTGGTCTCCACATATGAGGACACACACATGCAGTCTGGCACACATGTGTTCATACACACAATCATGCTCACATGTGCACATAGACCAGCTAAAGATCAGCCAAGGACTAAGAATGGGGCTCAGCAGTTGAGCGCATGTCAAGCACACCAGGCCCACCTGTGTATTGGCCCCGGAACGAGACTCTTTCCTTCCGCCTCATGCTGCCTGTGGATCTTGTCCCGTCCTGTGCAGCCTGGGGATGCTCTTCACAGGTCCTGCTCTTCTCAGATGATAGCCGGGGAGAAACTGATTCCGATTCTAAGCCTGTGGTGGAAAGGAGCCTCAGATGGGGCAGCTGAGGGGCACAGAGTACTTGAGGAAGGAGTGTACGGGCAGAGGTCAGGGTAATGCCTGGGTTTTGGTCTTAGGTCTTCCCAGAGTACCACCACACCTCCAGAATCTCAGCCTGAAGCGTTGTGGATGTCAGATACCTGTGCAGAAACCCTAGAGGTGGGTGCTATTTGTGTGAGGTTTGCTGTCACTCTATCTGCTCAGAGCAGGTGACTAACTGGCCAGGGACAGAAGTGCGGTTGAACTCCAGTTCAAAGTCCACAACTGCTCTCCGTCAGTGAGGTCCCTACACTCTTGGCTTTAGTGTTCTCAGCAGAGCATACATCTACTTGCAATGGAGGCTGGTGACCCTCAGCCCCCTCCCTCATGGTAGTTTCATGGACTAAGGGGCTACGACTAAAGATGTACTTTGTCCCAGAGAACAGCAACAGCCCAAACATACACACAGGCTTATCTGGGTCCTCTGACCACAGAGGCAATGCACTGACTGGGGCCCCCTGAAACCAGCCCCAGTGTCTGGTTACTTACTTAGGAACAGTCTGGGTACATCCCGAGGCACGGAAGAGGACCTGGCTCGCCGTCTTCCCGGTGGCCCAGCTTGCTCTGAACTATTAGGCTCCCTAGACAACCTCTCCGTGGATTTACTAGCAACATAGAAGAGAGAAATGACATCATTGGATGAGGTTTTGGAGGCAGCATCCACAGATGACATATGTGCACCCCTGCCATAAATAAATAAAGAGGGGGAGCATAAGAACAGACCAATGACCATGCTGTGGGCAGAGGGAAGACTGTAGTGTGTGAGTCCATATATGTGCTCCAAGAGGACCAGAGGCTGGCTATTGAGAGCAAAAGTGAGGGTTGGGGGTGATCTACCTGCCGTAGTAGGAGCCCCAGGAGGGTGAGGAGTCCACCAGCTTGTTCCGGGTCCTGCTGGAGTGCTCCAAATGAGAAGTTTCAGAAGTTGGGCTGCCAGGTTGTGGCCGATGCAGGCTGTCCTCCAGCCGTAGGCGGAGCCGGGACACCTCTGCCTGTAGATCCCTGATGGCCTGGCTGGAAGTGTGGGAGAGAGATACAAGAACATTTGAACACGTGACGGAGCTATTGGGCTCCCAGTGCTGCCAGGATGGGGCGGCTTTTGTCTTTGCAGATGCAAGATTAGATTAGACTGTACAGCCCAGTTATTCTGGAATGTCCCTCACCACACTCCTTGACCCCTCCTTGACTTCATGGTCCATAAGCATGGTCCACGCAGGCTGTTTCTCAAGATCGAGACTAGGTACAGAATAGAAAACACTGATGCTGGCTTGATGGCACATCCCTACAATCCTAGTACTCAGGAAGTTGAGGCAGGAGGATTACCATGAGTTCAAGGCTAGCCTGGGTTACATAGCAAGACCCTAACACACAAACAAGTATCTTCAGACTTTCCACCCTGCTCTGCCTGGGTCAGGGCTATCCTGCCTTCCCTACCTCCTTTCGGACGGTGTAACTGTCTGAGCAGGGCTCTCTGCCCCTTTTCCTGTGGACATTCCTTCTGTCCATGGTTACTTCCACCAGAAGATACTCAGTGCATCTGCCTCTCCAGCTCTGACTCACAGGCAGGAAGGATAAGCATCCCATCTCATAACCCCAGACCTGTTAGATGCTGGGAAACATTGCTGAACTCAGACTTCATAAGGGAGAGAACAGATTGCAGAGTGAGGCAAGTGGATTCCATATACTTCCATTGCTGTGGAGTGAGCAGCAAGAGGTCTGCAAGGCTGCCTTCTGGGCCCCCTGTAAAACCTCGAGATACCAGCCTACCTCTTGTCCAAAGACAGCCTTACTTAATAACATTGCCTGTTCTGGTTTGCTAGGTCCCTGGCTCGCTGAGCTCCCAGGGCCCTGTGGCCTTGCCAGCACTGCTGAGGAAAAATCAACCAACACCATGACACAGACCCCATACATGGAGCACCACTATAGGTTGGGATTGGCGTGGCCATCTTCCAGGCTGAGGTGGACTCTGCAGCTACTCTGTGTGTGATACCCAGGCTGGGGACACCCCTTAGGATCCTTGGCCTCCTGAGTGAGCGTCTCCTGGTGCTACCTGCAGACATGATCTCTGTGGTGACTACAGAGAAAGGCTTAAGGACCTCCCTCTGGCCATGTCCAACCAAGCTGTGTGTATACCAAGCACAGGTCTCCTAGGTGATCCCTAGGGAGATGCTGGCTGGGGTTTCCAAGACAAAACCCAGGGGCCATAGTGGCTGCAGGAGAATGAAGCTCCCAGCAACTGGTTAAATCCAGGACATAGAGTTTGGCTTCCTAGCTTGGGATCTAGAACACAGCCTCAGATGTCACCTGTCCTCTGGCAAGGTCTTGGGCTTCCCGACTTAACACTACGGCTGCCTGAGGCTCACCGGGAAGTTCATCTTTCTCTGCAGATTCACTGGTGACCCCACACAAGAACCAGCAACCAGCCAAGAAGCCAGCAGAGTCCTTCAGATACTTCCCCACATACCCCCAGCCTCATAGACTCCCCAGTCTCTGCTGCATCCAGCACAGCAGCATGCCACCAATGGCCCTTCATAAAAATGCCCCATCTTTCTGGAGTCTAGAGTCACCTTCTGCCTGTTGAGACATCCTTCTTGGTCTCCATCCTTTGGCCTCCATGCTGACCCTGGTAGCAGCCAGGGAACTTCTAAAGCACAATGGTGACATGGCACTTTGCCACTTAAAGCTTCTTCTCATTGTCCTCAGGACCAGCTTTCACAGAGCCATCCAACATTCACCCACGCATTCTATAAGCTAGTCACTGTGTAAACTGCCACCTGTCGTATGGAAGGCCCTGCAAGGTCTAGGCCACGAGGCCTACCTGAGCTGTTTTCGTATTTATTGCTCTTGACACACAGAACATCTCCTACCCAGTCATGGCCATTTGGGTTCATGAGAGGAGACAAGCATCCTTGCCTCCTGGCTTTGCACACACTGTTTCCTCCACCAGATGCCGCCAGATGCTCTTCTCTTGAGCTCCCTTTCACTCTCAGCTTCCTGGGGTAAAGATTCAACCTCTGCTCTCCCACAAGGATGGGCTGGGGACACTCGGAGAGCACCTGCATGCTTCTTCAACTATAAGATGGTGAGCTTCCCAACACTGAGAAGTGTCCAGTCCTTCACTATATCTCTAAGATCTAGCACATGAGTGAATGTGTGTCTCTGTCTCTCTGTTTCTTTATCTACACACACACACACACACACACACACACACACACACACACACACACACACACACACGACTTTGCTGAAGTCCAGGTAGGCTGCAGCAGACCATGACACAGAATATGCCCTCCCCCTGCTGAGCAGGACTGTATACAGGACAACAAACAGGACTATACTGGTCAGGACAACCTCCTCCGCAAAGTTCCCAGGGTATTCCAAGAAGTAATGGGTTCTTCTACTAGATAAGGGGAGGATCTCAGCAGGAACTGCTGAGAGGTGATAAATTCTCAGCATCTAGCCCAGGCTTGTATAGAACCATCATCCTCTCAACTCTGCCTCTCAGGTGCTAGATTACTGGGTCTGGCCCCCATGTCTTGCTTGATACTAATCTGGAATACAGATGTTACACAGCAGGGCTAGTGGTGGGGGGTGGTCTCAGAGTCAGAAAGGTGTACCTATAAATCATTTCCCATTGGCTGGATGAGTGTCTTTGAAGTCAATACCTTTGAGGTTCCATAAAACAGTTCTGAGCTAGGAGACAAGACCCAGGCACACATGGCCCCAGTGTAGGCACCTTGAATGTGAAAGCCAGGTAGGGGGAATGCCATGGCCTGCAGCCTCCTTCACTTTCCATCCTACATTAAGGTGTGACTGTCCAGACTGTGCCCACTTACTCGCGCTCTGTCCTGTTGAGGAGGAGGCTGGCAGTGCTCTCTGCTGGTTCATGGGGCATGGAGGTAGCAATGGGGGCTGGGTCAGAGGCTGGGCTGGATGCTTCATTAGGGAGGAGCTGTTTGGGAATCTGCTTCTGTCTCTTGCACTCAGGCCGGGGAACCCCTACAGAGCAAGAGAGAGGACATCATGAGCAACAGAGATGAGCCTAGGAGCTTCAGCTGAAGGATGGGGCGATGGCCGAAGAAGAGGGGTGTGTGTGTGTGTGTGTGTGTGTGTGTGTGTGTGTGTGTGTGTGTGCATGAGTGCATGCTGGTGTCCTTAGAGGCCAGAGGTGTCAGATTTCCCTGGGGCTAGAGGTATAGGCAGCTGTGAGAGCCTGGTGGAGATGTTGGGAGTAGAACCCAGATCTTCTGCAAGAGCAGCAAGGGCTTTTAACCACTTAGCCATCTTCTCAGTCCCTGTTTGTCCTTTTGTTTTGTTTGGAGGCAGGATCTCTCACTGCCCTGGAGCTGCCAATTTGGAGGCAGGATCTCTCACTGCCCTGGAGCTGCCAATTTGGCTCATCTAGCTGGCCACGGAGCGGCTGAAATCTACCTACCTTTCCCTCCCTAGAATTGTAATTCAAATAGCACTCACTCCTTGTTAGCTTGGGTTCTTGGGGATCAAATGCAGATCTTCATGCCTGCAGGGAAAGTACCTTACCAACTGAACCATCATCTCTCCCGCTCCCTTATCTGTAATCTTTAATTTTCTTGTGATGACCCTCCATAGTATTTCCCAGCCTGATGTATAGGACAAGGCTGTTTGATGTTTCAATTCAGATAGTTTGCCCACTCCCAGACTGCAGGTTCTCCACTCACCATTCTTAACCACTGGTGCCCGTTCCAGCTGGGAGCTGTGTGCCCCTCTCCTGAGAGAGCCGATCCGGCTGGTGAGATGCTGCTGGGTTCGGCTTCTGGGTGTGACAGCCTCAGTGGCTCTTCTGGGAACCACAGAACCCCTGGCTTTGATGGGGGAGGCTCCATCACCAGGCACAGAGGCAGTGAGGTGCTGGGCTGGTGTCTTTGCAGTGCTGGAGGCCAGGAGAAGATGGACATACTGAGGTTAGACCGAGAGGCTTCAGGCCATGGTACCCAAGCCTCTTTGTGCTAAAGCTTGAACTCTCAGCCTTAGGACTCCCCATCTCCAGCATCTCAGGATATCTGAGGACCAAGGACAACCTCATCTGGGACATCCTGCTTGATAACAGTGCACCTGTCAGCCGTAATAGGGAAGGAGCAGTGCTTTGTTCATCTTTACATATACACCTTCTTCACATATACACCTAAGTGGCCAAGTGAACTTCCAGGTGGCCAGGGCCTGACCCTGGGGATTACCAGATTCCATGGTGACTACACCACTCCCTGTTTCCTGCAGATCTCTACCCTCCACTTTCCTTGAATTCACTCGGGTCTCTCTGCACCTGCCACCCAGATCCTCTTCTGTCCATGGCATCTGTCATCTTACCACTCCCTCTGCAGGCTCCCATCTACTCCATTTACCTCTGCATCTGCTTAGGAAAACATATCTCCCAACAGTTGCTGATGGACTGAGAAATATCCAGTAAGACACTCTTATTCTTGGTGCTTCTGTCCGTGTGACAGAAATGGGGACCATCACTGGGATTGAAGTAAGGGTGTGCAGATGCCAGCATCTGTTTCTAGGTCACCGCAGGTTAAGACTTTCAGGCTGTCCCACCTCCCAGGCATGTGAGGATGGGGGGCTAAAATACCTGTTATGGGAGAGCTGGTGCTCTGGGGTCTGGGTAAAGGGTGACACTATGCTGGTTTCTGATCCCACGAAGCCACTGTCTGTTTCTGGGGACACCATCCAGGGCTCCTAGAACAGGTCGTAGCTGTTATGTTTGAGGAAAATAGCCCTATGCATTGGGAAACCCAGAGACATCTGATACCATGGGCAGGGTAGTATAAGCCTCCATACCCCAAGAGGACAGGGCTTGAGCAGGCCTTACTGCCCTGAGGACAGGGTTTCATCTGGGCTCTTGGGAAAGATGACTGGGTTTGCAAGGCATAGAACAAGGAGGAGAAGAAAAGAGGAGGAGAAAGTCAACCAGTGTCTTTTGGTACAGACAGTTCTATGTGCTGCAGAGATGCCCGGGACAATATACACCAAGTACACACCAGGACCTGGGTTTAAAGTAGGATACAGGGAACATGTGAGTGACGTCAGTGCCCTAACACCTCAGATATTCTCGGGGTCTAATGTAGAGATCAATGAGTGTAAGCTTATGGAGACTACAGAAGTATGTATACATGCATGCACATATGTATTTGCACATGTGTAGGGTTAGGGTTAGGGTTAGGGTATGTATGTAGTACCTATGTTGTTTGGTTGTGTGTGTGTGTATGTGTGTGTGTGCACGCGCGCACACACAAAGCTTCGGTGGCATTTCATCTGTGACCTGTCATCCCTACAACAGTTTGAGAATTACAACTTGCTGGTGCAAATGGCACAGTTAGGAACCAGGTTCCAGCTCTGACACACTGTGACATAAGCACTAGCCACAGCTCTTGAAGGAGGCTGGTAGTAGAGTTTACAGGCTTGAGTGGGCATTGGACCCAAATGCTGACTGATGGGCAAGCTTATTTATGGCTGCAGGAGCAGTGGCACAAGATGGGTGACACACAAAAAGGGCCAGGGTGAGCAAAGGCCAGGAAAAGGAATCTTCTGGGCCCATCCTCCGGGTACACTCACCTCAGTGTGAGACCCACCAGCCCGAAGCAGAGCTTTACGAGGGAGGGGCTCTGTGGGTCTGCTCTCCTCTAGGCTGGTTAGACTGCTCTGATGCGATGCCATGGGCTTGGTGCCCCGTTGAGCCACTTCAGCTGTATCCAGGCCTGGTGCGTACCTATCTTTGGCCACAGATGTCCGGAAGCTAGGTGGTTTCATGGACACCACCTGTTCCTCATCTTCCCTGGTAGGAAAGAAGACAAACAGCATTTCTGAGCCCCCTGTGTGAGCCAGGTGATGCAGACCTAGGGCTCAGTCCATCAGTCCAGGTGCAACCTCTGGAATCATACATACATCTCTGGGGATGCATACTGGCTCTGTCACCTAGATGTGTGATCTTGGGCTTGGCACAATCCCTCTCTGAACTTTATACTCTTAATTATAAAGCAGGAAGCCAACAAAACCCACCCAGCACATGAGAGCAGACACACTATGAAGGGCATGGCTAACACAGTTTCCCAGAACCCCAGGGCTCACATGCATCCCTTCCTATGTTAGCTATTTCCAGATTTCCAGGGAATCAAAAGACAATGTGATTATAAGTAGAAAATCAAGATTTTTGTGTTACAAATAAAAACTAACTTTAGAAATAATATAAGAAACATGATAACAGTATCACAGGCTGGAAACATTTTGTTGTTTTGCTGAAATCAGTCTTGAATTTGGGGCATGTTAGGAAGTGCTCTACCACTGAGCTACATGCTTAACCCTCAATGGCCACCCCTGGGTAGGACATTGGAGATTGTGACAGAGACTTACTGGACAGCAGCCCCCTGGCTTTCCTCAGCTTGTGCTGGGTACCGTCCTGGTGGTATCCTTGTGGCTTCCGCTTTCCCTGGAGCTGTGGCCAGACTGTCAACTTCCAAGATACCATGGTGATGCTGCTCTGCTTCCTCCTCCTGGTCCTCATCATCTTCCACACTTAAGGCTTCAGGGAGAGACTTCACACTGAGGTATCTGCAGGAGGATGCCCAGGGGGTGTCACCTCTGCCCACGGGACAAACAAGACCCAGTGTGGCTGGCCAGTAGTGGACAGTGCCTCCATCCTATGGATACTCACCGCTCCAAAAGGCCATGGAAGTCCTGCTCCTGAAGCCCCCTGTCCCTGAGTGGCACTGAGAGCTCTCTCGGGCTTTCTTCTGCTTTGATGCTGCCCAGGCTCACCTCCTTGTTCACGGGGAGTATGTAAGGGCTCCTAGGGGAGGTGGTGGTGGCAGGCTGGGCCAAGGAAGTAGGGGATAAAGACTAATTATCATTCTGGACACCTGCCTCTGCCCTCTCCTACCACATACTGAAGAGCTATTAGCAGTAAACTTGTGGGCCTATCTTGTGCCATTCGTTCATGCATGTGAGACCCTGAAGACCATAGGGTCTTCATGACTGGCTGCTGTGATCTGAGCTCCTGATGCCTGCCGGGCATACTGCAGACATTTCTCCTCAGTGCCCCAGGACACACCTCACACAGAAACTGAGGCTGGTGCAATGCATTAAAGCCATACAGAAGCCAGGCCAGACTGCCTACCAGAAGCATCTGTCTTTGCTTCTTCTCATGTAGCCTGGCCTCTCAGGCTTCCTGTCAGCACAGAAAATGCCACCTGTCTGGGTTGTTCTATCTGTGTGGAAAGGCTCAGGGGGAATCCCCAACCCTCAGGGCCAGCCTTCTCAGTCCACTCACTAATGTGCTAACCCCACCCTGCTCATCACCACCGGCAGGCAAGTTCCCACAGGCCAGAAATAGGAGCTTAGGGACACAGAGCTGTCTCCATTGCCATCTGTGTGATCACAACTTATTGGCCCAAGGGAGAGAATGGCTGTCCCTTAATAGACCATGGTGTGGAGAGAGGGCTCTGTTGAAATGACATCCCACACAGAGTCTGTGTCTGGTATCTTAGCTTGTAAGCACCCACAGCCCTTGTCTCTCACTCCCGGCTGGGGCCTTGGAAGGCAGCCTGGCTGCCCAAGTCTGATCAAATGAACCTTCTGAACCTCGTTCAGGTTCATGTATTCACCTCTCCCTCTGTCACTCCTACCTGCATACTAGTTGGCCCACGGGTGTTTTCCCTCTGCTGAAAACCCAAGGAGAATCTAATTTCCGTTTGGTTTTGCATCACAAGGCCTATGCTGGTGTCTCCAGCCCCATGGCAGACTCTAGCCCACTCGCTTCCCACACTCAGGTCTTGGGGGCCTTTGACAGGATCCTCACTCGACTGAATGACTTGTCTCCTGCAGTGAACAAATCCTTCTTATTCTCAGACCTCAACTGAATGTTTCTTCAGAGACAGTTTCTGTGCCCCCCCCCTCCTACTCAGCTACACTCTCCTTTTTTAACTACCACAGAACTTGGACTTCTCTCTCGGAGTGCTATCAAAAGGATAACTAACTCCACGGCTAGTTTGTGCATTCAGAAAACTCCAAAAGGGCAGAGGTCACTTTCTCCACCTTCTGTCCTCACTGAATCCCCACCGGGTATCATGGGGTCTAGAATATGGCACACACTTCTTAAATATATAGTGAAGAAGTTAACATGGAATAAATTAAAAAAATCAATGAGGACTGTCCCAGTGTGACGGGGTACCTCATGGTTGGTGTGGACAGCTGCTGAGGACACTGATCCTGAAGGTATAGACAGATGAGCTGGCCCAGGCCTGAAGTGCGTGGCTGGGGTGCTGTCCTGCCGGTCTGGCCTATATGACTCTGGCTGTCTTTGGGTCTGCTCCATATGGTCCTGTAGCTCTTCCAGGCGCTGCCCCAGGTGGTATATCTCTGCCTCTAGCTCTCTAGAAGGAGGAAATATCAGCACGGTCTCAAATCAGAGACTCTAGGAATGTCCTTTCAGGGTCCCATAGGCCATTAATAGGTGCTGTCCTGAAATTCAATAGCAAGATGACAAAATTTCACGAGGATCCAGGAGGCCTCAGCTCAGTACCCTCTGCTATCTTCATGCTGTGTGGCTCTAAGTAGATCCCAATTTCTCCTGTCCTCGGTTTCCCCAGTGTCTAGTGGGGGGCTTCGCAGTTCTGACCTACAAAATTCATCTAAGAGACTGGATTCTCAGCAATAACTATGTTGCTCACTAGGACAGGGGCTCCCTCTGCTCCTGTGACTCAGTGACGGGTATGAAATGAATCCTGGACACAGAGGAAGTCAGGGTCTGGCCTGCCTGTCCTCCAGGCCCTGTTTCTCCAGAACCTACCTGCAGAGATTGAGGGTCCTGGGACTCCCCTTGGAGGTATCGAGCTCTGGGTCCAGGTGCAGTTCTTTGCAGGCCTGAAGGTATTCTGCCTGAAGGGCCATGTGGGCTGCCCTCAGCTGCTCCAAGTTCTGAAACACAAGGGCCAGGAGCCTTGAGTGTCTGCCCGGGGGGTGGGGGGGCTCCATGCTCACACAGCGTGGATGAATGGATGTGTCCTGGGGAGCTATGAGACTCTCACAGGACTTGAGAAGCAGGCTATGGCTGGGCATCTCTGGGGCTCCTGCCCAGACAGAGCGAGCTCTCTGCCATAAAATACTTGAAGCCTAGGAATCATCCCTAGGCTCTTCTTGGGAAGATTACAGAACTCATGGTACCTGGTCAGATGGAAGGTCAAATATACTACCACTATGTGTCCATAAAGCTCTAATACTCCAGAGGGCCTAGATCTTCACTCCTGATATAAAAAATGTGCCATTCAGAAAATACAAGTCACTCTCTTCCCTAGTTCTTACAGATAGTGAGGACAGATGACATTATTATTTCACACTATACATAAAGGTGACTGTCACCATGGTTCTTAGATATAGTATCCAACAGTCGTTCATCTTTACTCCAACAGAATCTCAATGAGAAATAATTAGCCAGTGAAGCACAAAGAAGTTATTTAAGTTGTTGAAACTCACACAGTAAATGAACAAGTTGCACAGGCAAGATCTGAACACAGGCCCAGAGCTCCTGGTCATGGGCCCTCAAAGTAGTAAACACAAGCATAGGCAACCAATACGGCTGTTGGTCTCCAGCCTGTAGATCCCTTCCTATATGAGCCTAGGCACAGGCTAAGGAATCCAGGATACAGTTTCAAGCCATGACTGATCTCCCAGAAGCCTTCAGGGTCAGATATGGAGAAATGAGGATAGAAATGAGGAAGATGATGCTTAGAATTATCATTTGTGGCAGGAAAGATAAATCCACAGGACTTATGCTAAGTGAAGACAGATAAGGACAAAGGTCACATGTGGAAACTAAAACACTGGCAGAGGAGAAGAGACAATGGCCACGAGAGACTGGGGCAGGCCAGGAGGGGAAGGTGAGGCTGGGTATCACCCTCCACAGTGGTGTGGGACGATACACTTTAATGTTCTGTTATAACGTTACTATATCCTTGGGAGCTAGAAGAGAGCTGAGTGGAGTGGCCTGGAATCCACTTTGGAGGCTGAGGCAGGAGGATAACAAGCTTAAAGCCATCCTGGGTAATTCAATGAGATTCTGTCTCCAAACTGAAGACTTGGGGCCAGTAAAATGGGTCAGTGGGTAAAGGCTCTTCTCACTCACGCCTGGGGACGTGGGTTCAATTCCTGGAACCCATGTGGCGGTGGAAAGAGAGAAATGACTGTACAAAGCAGTGCTGTACCTCTGCACTGTCACACACACACACACACACACACACACACACACACACTCACACACACACACACAAATAATAAATAAAAATTTTAAAGATGAAAAGTAAAGAGAAGGCTGAGGCCGCAGCTCAGTGATGGAATGCTTGCCTAGCATACATGCATGGAACGCTCGCTCAGACCCCAGTACTGTAAAATCAACAAAAAGAACTGCAAAAGAGGAATTCAAAAGGTTTCTGACATAAAGAAGTGACCAGTAGTCGAGGAGATGGAACTAGAGTTTGTTACATACATGTATAAAAATCACTCAACTGTATCCCATTATCGTATCTATTAACATTTTAAAGGGGTTTTTTTGAAACATGGTCTCATGTAGCCCAGGCTGGCCTATTATCCCTATGGAGCTGAGGATTAATTTCTGACATTCTTGCCTCCATCTCCGGAGTGCTGGGATTACAGGTGTGTGCCACCGCCACATCAGTTTTTTGCAAAGCTGGGGCTCAAACTCAGGACTTCACACATGCTAGGCAAACACTCTAGTTCCAGAGAAAATACTTTAATTTTCAAGGGAAATCCCTGGTCCCCTTGGTGATCTGCTACAGTGCATGGAACACACCCTCTCTGACTGGAAACTGCTGTGGTGTTTGTCACTGCTTGAGAGAACATGCATGACAGGATATTTCTTGGGGTTGTGCTTCTGCTCCCTGAGGCTCAACTTCTGCTTCTCTTCTTCCCTGCCCTCAACTGGACTCTTTCCCCATTGGCTTCCAGGGAATCCATCCAATGAGAGGGACCTGGAAGAGATTCTGGAGTGGAACAGTACCTGTCCTGGGTCTTTCCCACCTCTGTGAGGACCCTGGTCTCACCCACACTATGCTACTAGTCTTTTCTGACACAAACTCTCAGGTTTGAGGGCCCCTAATGCACCTTCCTTGAGACCTGACTGGCAACATTAGAGAGATTAGACATACCTGGGTATAACTACCTAAAACCACATACAAAGGAGACAAGTCTATTGTTGTACAGCAGTTTCATGGAGAAATGATCTCCTCTCCCATTTACTCTTGGTTCCAAGTTTTGGAAAATAATGGGAAGGTAGGTTAGAAAGCAAAGGCCCTTTTCTGGAGCCTGGGGGTGTGGCAAGGCAGGAGTCATGACTGGGGAGGCGGCAGCAGCCGTTCAGGGCTCTGCCGCCCACTGCTGTGTGTGGTTTTGATGACATCTCTCTCTGGGCTCTGCATCACCCTAGTTAAACAGGGGCAATGACTGCAGGTACCCTGTGGGCATTTATGACAAAGAGATGAAACACTGATGGCGCATGCATCCAGCCTGTCTTGTAAGCCATCATGGCTCAGCTGTGACACACACACTCAGCAGCTGCCTGGGCCACTAAGTGGGACTCTCAGCTCCCATGAGAGAGACTGGTCTGGGCACAGCCACCTGCCTTCAGCAAAAGGGGCTCAGAGACTAACTCTGCAGACAGACTCTGGCCACTACTGGTGCAACACCCAGTGGTTAGCGGTACCTTGATTTGGTCCTGGGGTGGGAGATGTCCGGCTAGTAGCAGTTCCTCGAAGGATTCCACCTAGAAAATAGGAGGGAAAGAAAACAAGAATCTGAGTTCTAGCCTTAGCACTGCAACAAAGAAAGATGAAATATTTAAATATTTAAAATAAAAATCACAATGCATATTTATTGAAAAACTAGGGTAAACTGAAATAGAGAAATTTATATAATTATAGCATGCTACTTATATAATATATAAAGCAAAAATGTAACATAAGTTACATATACCATATAATCAAAATTTTCACATAAATTAAAATTTTAATAACATATATTTTTATTTTAAATTATATTTATTATGTGTGTGCATGTACACACACATGCATGGCTGGACAGATACATACACTTGTGTGCCTATACATACCAGGTTGTACATGTGGAGGTCACAGGACAACTTTTAGGAGTCGGGTCCTTTCTTCTACAGTGTGTGTGTGTGTGTGTGTGTGTGTGTGTGTGTGTGTGTGTGTGTCCTGGGGTTCAAACTCAGGTCACTGGGCTTGGTAGCAAGCCCCCTTTCTTGCTGAGCCATCTTGCTGGCCCTTAATACATTTTATTTGATCACAAATATCATTAATATACAACCAGTTAAAAAAATTACTAATGAGTCTAGTAGGAATTTTTTTTTAAGACAGGATCTCACTGAGTATGTTAAGATGGTCTTGAACTCACAGAGACTTTCTGGTCCCAGTGTTTCCAGTGCTGGGGTTACAGGCATAAACTACCAGCCTGTGAGAGAGTCGTGTCTCACTTTGAGTGCCAATATTTTTTATTTCCTGTATATCCCCACTCAAACCTGTTCCATGTCAAGAACACAACAGCTCAACAATGGCCACTGGCTCCCAGGTAGGACAGCCTGGCTCTGGAGGAGGAGGTATCAGCTGAGCCCTGCATTGCTCCGAGTAACCTGACTACCAAAGAAAGATGCACACCCAGTGGCAAGACCAAGAATGATAGTGATGGAATGATGCAGGGCTCTACCACAAAGGGATTGGAAAAGATGTCAGACGAGAAGATGCGCTGGATCAGCTTATATGACACCCCCCCCAATCAAGAACTGCAGAGAGAAAGGCAGATAAATAGTTGCTGGGGCTGAGAGGTGGGACAGTCAGGTGCTGCCTCCCTGACAGGACAGTGTCTTCCTGGTGATGGAAATACTGTAACATGGACCTTGAAGGCTGCAGGATCAGAACACAGAAAAACATGTGACTACTTGCATCTGGAATGAGTAAAGTGTGTGATAGGTGCACTAGACCTCAGTAAAGCTGTTCCCTCCACCAAACCCCTAAAGCAAAGGAAAGAATGGTCGGGGTACTGAAAGAAATTGGTTTTCTGGACAAGGTAATGCAGTGATTGTGTTTATATTTTTGTAATAGCAGGAGGAGGCTCCAAGCCCAAGGTGGGATTCTGGCTGGGGCCCAGGGTGCAACAGAATATCTTGTTTACTGGCTTTGAGCTAGCTTACTTTATTTTTTCTCTGTGTGGACTTCCCCTCTGCCCCAGCGCCCCCACTTCCGTTTTCAGAATGTGGTTAAGGCATTGTGCCTTTACGAGCCTCTTTAGACACCTTTGGAACAAGGCCAAGTTAGAGAAAGACCTACAGACAACTCTGAGCTGCAGGGTTGGCTGAAAACCCTTAGAAATAGCAGGGTTGATTTCAGTAATAAAGAACGAAGAAGGGGCAGTTTGTCACAAAGGTCAGGGGAAGGTCAGGGGCAGCTATGGACAACCATGGGAACCTCCATGCCTAACTGGAGGGACTGTGACAAAAGATGGTGGCTGCTCAGTAGACAGGTTCAACCTTATCTTGCGTGACAAAGAGGCTGGCTCATGTGGTGCCTTATGGTAAGGGGGATGGTCAAGTTCTTGGAAGGCTGTATTAGAGCAGAGACATCTGGGGCTGGTGGAATTATCTCTCTCTTACACACACACACACACACACACACACACACACACACACACTCGCGCACTCGAGATGAAGTGTCTCAAGGGGCAGAACTGAGGTTCACTCACCTTGGCTAGGAGCCGGCTGGCCTCAGAGGTCAATGCATGGGTCTGTCCTATGGCAGGCTGGTCTACGGCAATGCCCTGGCTCTGAGGAAGCCGCCCCGGGGTGGCCATGCTGGGGGACGAGGAAGGACTCAGGTCTGCTCGTGGGGACGGCCACCCTGGAATACACCGCAGCTGAATCCTGGGGCTAAGGCCAGTTCCCCAGTCCACTGAGGCTGAAGACCTGAGGCCCACTCAGACCACCATATCACCAAGCTATAGCCTAGCCCTTTCTGGCTACCTTCACATTAGCCCATGAAGAGGGCTGGCCACTATGCTGCTCCCCTACCAAAGAAAATTGACAGAGGGTGGGGCCTGAGGGTGGGACTCTAATTCAGGGGGAAACAGGTTTGAATCCTGGCCCTTTTGTTTCTAATCTATGTGGCTCTGGCATGCCTTCCCCCGCCCTTGAGTCCCAGGTCTCCCAATAATCCTGGGGTTATAAAAGGTGTGTTCCTTACCAGCTCTGTGTGGAGACTAACTGAAGTCATATGTGTCCATGTTGGGGCTTACAATGGGATCACTGAAAATGGTCACACAACAGAGGCAAGAGGCCAGGTGTCTAACTAAGGTCTACCTGGGTGCTTAGCTTGGCCAAGTCAGTTGGCCCAGGGAAGGCCTCGGCACTCTACTCCTCTGGCTTAAGTCGGTGTCACCCCAGGGTGGACCAACCGTCCTGGGAGCAGTCATGAGCAGGAGGGTACTAAAAGGCTGGCTCCTTCCCCAACTCACCTGTGGCCTCAGAGGCCTGTGGATCCTGTGCAGGGTTAGGCCACCACTCTGCTGCTCTGGGTTGTGGGATAGAGAAGGACAAGACCTTGCTTCCTTGGGGTATTGACCCAGAGCAGATGCTCTGACCGGGCTGGGGCGGGTCTGAATACAGGTGTACCTGAGGAAGAGGGGGACAGGAAGAGGAGGAGACCACAATGCCTCTGCCATCAGGCTTCCTTCATCCTGCATGCAGGAGCCCCATGCTCACCCTGGGAATCACCAACACTATTTTCAGCAGAGCCCACACTGGGTGGAGGACTTCCCAGCCCCTCCCTCCCCATTCTCAGGCACGCAGGGACTACTTTCTCCATTTTCCTTGCTTTTGTTCTTTTTATTTATTCTTCTCTCATATAATACATGCCGACTGCAGCCTCCTCTCACCCCACTACCTCCCCTCCCCCCAGATCCACTGCTCCTCCACTTCCCTTTAGAAAAGAGCAGGTCTCCCAGGGATATCAACTGAACACAGCATAACGAAATGCAGTAAGACTAGGAACAAACCCTCTATCAAGGCTGGATGAGGCAACTCAGTCGAAGAAAAAGGGTCCCAAGAGCAGGCAAAAGAGTCAGAGACACCCTTCTTCTTGCTGTTAGGAGCCCCACAAAATCCCAAGCAACACAACCACAACATACGTGCAGAGAACCTAGAGCAGACACACACAGGCTCCAGGATTGCCACTTCCATCTCTATGAGCCCCTACGAGCCCTAAGAGTCTAGAAGTCAAGTCCTACATGATCATCTGCTGCATCCCTAGACTATACCACAACACCCCTCTGACCTCAAAGTCTATGAATTTATATTGGTAACAATAATCGTTACTAATAATATTTATTATATGTCTAATACATATACAATACTCATTAACCTTTTTAAATATTTATTTTTATTTTTCATATGAATTGGTGTTTTGCCTGCATGTATAACTGTGTAAGGGTGTCAGATCTTGGAATTACAGACAGTTGTTAGCTGCCATGTGGATGATGGAAATTGAACTCAGGTCCTCTGGAAGAACAGCTAGTTGGCTTTCCTAACCACTGAGCCATATTTTCTTTTCTTTTTTTTTTTGTCAAGATTTTTTTTTAAACTATTTTTTTTTTAAACTTTATTTGCCTTGGTGTTTGCCTGGAACTGGAATCACAGACAGTTGTTAGCTGCCATGTGGGTGCTGGGAATCGAACCCGGGTCCTCTGGAAGAGCAGATGGTGCTCTTCACCGCTGAGCCATCTCTCCAGCCCCCTGAGCCATATTTTCAATAATAACAGTGATAATAATAAATAGTAAGTAGTAGTAAATGGCTGTTTGAATGAATGTCACATACAGAGGAATCCTTCCAGGAGTTGTGTTCTGACACTGTAGTAGGTGTGAGAAGTGTGTGGGGAGGCAGTAGACCAGGAATCACATGGGAGCTCAGCAAGAAAGAAGCTGAGTTACAAGCAGTGGGCGTGAAATAGATTTGGGAGCCAGAGTCTGCTTTTGTATCCCAGGGTGCACTGGCCGAGGCCACATCTGTCATTATGCACTATCAATGGCAGCTCTCATGCCACAGCAGCTGAGCTGGGCAGCCCTGATTGAGGCTGAGCAAGCCACATCGGAAAAATACTCAGTCTGGCTAACCGGCTTACTATGTGTTCTCCAAAGCTAGTTGCAAATTCGGGCTCCATTATGGTATACCTCTGAATTCTGGAGTGGGTGACAGCTGGCATGGGATGCATGAGGTTAGTACTAAGTAAATGGTAGCTGCCATCTGCATATTCAGCATTGTCACTATGGTGGCTTCAAAGGTATGCACCCCATAGTCTCGGGATTTAAATATTTGGTCCCAATTGGTGGCATTTTTTAAGTATAACCATGAGGTGTGGGCTTACTGGAGGAAGTATGTCGTCACTGGGGTGAGCTTTGAGGTTTCAAACGCCACACGCTATTCTCAGTTTGCTCTCTCTGCTTCCTGCTTAAAGCTAAGATGTGACTACTCAGCTTGCTGTTCAGCCACCACGACTGCCTGCCATGCTTCTCCACTGTGATGCTGATGAACTCTTGTCTCTCTTAAACCATAAACAAGTAAATTCTTCCTTCTATAAGTTGGTTGGTCATGGTATCTTATCAGAGCAATAGACAAGTAACTAATACAGCTACTACCATCTCCACCATCACCCTCACCATCATCACCATCTCCATCATCACCATTATTATCATCACTATTATCACCATCATCACAATCATTACCATCATCACTACCATCAGTATCACCATCACCATCATCTCCCTCACCATCACCAGCATCACTATCATCATCACCATCACCACTAAGCATTAGTCTTCCCCATCATCATCCCTCTATTTCAACATCCTCCTTATCCTTATGTGTACATGACCACCATGAAGATGGACCACTGAAAAAGCCAGACTTCCATGATGCCTTGGTACCTTTTTAAGAGCTCAATGGGCTACCTACCCTGACTACCCAGTGCTACCCCAGGACCAGGACTAAGCGGCTGAAAATGGGTCTGGCTTAGGGGTTCCCCAGCCTCCAGACAGGAAGCCCCTTTGCATATGCTGTTCTTGGGGACTGACTGTTCTAAACACAATGGTGGCACTGCCCCCCACTCCAGACCGAGAACAAAGCTGGATTTTCATAATCCTCTGTGCCATCTGCTTAGCTCTGCCAGTGTGTGTGGGGGGGCTGCCCACATTAGCACCCCTTTCTTCCTGAGGTGACCCAAATCCCACAGGAGGCCCCGCCCTCTTGAATTTCCAGCCCACTGTGCCAAGGCTCCACCTGGGGAGCAAGGTGAACCTGGCAGCTTCTAGTTCCAGAGGATGAAAACAAGGAAGCAGAGACTGACCCAGGCCTGTCCAGCTGTCCAGAGGAAGTGTGGGACAGAGAGGGACTTAGCAACTGAGCTACACGGGCCTGTCCCAGGCCTGACCTAACTTCTTAGACACAGCAGACCCTGTGATGATACTCTGAAGCCCTCGGGACTCTGTGCATGGTAGATCAGTGACTTTAGGAAACATAGGGTTAAATAAATGAGTATTCTAGGCACAGATGGGGTCTCCGAGCCTTTGAAATGGTAATGAGATTTATGAATGGGACAGGAGGGGATGGACGGGGGGGGGGGGGGGGGGGAGGAGGAATGCTTCAACTCCTCTGAGCACAGAAGCTCCCTACCCCCTAGAGTGCATCTCATCAGGAGCTTCTGTATCCAGAGTGACAACAGAGCTCGCTTCAGGAAAGGTGCTACCATCATTTCCTCAATTCCTTCTGGGGTGATTTCTGTCTCCTCCACTGTTTCATATCCCCTATGGCTGAGGCACGGGACAGGAGCGGGGAGGAAGTAGCAACCAGACAGCAAGTGGGACACTATCACAGACTCAAGTCAGCGTGCAAAATAAAGCTCACCCATGAGTTCTGACTCCTGGTCCCCTAGCCCATGCTCTCCAGCCCCTGGGTTTATAGGTGCTCCTAGGTCTAGCCTTGGCTTTCCCTGGCCAGCATTCTGGCTGCCAATTCACTAAGCATTGCCTTGGTTTGGGCAGAGTAAGTGGGGTCCTAGCTAGCTCTAGCACCACTGTGTTGTGTGACCCTGGAGAAGTTGCTTAACCTCTCTGGGCCCAGCTGTAAATTACTTGAGATAGCAGTTAACAAAATCACTGATGGCTATTCCTATCCCATGGCCTGCTTGTCTGTAAGTCTGTCCTGTACACTATGCCAGGGCCTGGGCTTCCCAGACCTGAGGAAATGACACAATCTGGTATGACCAGATCATATGGGTATTTAACCTTTGTGTTTCACACATGCTGAGGGACATTCTTGGCTTCATCTTGTGTCTACAAGGGGAGGGAACCAAAGGGGACACACATAGTCTGAGCCTGGACTCTGGTTCAGCCAATGCCAGTCTCTTTTCCATTGGTCTATGGCTCCTAGTAATTCACCACAGACATAGCTTAGGTATCTGGGTAATTTCCAGCCTCGTTCCCTTTTAGGTGGGCCTAGCATCTCCTGAATTACCATGGGCTCAGAGTACAAGGGCTGGGCAGGTCCTGGAAAAGTCATGTTCACAGATCCTTGACAGAATCAGGAAGCCACAGGAGAACCTCTCACCCAGATTCCCTGAAGCGGACTTTAAGCACAATATCTGGTAGAAAACATGGGGCTCAAAAGTGAGGCATCTGTGGGCCCGGGGCCCCTGTTCTCCCCTGACAGAAGGGCCCATGAGCTGTGCCGCATCACCACCAGGGAAGCAGTGAGGCTGGGGTGAAGGAATTATAGGCCATTTTCAGTGAAATCACCTGAACAGAACTCACTCTTCCTTTGGACCAAAGATTTATCCTTCTGCAGAGCAGCTGAGGGTAGCTGGTGCTGAACTGTTGACCCTTTCCCACAGTTTAACCCCGTGAACCCTCTCTGCAGCTCTCCCCAGCCCTGTTCCTAACACTCCCTCTCACTGCTTGGAGCTCTGGGCACCTAAAGGTATCAGTGGGTCTTGCCTTCCAGAAGGTCTGACCACAATCTCCTACCTGTGCCATAACAGATGTGCCCAGGAGATCAAGTGGGAAGGGTCCTGCCTGTACCTGGTAGGGCCACAGAGAACTCTTGTGGTGATTTTTTTTTTTTTTTTTTTTGGTGGCGGGGGGAGAAGGGGTTAAATTTTAGAGAGAGTAAACATTATAGTCAAATTTTATTCAGCTATTTTTTAGCTTTTAGTCTTGTTTTTGGTCTTTTTTGTTGTTGTTTTATGCCTTAGATCTTTTTGTCTAGTTGTATTTTATCTAGGTTAGAATTAAAGGTAGGAGCTATTTTATTTGGTAGACAGCCTTGAATTTAAAGAAACATAGAAAGTTTTGTGTCTTTGGAGTTATGGGATTAAAGGCGAAGGTCATTAATTTTGGCTTTCCCTATGCTCGGATTAAAGGTGTGTCTCATTGAAGTCTAGCTGTTTGGCCTAGTATTTAAAGATTAAGAACTTTTTGAGTTATGCTTGTTTTGTTATTTAAAAATTAAGATTTTTTTGAGCTATGTCTGCCTAGTTACTCAAAGATCAAGAACTTTTTGAGTTATGTTTGTTTAGATATTTACAGTGGGTTAATTTTGGTCCTACAAAAGGCCCCATTCTCCTTGCTGTGGTTGCCTTCACTTGTGTTCCCTGGAAGTGATTGAGGACAAGAAATTAGCACTTGCAGGGGGATCTCAAAGTAGGAAGCATTCTGTAGGAAGGTGGGGTGCTCTCCTAGTAGGGGACAAGCAGATCAGGAGATCTCTGTCCCACAGCTGTCCTACATGCTCTATGCTGTCTGCTTCAGTAAACAGGGGTGTGAGGAAAACAGGAAGCCAAAGGGGCCACGACTGACCCACTTCCTGTCTCACTTCAGGAAAGAGGAAGGTCCTCAGGCAGGGTTCTCAGCCTCCTCTGGGGACAAGTCAAAGTGGGAGGCATGCTGCCCATTCTCATGGTTGGGTGAGCTATCCCTTCAGCACATCTCAGTTCCAGCTAGATACAGGAGGAGGGTTTGGGGGGGTTGACATGGGAAAAAAATGACAGTGTGATTCAAGAAGATTGAGCAGAAACTCTGTGCTATAGCCTTGAGCTTAGAGAGAGGCAAGGTAACTTCCTGAAAGTCACCCATTTGGCTAGGGATGTGGTTAGGAGTCAGCCTAGTCATACCCCAAAGTTATGGAGGAGAGAGCTTCTGGTGACATTACTGAGTCCCAATATCCATCACTCAAAGACATTAACAATGAGAGAGAGCCCAGGGATGGCTAGGTTATGCCAAGGTCGCCTAAAGATCTAGTAGTAGTTCAAGAGCAAGGATTCTTCAATCAGAGTCTCAGTATACAAGAGCCAGTGCCTTTTTCTAGGACCCTAGGGTAGACCATCTCTTTAAGGATCCCAGCTCTTGGCTCCACACCTCCATCTCAGCCCACTGCAGCCAGTACCTTGGCCCCGAGGCGAAGCTGGTCGATAGTGTTCTCAGCCTCTGCGTACTTGGTGAGGAGCTTGTGATAGTCCTCCTGTAGAGAAAAGACACAGTCATCCCAGGCCACACCTGCATGAGAACCTGGGTTCAACCCCCAAAACCCAAGTAAAAATGCCAGGTGTGGGGGCACGCATCTGGGAAAGCAGAACCAGGTGGATCTTTGGAACTCTCTGGCCAGGCAGCCTAGCTGAATTGGTGAGCATCAGGTAAAAGTGAGACCTTGTCTCAAAACAAAACAAAGAAACCCAAATGAGGTGGAGAACTTAGGCAGATGCTCAAGGCTGACTGCTGGCCTCCATATGCAAGCATCCACACATACATGAACATATGCAAATGCACACAACAGCAAACAATTAAAAGTCATAGTTCTCATCTGCTCATGGTCAGTGGCCTTACACAAGACCTAACTTTTATTAAAGTAACTCATTGTAGGGAAAAAACAAAACAGATGCCATTGGTCACCCGTGATGCAAGAAAATCTGAAAATGTCATAAAAGGTCAGATCCAGGGCTGACGTGACGGCTCAGTGGGTTAGGTGCTGACCTCGTGAGCACGAGGAAGTGAGTTTGGATTTCCAGCATTTAAACAGTCAAGCACATAGTTGGGCATGATGGCTTACGTCATTAATGCTAGCACTTGAGAAGCAGAGGCAGGGGGATCTCTGTGAGTTCCAGGAGAGCCTGGTCTACATAGTGAGTTCCAGGACAGTCAGATCTACGTAAAAATAAAAACAAGCAAAGCCAGGTTTGGTGATGCATGTCTGTAGCTCCAGGACTTAGGAGGACACGGGAGAATCCACGGGCTTGCTGGCCCGCCAACCTAACTGAATTGTGAGTTCCATTTCCAGTGAAAGATCATAGCACAACAAAATACAGTGGGAGTGATACAGGAAGATACTGGTGCCAGTTTCTGAAAGCACACAAGAGGAGGTGTCGGGGGAAAGGAAGAGAAAAATAGAAAGGCTGGAGAGATGGTTCGGTGGTGGAGTAGTTGCTGTTCGTTCAGAGGACCAGGTTAGGTTCCCGGCACTCACAAACAGTTCCTAGCTGTCTACAGCTGGGTTCCGTGGAATCTGAAGACTTCTTCTGACCTGTACCTCATGGTCCAGCGTGAAGAGGTGTGCACAGGAGACTACAGCCCAAGCCCCCATCACTAATCAGACCAACGGTCAGGGCGAAGGGAAGAAACGAAAGGTCCCTTGAGATAGGTATGTGCCTCAGCAGGGTTCAAGATGTGGATGACTCCAGGGAAGGCCTGACTCCACAACAATCATCTACAAGGAAGAGGTCTGAGGAGGACAGATAGACAGACTGACAGATAGAAGAGATTCAGAAAGGAAAAGTAGAAGAGAAACTGTAGACACTTGAAGGGCACATAGGCCAAGTGCCACCTACGAGCTTTATCTGACTCCAGGAGAACAAGCCACTGCTAAGAGCGTAGGGACCTGTTTGTGCCTCTGCATACAATCCTGTGGGTACAGCTCCTAGAGCTTAAACACAAACAATAAGATACAAAGTGACCGGATACCTGGAGTTTTGCTAAATTCAGTGTGGGTTGTGGTTAGGGTCAGAAGTTGGGCATGGACAGAAAAGAACCCTAGAATCTGCTTTATGTGGATGTTGCAGGGAGAAAGGAAGGTGTCCTCTAGACCGTTTAGCTTCCGGAAAAGTTATTTATTTTTTTCATAGCAGTGGCTGAATGAGGACTGGACATGCTCACTGCTCTGTCATTTTGGGATGGGGTCTCTAATCCAAGCTAGCACAGAACTTGCTATTGCTATGTGGCTAAGGATAATCTAAATCATCTGATCCCCCTGCTTCTACTTTGCGGACTGCTAGGGTTACAGACATGCACCACCATGCCCACTTAAGAGGTGCTGGGGATTGGACCCATGGCTTTGTGCACGTGAGGCAAGCGCTCTACCGACTGAGTCACACCCCTAATCTCTCTACTGCTCTCCTCTGAGCAGAGGGCAGGATCTGGATCTATCTCTGCCACAGGGACAATTGGACCTTTACCAGCAGGGGCCTAGCCCAGAGCCAAAGCTTTCCTACTCTAACAAGTGCCTGGGTGACACCCAGGGACAAGAGTCTTGCTTACCTGCAGCTGATGAACCAGCTCAGTGGCTTGCTCGGGTGTTTGGAACTCCTGAGGCACCCTGGTGATGGGGTAGGAAAGAGAGGAGTCCCCCAGGGATCTCTCTCCACTGCTCAGCAGTACATCTCGAACAATCTCAGCCGGCGACTTGAAGATGAGGGGTCTGGTGGGGCCTTGCTGCCTATTGTGGCCTCTGGACTTGGGGGGTCGGTAGTTTTCATCTTTGGGAAATTTGACCCGTGGTCCCACCTTGGAGAAGTCAGGGAGTGGGTAATTCAGGCGCCCCCGGCCATACTTGGGAGCATCTGAAGAAGCGTGACTAGCCAGAGTGGCTCCCCGATTGTGCTGTGACCCAACTTTCTTCACTGCCCCAAGCCGAGTACTCAGTGGGCTGATAGAGCCGGTAAACCTGGAGGGCAGTGGCTTCGGTGATGTCTTAGTTCTCTTCCAGGTCTGGTCTTTAGGCCCAGAGCTGGGCAGGTTGGTGGTTTCTTGCCCCCATGTGCCTGCAGCGCACTGAGGATTCTGGGCTGGTGCTGCTAAGGAGTCCCGGAATTCTGTGGCTGTTGCTGGAGCAACAGCATCTCCGCTTCGGTCATCTGGCTGTGGGAGGTTGTGGTGTGCACTCTGTGGCAGGGTTTCGGCCAGTATGGCAGGATGGGGAACGTAAGTGTCTCCTTCCCAGGTAGAATCAAGGCTGTCACTAGGCTGACCGAGACTCACAGTCTCACTGCTCCAGGACTTGGCAGGGCTGTGTTCAACAGAAGGATGGACGGTGGGGTGCTCAGAAGGTCTGTGTTTACTGCCTTGTTTGATAGAGGCCACCCAGCCTCCAGCTAACCCCTGCTCCAGAGCTACAGGGCTGGGATTTCCTGGGTCTTCACACTCAAGCTCTGTGCAACTCTCTTCAGCTAACTCCACCTCAGGGCTTCCAGGGGCCTCATCCAGTTCCTCCTCAGACAGGTCCAGTTGTTGACTGTGCCTGGAGAGCCAAGGCAGAGGCAAGGTAGAACCCTCTGGGCTGCTCACATCATCAACTTCAGTCTCTGGAAAGATAGGTCATTCATTGGTGAGCATATCTCAGGTCTGTACTGCCACCTGAGTCACGTCATGTCCTCATGATATGCGCAGACGGACAGAGCCTAGACACATCCCACATAGCCAGGCACTTGTGTGGCTCTTCCCATGGTCACCTCAAAGGTCCTCCAAACTCAAGCCTTTGATTGAGTCTCCCCTGAGTGTGTCTCATTTCCAGGCAACACTATCCCATACAGTTGCATAAGGCAGAGCCTGGGGCATCTTGGTCATCTCCCTTTCCTTAGCCCCTGATCCAGACTGTCTCCTGTCCTGTCCCATTTATCTCCTACACAGCTCTCTGCAGACTCCCCATAACTATATTTAAACTAATGTCTTCTTATGTTTGGATGAATGCAATAACCACCTACCCACTTCCTCCTCATCCCTTTCCCACCACTTGGAATCACATCACATCTCCCTACTGTTCCCAGTGCAAAGCAGAGCCTTCTCTGTGGTCCAGGGGTCCCTGCTGTACCAATACCCATAACCTCGCCTGAAAACTGACGCTGACAAATACGGTGCTTGCATTCATCCTCCACCTAGGTCCTATCTCCATCCTTTATCTTGTGAACCATTGGTCCTCCAGGCTGCATCTCCATCTTGACATGACAAGAGAAGCCCTGAAGTGCCCAGATATGGTCAAACTCCCCCTCTGCAGGCTCTCACAGGCCTGAGTCCTCTTCATCATTACACCTATTGCAGCAACAGCTGTTTGTTCAGTTTGGAGGTTATTTTGTTAACACAGGTTGCCAGACCACTGCAAGCTTCCTGAGGGCAAGGGCACTGGCTGCTTCTGTGCTTTATTTCATTTGAGAGTAGAAAGAAAGGGAAAGACTAAGTAAGCGTAGCTTCCAGGAAATAGGTAGCTGTTGTAATTATGTGACTATAGGGACGGCACTCACTCTGCACTGTTCTGGTCCCTGCCTGGAGACCATGAACAAGTCACTGAACCCCAGTGGTCTAATTTAAACTTGAGGCTTGTTCCTCTTGGCTGCTGTGAGTTAGAGTACACGGAAGGAAGTGAATGTTACATCATCCCAATATCTTAGCAAGGGGCACCTCTGCCCATTGCCTTAAATATCTCAGTCTCCATTCCCTCAGAAATGATTCCATCTCAAAAACATAGCTTTTTTAAAAAGAGGCTGGGAATATAGTTCAGCCCTAGAGCATTTGAAAGGCTTTATAGACGGCTCAAGGTTCAGTTTCTAGTGACATACATATACATATACATGCAGGTAATGGTACAGCGATTTCTCGATGGTCTGAGGGGTCTACTGATTTAAGGGAATCAAATGCTGGCCTGGCCTAGTCATAATCCGGTAGTGGAGCCACCACACATCAACATGTTCCTGTCCCCCAGTGTGTCATCATGCCCATTTCATAGGGTGGAGAGTTGGCTTGCATAGGAGAGGTTGAGAGGGCCTTCCAAGTTGGCCTCCTGGCAATAGGAACACAGCCATGGGACAGATGAAGAAAGTCAACATAACCCCTGCTGACTGGTTTTAGAAGAATCCTTCGAATAAGCCTAAGCCCCAAGTTTACCCAAGTTACCCAAGACAGGATGGTGGCAAGTATGCCAAGAGGGCTGGACAGCATTCTCCTCTGTGGTATTTACCATACCACAAACCAGAAGCTGTATCCTGCAGGGTAGGAGAGATTGGCCCAAAGGATTATGGGACAGCCCCATTCTATGCTGGCCGGTCCTAAGAGAGACTTGTAGAAGAATGTTGGGAGAATGAAGAAAACATTCCTAGCTATTGAGATAATAACAAAGCAAGTGACAATAGAGTATTCCAAAATGTATTTGCATATTCATATAGATATTTGCATATTGGAAAGCACTCTCACCTGGGGAAGGGTAGGATATTGAACTGTTTTTAAATTTACCTCTTATTTGCTTACATTTACATTTTCCAAAATGCACAGTATTATTGTGCAATTTTAAATGTTAAAAATAGAATTTAATTAGGGACTGTAAAAATACCCATTTCCTTGCCTATGATAGAAGGTGGGCTCTGTGGGGAACAGGTTACCACTGCAGGCTGGAGGAGTTCATCTCACCTTCTCCAGAAGACTCTCCCGACTCTTCCTGCATCTCTGGGTCCCACTCCAGGGGTGGGGACTGCTCCTGTGCCCGACGGAAGTCCTCCAGGAGCTCAGGGCTCGTGGCTTTAGAAACACACTGCTCCTTTTCCCAGCCTTGGAAATTGCTTCCGTTTGCATCTTGCTCTTCAACCCAAGCCCAGCGGCGCCTGCCAGACCCTTGCCCCAGGCCCGGCCCAGCACAGTGTGCCTCTGCTCCTGAGCTGCTCATGGGGCCTGGCCTAGCTTCACCTGGGCCACTTCATCTTCAAGGTTCTGAGCTGCAGCTGGGAGTCCAAGTCACAGGTGGTGCCTCTCAGCACCAGCCATCCTGCCTGTGGCCTGTTGGGGTACAACCAATGCATAACATCAATCCTCAGGTCTTCCATCATCCATCCAGGAACTTACCAGCAGGATCCCCAGAGACAGGTAGCCCTCTGCTGTGTGACCTTGGGTGACTCACTGCCCTCATTTGTCATCAATAAGGTCATGATTTCTCTTCCTCGAGGACACAGGGTAATGTGCTAGCAGTCAGCACACGGTGCAAGTGTCCCCTAAATGCCAGCCACTGTCACTGCACACCAGGTTCTGTCTGCAGACGAGGCAGAGGCCCTGCTCACAGCCCAAGGGAAGACACACACAGATTAACAAGCAGCCACTGTCCAGGTAAAGACTGCTAGATGCCCTGGTCATATCACCCCAGCCCAGGAAGTCAGGAAGGCACCACGCAGTTGCCTTGAATCCAAGTTGAAAGCAGGGAGTGGTGAGCCAATTCTAATGCCCAAACTAATTGAAAGCAGGCATGCACGCAAACACAGCTCCACACATGTCCCAGCAACCCCACAACACCCAGGCATCCATCCATCTGCATGGAGAAACAATTTGTGGTCTCTACATAATCAATATTATTCAGCTGCAGAAAGGGATGGAATTACAGCAGAAAAAGTAATGAAGTCCCAACAGTGTGACAGCGTAGATAAACCACTGTGTGAAAAACCAGACAGGAGAATCCTGAGTGTGTCCGAGTCCCAGGGCTGCAGTGTGCAGACCAGGTAAGTCCAGAGAGGAAGCAGATCAAGTTATGACTGCCACAGTGATGCCGGGGAGGGGAGAAGGGACCTTCACTGCTCATGGGCATGGGCTTCCTTTAAGGATGAGGAAAATGTTCTGAAGGTAGAACAGATAAGATGCAACCATGTGATTATGCTAGATGCTGCTGTTAGTTTCAATGCTATGTGAGTTTTGCCTCAAAAAAGAGAAACTAGAATACTGTGGGCCAGGGCTCCCGTGAGTACAGAATCTGGGTGACTGACAGCAGGAGTACTGGAAAGTGGGAGGCCAAACCCACAAAACCTCTCATGACATCTCCAGCAGCCACGGGTGACTCAGGCAGAGAACCCAGCCAAGGGGCGGTAGAGAAGGCCTCTATTGCTATGGGATACTGAACTAGAGTGGACAGCCTGGCCATAGAGAGACTGTGGGGATGGCCCTGGTGGCAGGGGAAGGTATTCCTCTTCTCCTCCCAATTCTCTCTTCTCCGTCACACTCTATTTCTAATGCTTTGATTGTATTTCCTGTGTCGGTCATGTGTGAGCCCAGGAAACCCAGCCTCAGGATAAAGACACAGGACCTAGGAGCTGCCAGCCACACAGTAATCAAAGAACCCTGTCTGTCCACACTTAATTTCTGTAAAGGTAGGAAAATTGAGGCCCAGAAAGAAGGGGCGTTGCCTAGGGCAGCACAGGTGTAAAGACCAGGCTGGGGCGGAGGCCAGCCTCTTGGTACCAGCCTGGGCTCTTCCCTCCAGGCCAGTATAGTTCCCCAGACTCCAGAGTTGAGCTGTCAGACTGGTCCTAGAATCTCTGGGGCTCTTGGACCCTGCCTTCAATATGTAGTTGAGAAAAGTCACCAGGCAGCTATTTCTAGACTCAGTTCCCCAGAGACCGGGGCTGCGTGGGAAAGGCTGGCTTCACAAAGGCTCGCAGTGACACGGGCCAATGCTCCTAACCCTAACCCTACAGACTTTGGCTGTAGGGGTGGGAGCTCAAGGACATCTCTGTCTGCTCCTCAGCCAGTCCTGCTCTCTGTCTCAGTTCCTGTAGAACTCCACATTTCCTGCATGTCTCCACTCTGCCAGGCTAGCAGGAGGCTTGATTGATATCTGCCTTCCCATCTCATTGGTAAGACCAAGACGAAGAACAGTGACTCAGCCAAGATGACCTCGTCAGTAAGGAGGATGACAAGAGGTCTGGACTCTCTTTGTTGTAACCACATATCCCCAACAGTAAAAATCTGCACACCTATACCTCTAGTGTACCTCTAGGTATACTTTTATCTTTATATCTCATAAGTAATATACTACATCTACTAGAAAGAATATTTTCAAATGAAGCAATGGAGGACTGGTGAAATAGTTCAGCAGCTAACGGTACTTGATGCTAAGCCCACGGACCTACATTCAGTCCTTGGGGCTCACATGACAGGAATATTGCTGTGACCCCTACATATGTGCTATGGCAACACGTGCACCAACACACGTATATGTAAAAAGCGTAATTTTTAAAAGAAGGAATATAAAAATTGTTAAGTTGAGGCTGAGAGGATGGTTCAGCAGGTAAAATGCTGGCTGTGACCTAGTTTGACTTTCCAGAACCCACATAAAAGCTGGACGCAGCAGAGTGAGCACCTGGAATTCTGGTATACCTCTACCAGGAGATGCGAGGCAGGGACAACATGATGTTGGAAGCTCGCATCCCAGCTAACCTGGTAGTGCAGCGGTAAAGGAGAGAACATCTCTAACAAGCCAGAGACTCAATACTCTGACCTCTGCCCTATGCAGTGCCGCACGCCTGCCACACAAACTGCCCCATTCCCTGCAGAGTCTGCACCCCTGCTCCATCCTGACATGACGATCTTGACCTTGAGTATAAATGAGAATTCCCTAAACACTCAGCCTATGCATGCAGGATCCTGGCTCAGGGGCCCTGGGACAGGGTCTCAGAATCATTAAACCAGGACCACAACAAGGCTTCTCCCATCTTCTGGTTCCCAGTGTGGAGGCATAGGAGGATAGAAGGGTGTACCCCACATCTTGCCTCTTCCTGATGTCTCTGCTGAAGAAAGGCTGCGGTATGTGGTTTCCTGACTTTTGAAAGGTTATTTACCCGCCCCCCTTCCCCCCAATCCACCACAGAGTAGCCTGCCCAATCACAGAGACCTCTGCATGCAAAAAGAGGAATAGCCTGTTTTTTTTTTTTTGGCAATGACTCAGTGGCAGAAATCTCACTGTGCTCGGCAGAGCCTGCACATCACAGGCAGCAGCGCTCAGTGGTTACAATTGTGTACCCGTCCCTCAGGCTCCTCAACCTGTGAGCTTTTCCTGAAAAAGACCTTAGTCTTCTGTGCAAGACACAGCTGTCAGTGCCATAGAGCCTGGAACTGACCAGTCAGGTAGTCAGCCAGCAAACGTGCATCAATGCCAAACATGTGCCAGCCTCGGGCAGAGTGGAAGCTGTAACAGAGTAGTAGACTGAGTATCAGGCAAGAATAACCCAGCACTAGTGTGAATACCACTTGAGGCATGTGGCTGCCTGACTACCCCTCTCTCTAAAGGGGAGAGGTGGTCACCTAACCCAGCTACTGCTGTGCCCATCACCCTCTCTGCTCTGGTGAGCACACTGGCCCAAGATTCACCAGATGAACTTGGAGGTTCTCATGCCCTAGGCTACAGAAAATAGCAAGCTTGCCAAGATCCCGCCTGCCACGAAGGATGCAACCTAGAAAAGCCACTGAAGAAGGAAGTTTGGGACAGCTTTAACAGACCAAGCGTTTCTAGGGGAGAATGAGGAAGGACATTTTGGACAGAGGAACAGCATAGACAAAGGCATGGAGGTCTGAACTTCAAGGAGAGCTGAGGGCCTGGTCCCTGAGTGCCATACACAGGCAGCAAGGCCCTGATGTCACAGGACATCAGTGGAGGCTGCTGAAGGCGCCAGCCCTATGAACTATGTCCTGACCCAGGAGGGCAGGAGCCCCTCTATAACTAAGGCCTACTAAGGGCTGGACCACTGGACTAAGGGTCCCCACATACCCCAGAGAAACTGCACTCAACCCTCAGGAAGCACCAAACATTGCTTTTTTTGTGCTTCTGCCTCAGCCAACCTGACACCCATACAGCCCTGTTAACACACTCCAGGGTCTCTGTTTAGTTCCTGGTTAGGCATTTCTTCTCCACTGTTCCAGAGAAGCAGGGTGTGTGTGTGTGTGTGTGTGTGTGTGTGTGTGTATGATGGAAGAGGGTTGTTTCTGCTGCCCTGGGCCATTACAAAGCTTGAGGACCCTCCCCTAGTATGGCTACCTAGCCTTCAGTTGTTTTGGCCCTCAGAAGCCCCATGCTGTCCAGCCAAGGACAGCCAGTGAATTAACTTCACTCCAAGGAGGAAACTGAGGCAAGCACCTAATGAGGCTACACAACCGGGAAGTCCAGATTGGACAGTAAAGCTGTGGCTATTGAAACAAGGCAATCAGACTTGTAAGAGGCCAGAGGATAACAGGGGAGACCTCCAGATCAAGCTGCTGGGCCCTTCTAAAGGGCCAGGCTGTGGGGATCCAAAGTCTGGATCAATGGCAGGGCACGGACCAGTTTTTCACAAGGAGTGGCCTCTAGTCTGCAGAAAGCAGAGATACCCACTATGGATGGCCTCAGCCTGTCCCTGACTCTCTCAGGCAGCCAGGAAGGGAGAGAAAAGGGACTTTACTGACTTATCTTGCCTTACTTTGAATCTAAACTGGTCTCCTGGCCCCTAGAACATCCAAACTCAGTCCCTGACCTTATGAGTGTGTGACTCTGTGTGTGTGTGTGTGTGTGTGTGTGTGTGTGTGTGTGTGTGTGTGTGTGGTCTCCTGGCTTGTTTCTCACTCCAGCATATCAGGGACCCTCAGCAATCCAAGCACTAACTGGCCGTGAGATGGGCCCACCCTGGGCACAGAGAGAGTCCAACACTGGTTTATGTTCACCAAGGGAACCAAATCAGAGCTGAACTGTACACTAGCATCTTGGAGTCCACTCTGGCCAGGGGGCCAGACTCCCAGAGCTGGACAGGAGTGGCAGCAGCGCAGAGCTGTGACTTCCTAGCTGGGCTGGGCTGACTGCCAGGGCTGTCCAGAGAGCCTGTGACTGGCCCATCCAAAGGAAAGGCGGCCTTCCCTCTGGCCCTCCTGCTCAGCTCCTTACCTCACTTGGACTACACCACAATCCTGTCGGCCTGGGCTCAGGGGAGCTGCCCACAAGGTCTTTGTTTCAAACCTGGGGAGCCCCTTGCCTCCACAGCACCCTGGACCGCCTCCAGACTGCTCTGCCAGCCAGAACCGCCTCAGCTCACAGACAAGCATCGCTCCTCACTTCTCCCCGCCCCTGCAGCTGAGGCCTGGCCTTGCCTCCTCCTTCTCACAGGAAGTGCTCAGCCTGATTTCCTACAAGTGTTTGTGAAAAGGAGGGGGGTTGCCATGAAGAGCCAGCGCCAAGAGCTTAACCCCTTGTTGGGCAAGTGTGGGGCTGCGCTGCTCAGGAAAGGCTCACGGGGAAGAACTTAACTATGAGCATGGAGACAAAGGTCCAGAGAAAGCCAGGTACTTAGCTAAGATCATATTGGATGCTTGACCTAGGAAGGAGGACCTAGGACCTAGGAGCCTGAAGCCCACCCCAGTAGGTTATTCTGCCACCAATGACCTCATAAGATGCTCTCCTTCCATTTTGTAGGTCTCAGTGCCCATCTTAACAAGGGTACTCAGTTCTATCATGTCCTTCCTGCTTTAACTCTGTCCTGTGTACTAACACTTCTCATCTCAGGGAGGATTCTGGGATTTCTGTCTTCTTATGTCCTATCTATACCTGGATGTGCCTGTAATGGAATTTTCTAGGAAACATGAATGAAATGCAGGACCAGATGTATGTCCCCTTGGGTAGGTTCCCCCTCAGAGCCCCAGAGGTGAAGGAACAGAATTATCTTGATGGTCAGCCGGTAGCTGCCCAGCCCCCCTCACTTTTGTGGAGGTGTGTAGCAGGTGCCAGAAGCATGGCAGAACACAGACATACCACATCTGGCTCTTCACTCTGTAGGAGGAGTGTGTAAGATTTCAGGTGTGCCTGAGGTAGAGTGAGAGAGAGGCTGGTGACCGTGTCCCAGGCCGCATCTTGTGTTTCAGAGCCTGAGGACTTACTTGGAGAACCAAGCAGGTTCTGAGCAGCAACAGTTTCAGGTCCAAGATTCAGGATGTGCCCTGGCAGAAGATACAGAGCCTGAGTAACAAGCTGGGGACATGAGGCATGATCATCTGGAAGGTCTGGGTGGGGAGTCCACAGTCACACAAGAGACCGGAAGAACAGAGAGGCAAGAGTAAGCCACAGGCAGGGCTGAGGCAGAACATTCTAGAAAGGCAGCTGCAAAGATGTGAAAGCTGCTGGGGGCCTTGAGAACAGGGTGTGCTGTGAGAAAACTCACAGCTGGGAACACCAGGGAAGAGGGTACAGGAATTGCCCTTCAGGGATCAGAGTAGCTAAGGAGGAGGCAGGAGCCAGGTACAAGGGAAAAGGGCAGGATTTGCCCAGAGCCTGCTTCTGGCTCCCCACTCCACCCCTGCTGACCCAGAGAGTCAAGTCAGGAAACATAAAAGACATGAAATCAACCATTTGACATCCAGAAAGCCCTCAGGGGACCTCAAGGCAGTAGCCAGGCTAGGGCCACCCAAGTATGATGGAGAGACAGAATATTAGTCCAAGGTCAGCCTTACCTCCTGCAGACTCTGAGACCTGGATGGCTCTACCACCTTGAGTCACAGTGTTCCCTTCTGTGAAGAAGGGTTAAACAATTTCCTCTGCACAGGGGCTGCTGTCAATCTGAAGACAGATGATGTGCCCAGTGCACAGTAGGGACCTTAGGAGCTAGTTCATCACTATGGTTTCTAACCATAACCCTAACCCCAGTTCTCCTTAGGTAGAAGGATCTGGTCTCCTCCAAGGGCTTGTGGCTGATGAGTAAATGGAATGAATAAAGTCTTTGAGGGCCACTGCCAGTGTCCTCCTAACACAGCACCAAACATCTTCAACGGGGCAACCCTAACTCCTCCATCCCTGTGCCTGTCTTATATCCACATCTGGATGTAGGGTTCTCCCTGCAGCCCCCGGAGACTATGGAACAGAGCCAAATCTTACCAAGGCCTTCCCTGCTGCTCTGGCGACCATGTGGCCCATTATGTGGGAGGCGGTCTCCCCTGACAAACTGTCGCTCACTCACCCACCGCCCCCCATCATTAACTCATCAGCACCAGCTGGCTGCCTCTGCTGGCACACCCTGAGTCCTTTTCAGAGGCAGCGGCCAGTATTTATTGTACTTCACCCTGCCACTTGGGTCTTCTACTCCCCCTTCCTGGGCTCGCACATGGTATTCCATCCTGGAATACCATCCCTGATTTACTCAACCAAAGCCACAGCCAAACTGAGCTTGGATAAAGTAGCATTCTCCTCTCCCCAGATGGGCCCATCTTTATTCAGGTTCTCAGGCCAAACTGGGTGATTCACCTGGCCACTCTCTTCCCTCATCCACCATTGGCCCCATTTTCTGAATTCCCTAAATTTCACCAGACTCTGGTCTTATCTGTCCCCACATATCTTCTAGAATCTTCCTCACCTGGATAGCCCTGCCCCACAACCCCCAACAGCCTCATGGGATCCTAGCAAACACAAGCTCCCAAACACAGCTTTATACATGGTTTGCCACTCAGGACACTTGTCCACAGTGCAGGGCAAATAGAAGCTGCAGCCTGACTCTGCTCCAGCCGCCATCACTCCCTTTGTCCTTGCCTGCTCCGGGCTCCACTTCCTCACTGCTCCCGGGTAGAAGCCCCCAACACCATCCATATTGATGCTTCTTGCCAACATTCACCGCTACTGTTGACTAGGAGCTGCCTTTAGACTTGGCTCCTGCATCACCTCCCTGGGACTTGTCATTTGTCCTGGTGCTCACCAGGTGAGGATTTAGCCAGCTTTGGTCTCTAGACTCTTGGGAGGAGCTCCTAATGCACTCACTACTAAGTCCCATGTGGGTCAACACATGACAGTAACAGCATGGAAGCATTCTGGATCATACATTGCACCCAGCCAGTGGCCCAGGTAGCTTCTTTAGGACTCTGACAGTCACCAAGATGGGTGTGAGGTGCACATCTCACAGCTGAATACATAAAGTCTCTAGAACCCACACAAAACAAAGCTATTGAACATGGTAGAGACTCAGATACATGAGGACTTGGCTCCTACAAACCAAGGCCAGTGCTCATCCCGCCCATCCTATGAGATCCTAAGGCCTGAGAACAGGGGAGCCCAGGGTGGAGCCCAAGACCTCTAGACTGCAACTCTTCTGCAAAAGGATGCTCTGCTTTCTTTTGAGGGTCTCCCATACCCATCCTTAGCTTTCTCATCAGTAGTTAGAACTGGCTATAGAAGAAGATTGTTCTTCTACTGCTTAGGGAAGGATACTGAGGCCCAGAAGGAAGATATTAGCCACCCAGACAAGAAACCAAAAGTAAAACCCTGTACCCTGGCCATCAACAAGCCTTTCACTGTTTGCTTTGACCTTGGATCCAGACACTTCTTGAACCTTTGCCCTCTCCTGGCCACTGCTTAGCCATCCTGCCCTCCTGGAGTCCCCAGAAGTACAGCATAGCCACAAGAAACCCAGCTGTCTTGAGAAATCAGAGGCTGTCACTCCATTCCAGGCCCTCCTGTATTCTGGCTCTCCTTCCCTGGGAAGGTCACTCTCTCTTCCTGCCCAGGAGGCTGACCTTCCAGGTAAAAAATCATAGTGTATCTGGGCAAGGGCAGATGGCAGAGGATCCAAGAGAGTGATGGAGGCCTTGTTAGGGACCTCTGACTCCCAGGTTCCTTCCTCTGAGCTTTGGACCTGGGGCTTCAAGAGATGTTGGCTCAGAGGCTGGACAGACAGCTCAGCAGTTAAGAGTACTGCTGCTCTTGTAGAGAACTAGAGTTCAGTTTCCAGCATGTACATGATGGCTCACAACCACCTGTCCCAGGGGATCCAGTGGCATCTTCTAGCCCATGTGAGCACCAGGCACAAACATGGAACACATACATACATGCAGAGAAAAATACTCATACACATAAAAATAAATGGAGAGAGAATGAATATATCTGAAGTGACTAGAGGTCCTCTGAGCCTGAGCATCCTTTCCATTCCATTTGCCCACCTGGGAAGCCCACTGTGTTAATGTGTGGTCATGGAGACAAGCTGAGACTGCCAGGGTTCTTGGAAGCTGAGTGACCTTGTCAAAATCCTTGCTGATAAAGACTCTCTGAGTTCCAGGTTACTCATCTGTATGACAGGACACAGGATGACTCCACAGGGGGTAAAGAGGGATGGTGTGGCATGCACCCTCAGGTTTGGCACAGTGCTTTAGTTGACACAGAGAGCCTGTCTGGGAGCAATGGCCTGGACCTCAGGGATGTGGCCACAGGGCATGATCCATGAAGGACTTCCCCTAACATCAGCCAAATCTTCAGTTTCAGAGTTCCTACACAAAGGGGAGTCAGCCCTTCCAAGTGTGAGGGGTACTATTACCATATGGATCCCCAAACAGTCCTAGAGCCAGTGATTCAGCTAGGAACAGAGGGTTCATCTGTAGCCATTAAGGAGAGAGGAAAGAAACCATCCTTAGCTAAAGGGTTCCGAGGGGGCATGTAAGCAACTATTAGATGCAAATCTCTCAAGGCATGTAAGCAACTATTAGATGCAAATCTCTCAAGCTTTTGTCAAAGTAAAAATCCAAAGTTCACGGTGCCAAGAATGTATTGCTGACAGTGAGGTTTTATTGAGCACTTACTTTGTATAGCATACATCATAAAAGCCCTCCTAGGGTTTAGCTCTCATCCCTCAACCCCCATATCAACCCAAGGAGACAGAAATTCCTTGTCCTATTCGGCAAGGAAGGAAGCAGGGCTTCAACCAACATGTCTCTTAATCATTTTGTGACTGAAACACACAGGGAAGACGTTGAAAACAACCTCAGTGTCCAACAATGGGGGATTGCTGAAATAAGTTATATTTGTTCCCAGCCGAGTATGGTGGCGCACGTCTTTAGGGAGGTAGCGGTAGGCAGATCTCTGTGAGTCAGAGGCCAGCCTGTTTACAGAGAAAGTTCCAGGACAGCCAGGGCTACACAGCAAAGCCTAGTCTCACAAACAAACAAACAAACCAAAATTATATTGTTCTCTAATATAACAAGGAACAGTTTTTAGCTGTTCTCGGATGAATACAGAATGGTGTTTACAACTATGAATAGTGTGCCGAGGGTATAGCTCAGAGCAGTGGGCATAAGGTCTACCTCGTCCCCAGAAACAGAGACAGGGACATACAAGGGCTTCCACCCTGCCTCACAGTCGCATAGCAACACTCAGGCACACCATCTCAGTCCCCTTTCAGAGTTGACAGAGTGAGTGGCTGAGCACTGAGCTATGCAGCTCTAACTTTTTGTGACATCCAGCAGCTCCCACATCTTCTTATTCATCTGATGCCTTGAGCTCTTTTCTAGTTCTCTGCTCACTGTGCAACATTTGAAAACACAATGAAGAGGAGGAGGAGGAACCCTGCTCTAGCCTTGGCAACTCTCAGCATTTCAAGGTATAGCACATATGATCTGATTGACTCCTCATAAGCAAATGGGCACTTAAAAGATAAAGATTCAGAGAGGTTACACAGCTTACATAAAGTCACACAGCATATTAAGAACATTCATAAATATAAATTAATCCCTATGGGGGGGCTCCTAGACCTTGTATCCCCTTCCCCCAAGTTCTTGGTCTTTGACTGTAGTCCTAGAACCCCCAAGGATACTGACAGTTGAGCATGTTATCTGGCTTTGATACAAGCTCCTCCCCGGAATAGGCTATGAATGATGGGTGCTGGCAAGGGTCTAGAGAAGGGTGGGGGAGGTCTGGGTAGGAGGGCCTGGCTTAGCCATCCAGCTGGTTTGGCTGACACTTGGCAGTGGGGACCAGGGCCAAGATGGGGCTATAGCAGGGTGGAGGAGAGAGTGGAGGCTAAAATGGGAGGCCCTGGGGCAGGACTATCAGCAGTTGGACCTTAGCTGTTTTGTTCTGGAACCACTCTGATGCCCCCCCCATCTCCTCCCTCAGAGCCCACGTCACCCTTCAATGCTCTAAAGCCCTGCATAGGCAGTCAGGTAACTCTAAGGGCCCAGGCTTCTCTTCCCCTGCACACAGACAGCTGTGGGAAGATGCTTGGTCACTTCAAGGTGAAAGGGCTAATCTTTTGGAATCCAGGCTCACACCACCCGAGGCCAGCACTGGCTGCTCTCCACTGAGCTACACGCTCAGCTGGTATGTGGCTCTCCTGATACACAGCATGGACTGGTGCCTGTGCTCTAAGCATCAACATGCCGTCCCAGAATGTGGTGTTGAGAATTACTGGCAACCATCAGCTTTCATTCCTGACCCAGCAAAGGGCTGTGCCACTCAAGTGGTGATTCTCTGAACCTTAGACTGTAAAGCAGGGACCTAGTGGCAACATTAGAATATGAAGAGACAGAATCTAGCAAGGCTCTATACAGGGCACTGGGGAGATAATAGCTTCATGCACCTCACCTCCCAACCTGCAGTGAGACTCCTGGTACAGTGGCCTGAGGCAGTTTTCAACGCATAAGCTATTGTCACCAATATAATGTTATTACTGTTATTCTGTTCTTTCTCTGGCTTCAATTTCTTTATCTCTAAACTTAGATGGGGAAACTGAACAAAAGCTTTCTAAGATGCTACCCACCTGGGCTTGGAGATGTACTGGAGGGACTCTGCCCATTTCTAGAGGGGTAAACTGAGGTGCTCAGAAGTCAAGTCTGAAAGTGACTTCCTGATGTATCTCTAGATCTGTCCAGGGAGGAGGCCACCTGAGGCTCTGGCACACCCAAGTCCGTGGGTTTTCTGAAATGACTCTCCCACAGGGGTCCACTGACTGGCACAATGCGGTGCCATTTTCAGATCCTCTCTCAATGCAGCCAGTTGTGTCTGTAGAGTCCCAGGCCCTCTGGAAAGCCCTGCCCTGGGAGCTGATGAAATCCCCTCTCAATGCAAACCAGCTGGCCTCTGGGAGGGAATATCCGCGTGGGCACTTGTCCTTCCTGCGGAACACGGGACAGCCAAGAGACAAACCCATACTGCATACGACATCCATCAGCAGATTGGTCCTCACATCAGCAGGCCAAACAGACTTAGGCCCCATTTAAACCTGCGCAGCTTCGCTAGTACCTCAACAAAACGGCCTCGGCATCAACCTCAACAGCTCCAGAAGAGGAACCTGGGACATTCTTCGGGAAGTCTCTGTGTATCTAGCCTTAACCTTTATGCTTCAGATTCTGCCCGTTTCTTCTGTGTTAGAGCGCAGAAACAATGCCTCTTTTCACTGCAGCCGGCTCAGCTTTTCTTCTCCTCTCTAAAATAGCTCGCGTTTGTTTTCAGCAACTTTCCTTTCCAACTTTCTCAAACTCGGAAGGGCTTTTGATTCTCCTCGTCCTGTCCTTTCAACTAAAGCCCAGAAAAGGAGCGTCAGAGGTCTGTCCAAGATTTCACAGCAAGTAGGGTCTGGCTCTGCCTCCCATTTCAGGGCAGAGACCCGCTTCGAGCCTCCCTGCTGTGTGCCCTTGGGTAAGCTGCACCACCTCTCTGTGTCTCGGTTGCCTCTTGTGTATAAAGAGAGGACTGACCCCATTTTGACAGCTCCTCCCGGTTCCTCCCAATGTGGAGCCAGCCCACTCCACTCTGACCCTCACCCACGCCCGACAAATTAGAGTAAAACAAACAAAAAAAACTTGCGTTAGGCATCCAAGGACAGCGCGAGGTTCGGAGACTGCTTGGCCGCAGAGTTGTTGCTTGGTGACCCAGTCTCACACAAATCTCAGAACAGCAGTGCCCCACCTCCCTGGTCACCAAGCAACAGAGCCACGCCTGCTGCCAAACACCGCCTGCAGCCCGGCCAAGGAACACCCCCGGGACCCCTGCCCGGTAGGCGAGGTGCCTGGGTTGGAGGACAGAAGCCCACGCCCCCATTATGTGGAGGTGGAGACTGAGGCCGAAGGGGCGGAACTAGAGCATCCCCTTGTCCAGGCATCCCAGGGGTGCGGCTGGGTCCTTGATCCCGCGCTCCGAACTCCCGGAGCCACGATCTGTCGGATATCCGAACCCTCGTGGGCCCAGCAGGACCCAGTCCAGCAGCGCTGTCCGCTCTTGTCCCCATCCTTCCGAAGGGGAAACTGAGTCCCCGAAGGCGGAGCTCCAGGTCCCCTTGCTCACCTCTCTTACCTGCAGCAGCTACCACGCGCCCTGGTTTCCTAGAGTTGAGCGGCAGACAAAGGCCTCCAATCCGCGCGCGAGGCGGGGCGCGGCTGCTTTGCATAATGCCCTCAGCCCGCCCGAGAAGGCAGAGGGGCAGACTCCCGGGGGCGGAGCTTCTACAAGATCCACCAATCGTAGAGAGGTTGGCGGCTTTGCCCCGCCCGCCCCCGACTTTGCCGTCCGCGGAACAGATTCCCAGGGTAAAAGGATTGAAATCTCAGATCTGCTGGGCTGCATCTTCCTGTGCGAGCCCCCCCTGGCACAGAAGGGGAAACTGAGGCCCGGAGGGAACGATATCTGTGTGGGGTTTACAAAGACACCATGAGGAAGGAGTCACCAAGTTTGAAAACGGAGACCAGCCGCTTAATAACTGTAGTAATAAATGGCGCGCTCATTGTGCGGTGTTAGGCTCCTGTGAGGTAGGCGAGGTTACTACCGCTCTTCTGGTCCGAGGCCAGAAAGAAGAACCTGGAAATGTAAGCCAGAGAGGGATGAGGTAGAAAAAATGTCACCTACAACAATGTCGATGTGGAGTGTCAGACTAGCCTAGACTCCTGCTCCAGATCTGTTTACTTGCCAGAGCAGAATAGCAAAACTTCTAATTCAACACTGCCACTTGTGGGAGTGCAAAGGGGTGTAAACAAACTCATGGCTTCAGCCCTTCCAAGACATTAATCTATTTGACAACAGCCCCACTGCCCCTGTGTCCCAGCTAGATCTGTCTTCCCCCTGCCTTACTGCCAGACTCCCCACAGAGCCAACAGCAGCAACTATGGCCCTGGCTGGCTTCAGCCACCGAAAGACTTCTTGGATGTACTGGGCAGAAGCCTCCAAATTATGTCAACACTATGCTCTGCATGTAAAGATGACAAACAGCTCGGAGAGGTTTGCCCAAGACTACTGGGCTGAGGAGCAGAAGAGGTGAAATTTGAGAAAGTATAGTTTCAGCCTGTCTTTGTGCTTCTTATAACCAGCCACCTCACCTCACAACTGGCTTTCTTCCACAGAGAGCTGCAGGTCATTTACAGGCCAACTTGGCAGTCCTTTGGACAGGCCCACATTGCAAGAACCCCAAATTCTCCCTGTGCTAGCCTTCATGAAGTTGTGGCAGGAAATGAGGGGTAGGAAAGGCCTGTGTGCATACCATCATGGAAGCGAGCTGTCCTGCTTAGTTTGGATTGGCAATTTGACACAACCTTGAAGAACTGCTCCCATCCTATTGGCCTGTGGCCATGTCTGTGTAAGATTGTCTTTGTAATGGTTGATGTAGGAGGCCTGCCCACCATGGGCAGCACCATCCCTAGGAAGGTGAACCTGGTTGTTGTAAAGCAAGTTGGTAGACATGGTTCCTGCCGCAGGATGAACTGTAACCTTTGAGATAAAATAAACCCTTTACCCACTAAGTTGTTTTTGGTCATGGTATTAATCACAGTGACTGAAATATAAATTAGGACGTGGGCTACACCCCTGGAACAGAGCGATATAAAAGTCTCCTCTTGAAAAGTTCTGAAACAAAGGGGGAAATGTGACTTGTCAAATGAGGTATATCATCTGCCCAAATCTGTCAGGGTTTCCCAGCAGGAATGTGCCCCTCTGAGACTCTCTGCCTAACCACTCCTCATCTTTGACACCACAAGAAGGAAGTCGGGGAACAGATACACATAGCAGAGGCGGACATCTGACTCCTCCACCCCCATCATACTGAATCCCTCCCAAGACACTAGGATGAATGTCTATCCTGGGGCTCAGGCTGCTGAGGGTCTGAAATTGATCTTCCTAAGTTCACTGCCAAAGAATTTGGAGGTTTAAGTTACACTGAAAACTGGGTGTGGCTGAAGGTACTGGAGAAGCTGAGGCAACAGGATTAAAAGTTCAAGACCAGCTTGGGCTACAAAGAGATTGTCTCAAAATAAAAGGTCTTAAGAACTGGGGATATAGCTCAGCTATAGTGTTGTCTGCCATGAATCCACTTTGCAGTCTCCACTAGTGCAAAGATGAGTGAATGTAATTCTATGGGCATTTAGAATGTAAGAACCCATTAGGAATACACCAGGGACCCCTTCAACAGAGCCAGGCTCAGGAATTCTGAAAGCAACAGCACCAGAAACTCCTTCTTGCCCTACCCTTTCATGGAGCAAACTTGGGGCTGTGGAGCTCTGTCTTCAAGGAGTTGGACCAAGTGGGGAGCTGGTAAATTAGGGCTAGGGCAATGTTATGTGCCCTTCAGGTCATACAACAGTCAAGTGACTAGCCAGCCTACCATCTCCCAGCCAGCCAGTGCATTTTACTGGCAGAGAACCTGGGCACAAGTAAGCTGCTACACTTCCGAAGGAACTGAAGTCTGATGTCAGGAGCCCTGAGCCTGACAAGGCCCTCTGTAGTTGGGCAGGGATTATTCCCTCACAGAGGTGACAGACCTTACAGGCAAAGAAAGGTGCGGCCACGACCCTGAGAGGATCTGAAGCCTTGAATGGATTGGGTGGGTAGCAGCTGCCTTGGGAGAACCATGGCTTTGGCTTCTGGTGGCCTGCCTGCATTTGGAAGAAAAGGATTGGCCACTGAGGTCTAAGTATAAAGCATTGCTAGAGACCTAGAACCTCGGGCCTTGGAATACAAACGCTTTACCACTGAACTTCACTCCCAGCCCAAGAGCAGGACCTTGTATAAGACAATGGGACAGATAGCCCCTGCCTACTTCAGACAGAATCCTGAACCTTCTGATAAAGGGCCACACCTTCTCCACCAGGCATCATAACCAGGAGGAAATGGCTCTTGTGCTGGTTCTTGCGCAAAAGGTCAAGTTTTGCCACCTTCTGTGCATGACCCTGTCCCATGTCTGCTTTTAAACCCCACTGCCCCTGGATGCTGGATCAGATGCTCTGTCAGGAGGGAGATCAGGAAGAGCCCAGGAGTCCACTACCTTGATGGAGGGCCTTGTCTATATATACAGGCAGTTGTGTCCATCCCTGGCCCTAAGTGGAAATAGCTCTCTAAACAGCTCTTAGTGTCTACACATCCAGGATGCTGTGTGATGGGGCTGAAGGTGCCCTCTGGAAGGAGCCTGTGCTGTGGGCCTCTCTTTGTCCTTCTTTAATGAGTCACTTTGCTATAAATCTACATTACAGAGTTGGCTTCCTGGATTGTGCACAAGAGGCCAGTCTGGCCAGTGTATGTGCCCATGCATGTGCTAAAGCATGCTAGCATGGGTGCAGGTATGTGCCCATGCCCATGAGCACACTCTGACATGGATGTCAGGCCTCAGATGCTATTCCTAATAGTCATTCCTTGTTAAGACACGGTCTCTCACTGACCAGAGGCTTCCTGATGGGCCAAGGCTGGCCGGCCAGTAAGCCCCAGGATCACCCCATTTTTTCCTCCCCAATGTTTGAATTACAGATGCAGGCTACTGTGTCAGGCTTTTTATATTGGTTCTGGGGATTGAATTCAGATCTTTATGATTGTATGGCAAATTCCCTACTAAGCTGTTTTCCCAGCCCCAAGGTGTGTTTTTAAACATTCTGCCCATAGCATATTCTACCCAGATGCATACCTGTGTGCCTTAACTTAAAAATGTTAACTTCACAATACTTAAGAGAATTTTACCCTTACAGCTTTATTAAGGTCTTCCAATAGACAGGTGAGCCCCAAGCCATATATGTGCCCCCATCTATCCCCAACTGAACAGCTGGTGTTCAGGATTCGGTTGATAGTATGTGTGTGATAATCTAGGTGTCCCACCTGCCCACCCCTCCATTTGTGGGAAGCCACAGTGAGCAATCTAAACCCCTGTCCACAGGCAACAGCATAACACACTGGCCCCTAACCTTGTTCAGATTTCTTTATTGAAAAATTAAAGTCATAAGCTCTGTATATAAATACACTGACATTGCTGGTCGCCTGCAAGGCCTCTGGGATAGGCTGGGGGTGCAAAGGGAATCTGGGGTCTGGGGTCCCCTGAAGCGAAGGAAGGGAAATAAATAAATAAATAAATAAATACCCTAGGAACACCGAGCTACAAGGAAGGGGCGTGCGACTGTGTGAACAGGAGTGCTGGCGGCGTTGTGGCACTGAAGGTCCCCCTGGCAGGAAGCAGTCTGTGAACTCTCCTGTGACCTTACAGCCAAAGACCTAATCAATCTGGTCCAGAGAAAGATCCTCTGCTTTCTTCCCCTTCACTAACACAGTTTTACTGAGCTCATATTGTGTTTCTGGCACACGGATTTTGATCTGACCTTCTGTTAGCTTTGTCTGGTTTTCTTTTTCTCCTAGTGTGGGTCAGGGGACCAGGCAGGATATATGTGTCAGGGTGGGATAGGGAGTCTGCCGGTGACCCTGTCCTGTAGTCCTGACCATGGCTCCACCCCTAGAGCATCACGTTGAACTCAGTGACCAGAAAGTCGATGTAGTCTCTCTCCTTGGTCTTGAAGGCCTCGGCGATGATTCTGGCCGCCTCTCTGTGCTCCTTACCCCGAAGCGTCAGTCCATTCACTTCCAGAATCACGTGGCCCACCTTGAGCTGCCCACAGTTATGAGCAGAACCTCCTCGCTGCACAGACAGACATAAGTGGGGGTCATGTGGGTACCCAGTTTTGACCACTCTCTGAGATAAGCTGCTAGACTGTCAATCTAAATCACACAGTCTTGGCAAAGCTGGTGTCTGCAGAGCATGAGGGGGCAACTTCCTAGATTCTGGGTCTGGATGGAGCGTGTGTGTGTGTGTGTGTGTGTGTGTGTGTGTGTGTGTGTGTGTGTGTCGAGGGTGGGGGGCTATATTCCTGCTAGCTTACCTAGGCAGCCCAACACTTCAAGAGGTGCCATTCAAGAGGGACACTGGCTCTGTCTTCAGGTTCTGTGTCACCTCTGGGAGGCAAATTCTGGGGGTGCTGGGCAGGAGCTCATTAAGACAGGGAGCTCGACACAGGGGAATTCTGAAGACCTACCTGAATTGTGACAATCCTGGGCAGAGGCTGGCGTGTGTTGGCACCACCCTCAATGGCGATGCCCAATGTGGCTGCGCTTTTCCTCACACGGACTAGAGTGGATGTTGGCTCCAGGAGTCCAGGCTGCAGGTGGGAGAGAGGTGGCCTTGATGCTTCTCAGTGGAGGGCAGTTGGAGCCTCAAACATGATATAGACCGCGCTAAGCACCTGCTGACCTTGGCTCTTTAAAAATGTCCAAGGCCCAGACTTTCAGGCAGCGCAGAGACCTGAATCCCAGGTCTGACCTCAAAGACTCCCTGAGCTACCATGCCACACTAGAGTACAGAACAGCTGCCAGCCATTGCCACCCAGGATTCCTAGCACAGTGACCCTTCTGGGTCACTCCAGCAATGCCTCCTAAGGGCCACGTGCTATGTGTTTCCTGATTCCCAGGACCTTCCATCCTCCACCGGGATCCTGTGTGCACTCCCCCACTCACGGGTTTATTGGCGCCCTCTGTGGTCCTCTCCGTCCGGGGCTGCTCCTTGCCACTCTTGCTCTTAGTGGATGTTGTCTGTCTGCCTCGGCCTGAGGTGCTGGCCTCTGTCTCCCCAGCATCCACACCACTGTCCTCACTTAGAGTTTGCCCGCTGTCGGAGAGCTGAGAGAGTGTGGAGGCTGCTGGGGACAGACAAGGGAATAGAAGCAGTCATGGAGGGCGACTTGGAGGAGGTGATGGAGCTGGGATTGGATGGCTATGGAAACTCACCATGCAAAGAGAAAGGGGGAAATGATGGGTGACAAGGGCAGTAGCAAGGGACATTCCCTACAACCTTTCCCATCTCCTGAGCACTTGATCGGCTTGCAGGGGCAGGCCTGATGTCACCACACCCAGGACTTCTGCCCAGATCCCCAACCATTGACATAAATATAAAAATAGAGGTTAATGGGCCGGTCCAGATCACACAAGTGGGCTGTTGCTTTTGTTGTTCAAATTAACATAATGTCAAATTTTAATGATCCATATTTCAGTTAGGAGATTTTTTTAAAGCCATAGTTATGCAGGAAAACCCTGGAAAATCTATCACCCTGTCCTGTACCCTGCCCCACTCCCATGACCGCCCTGATGTGAACTGCACGGCGGACACACATATCCCATTCCCTAGCCAGCAAAGCAGCTCCATTCTGTGTGTGGCCACTGGACTCTGAGCTGGAGGCTCTTGCTTAAGAATGTGCACTGTGGAGCCTGTGCTGGGTCTGGATGCTGCAGGACTAGCTGTACAAGCCTGGCGGAGTGGGAGATAGATCCTCTCAGAGCCCCCGGCTCTTGTTCTAACCTTGGAGAGTGATGCCTACATGGTGTCATCCCAAAGCCTAGCACACAGGGAGAAGCAGCGGAGGGCAGCCTGCTCTCCCAGCTCTGCTCTTCCCCAGCCTACTGCACCTAAAGCTTATTCAGGAAACGTAAGACTCAGAATGCTGCCAGGTGACCGGACTCCCTGAGTTAAGAGCAAGCAAGGCATTCCCATCATGACACGTTCCCATCATCCCCTGCCGAGCATATCTACTGAGGCTGCTTGCTCTTCTCACATCTGCCAGTGGTTCTTTAGGACAGGGACATAGTGTTCCATCATCTGAGCTTGTGGCCTCCAAGCTTGTGACCCTGCCTGCTCTCCCTTCCTAGGCTACCTATTGGGGCATCACGTATCACTTCGGCCACAAGATGGCAGCAGATCCTAGCTAACTGCTGCACAACCAGGGCTTCCTCCACATCCTCACTGGGCACCACTTAGAAAACGCTCTGTACTGTGCACTTACTTCTACACACCATCCAGAGGCCCAGTAACTGGTACTGTCATACCCCTGGAACCCAGCTCATCTTTCTGCCAGACTAAGTGGTCAGGGACAAGAGGCCAGCCCTGCCCTCCAGCACAGTTTTCCAGAGGAGGCTGTGAGAGGTAGGGGTAGCAGACCCCTAACTCCACCCCCACATAAACTCTACACAGTGACCTGGCGATGCCATCTGGATCTACTCCACATTGCCAGGGGAAGGTCACTCAGTCATGGCAGCAAATAATTAGTCAGTGGCACATCCTGGCTTCAGGCCATCTTCATACTGACCTGGAGCCAGACCTCATGTAGGCTGGCAGACGCTTGGACAGCACCTGACCCTACCAGTCACAACAGGAAGAGTGACTCTAGGGACCAGAGACCCCTCCCTGTGTCACAGAGTTGGGCAGCCATACTCACTGCGCGTCTGGGGCAGAGCCCGCACTTCGTTCACGTCGGGCTCACTATCTGGACGGTGCACCTCCACCAGGACAAAGTGCTGGTTTGCACCCACAGGGTCAGTGTGGTCAGAGGGCGATGGTGGCGGAAGGCAGGCCCCAGCCCCTGGGCTCTCTGCAGAAGGGCTCTTCAGGTGGGGTGGGGACTGAACCCGAGGGAAAGGGCCGATGGGGTGCTGGTTAACCAGGGCCAGGTGGGTGTCCAGAGGCTTCCTAGACCTGGGGTTGGCATGGGAGACGGAAGCATAAATGGGAGAGGAGGGTGAGTCCTGTGCTGAGGGGGGCGCTGGGGTGGGCGCAGTGCCCAGTGGTGGGCTCCGGTTCCGCGGTGCTGAGAAGACAATGCCTGAGTAGGCAGCAGAAGGCGGAGCTGAAGGGTCCTCCCTCCCTGGCTTCCCTGTCTGGCCAAGCCGGTGGTCGTGATCTTGAGCCAGTGGTGGTGGGGGAGGAGGTGGCTTGGTTCCAGACAGATCTTCTGAAGGGGATTTGACATCGTCCTGCCAAAAGACCCAACAGGAGTACAAGTCAGAGCCCATGGTTGCCGGAGAGGGGCAGCGAGCAGTACTGGATCCAGCAGGGACTCTGTCCCTGCGCCTCAGCTCCTGGCCACAGTGCATTGAATAATGCATCACTCAGTGGAAAACTGCTCCCCACATCTCGGCAGCTGAGGAACACCAGGATCTTGGCAGGTGTCTGGGGACCCACTTGGTTCCTTTGGGAATTGAAGTTCTTGGCACCTGCAGGGTCTCATCACCAGTGACAAGACTTAATTAGAGGCAGGGAGAAGTAGATGGTAACACCAAAGAGGCATTTGCATCGCAGGAATGATCCTGATGAGTAGAGGGGGGAGGCACCTGGGCACCGCAGGGCTGTGTGACCACCCACAGGGCGAGGGGCCTCTCTGGCATAGTGCACCTAGCAGCCGGTTAGACAGGGACCAGAGCGGCGGAGTGCAAATGTGTTAACAAGGTGCCTAGTGAGCAGGAGAAATGATCCATGGCCGCCAGTTTCCTTTCCTGAGGCCAGTGTCTACCCTTGGAAAGCTCTGACAGCCATGTAGGCATTGTCTCCAGGCTCTGACTAAATCACTTGGCTTACTCCTGCCCAGCTATGAGTAAGGCGCAGTATTTTCATCTTCACACTTCAAACAGGAAATCAGAGACACAGATAAGCTTGCCCAAGGCCATGCAGTCAACAGGGAGGTTGGACTAGAACCCAGGCAAACAGCTGTGTTGGAGGGCAGAGTCTCTATCTTCCCACCCACCCTGTGTCCTCTTTCTGTGGCTATCTCCAAGAAGAGCCCAGGAGTCCCCGAGCAAATCAGGGAGTATAAGGAAGCAGGCCTTACCACAGACACATCCGGGAGGGTATTAACGCTGCCTTGGGGGGTCTCACCAGATCCTTCCAGGTCTAATGTGTTCTGGAAATGGACAAGAGACAAGCTGAGCAGGTAAGAGCTGAGGGGAGAGCCCATGTGTTTTCCAGGACACAGAATCTGTGACTCTGTGACACTGCCCAATGACTGAGGTCATCCTGGCAAAACTCACTGTCTAGATTTTTATCTTACCCACTCAAAGCAATACAGTAACTTTTTCTGCTAGTCACTTTGAAGCAAAATTTTCTTTATTATTTTTGAGACAGGTTGTCATGTAGTCCATGCTGGTAAACTTGCTACGTAGCCTAGGATGACCTTGAACTGATTATCCTTTTGTCTACCTCCTACTTACTAAGATTAGAGGCATGTGCTAATGCATTCAGTGTATATGATGCTGGAGATTGAACCCAGGTCTTGCTATACAACAAAAAAGCACTCATCAACTGAGCTGCTTTTCAAGCCATGAAGCCAATTTTTCTTTGTGACTTCCTGATCATTTTCAGACCTTCCTTGAACTACCTGGAGATGCTAGGGATGTCTTAGATCTGAGACTTAAGTAACTGTTGTGCAGATTTAGCACTCCCACATCTAGTGGCAGACAGAATGCTGGGGGGGGGCACAACAGGCCAATAGCAAGTGAGGTGTGCATAAGGGAATGAGTGCCGTTCTGTGGCTTCAATCCCAAAGGGGTAACTTAATGTAAAGTGGACACTATAATACAAAATATGTATCTCTTCCTTGCGCCACGCTGTATGTGTGTGCATGTACACATCTGTGACTGTGTGTGAGTGTGGTATGTATGTGGGAGGCTGGAAGAGGAAATCAGACTCCCCAGAGCTGAAGTTACGGGCAGCTGTGGGCCATCCAGGGTGGGTGCTATGAACTTGACGGGGTCCACTTGAAGAACAGCAAGTGCTCTTGACCACTGAGCCATGTTTCCAGAGCCTCACTCCCACCTCTGGCCCCCATTCCCATAAGTGACTTCATGATGCCAAAGGCTTTCTCTGGACCAGCAAGGTGAGTTCTTCTGAGCTGGGTTCTCTGGGCATAGGGGGTGGGTGGCTCCAGGAGCCAATCATCTTTTTCTGCCTCCAGACTATTGATGAGACAGCACCCCATGTTCACTTGGATACATTAGGGATGCCTAAACAGCTGGTGGGTGTTATTCCTCTGTGCCTGTGGGATGTTTCTGAAAGAAATCAGACACAAACATCCTCCTCCCCACTGTGAAGTCTCAGTACCCACCACAGCCCCAGAGTAATGGCACAGTGGCATGTGACTTTAAGGGATGTCCATTTTCTCCTGCCTCATAGTCTACTCTTCCCTTTTGAAATGTTAAGGTTGAGCCCAGGGCCAGGCCAGTATAGTCTAGCACTGAGTCTCACCAACCTCTTCGCCTGCACTCCCACACAAGCTCTGCTGCTTCTCAATAAAACAGTCCTATTGGGTCCCTAGCCTGTAGGCAGAAGTCCTGGGACTTCCTAGCCACCATGGTCTCCTGAGTGTTGCCCTCATGAATCTCCCTGTGTTTTAGAGCAATTCTGAAGGTTTCTGCCATGGACAATGCTGGCTGACACAGTCACGCAGACCTGACGTGACTCTCCAGTGAGCCATCAGTACTGAATGATAGTCCCCTGAGGCTCTGGACCCAGTGGCTAGAGCTGGAAATGAGGCTAAGTTTGTGTGTATTTTGTTGGAAGAGGGATTTAGATTACAGAGGGCATCACGTGACTATCAGTTTACAGCACAATGGGAGAGCAGCAACCAAGGAAGGCTTCCAAGATGGGCCAGAGACGGACACTGGGTCTGAGTGTGCACAGGAAACTGTTTCAGACACTGGAAATTATGCATGCATAAACAGGGAAGAACACAGAGGATGCTTAAGAAGTTTCTGCCAGCTCTTGGTCATGCTTGGACTTGCGCCTAAGTATAGTGGGTTTGCTTCGGAGATGAGGTCAAGTTTGCTTTCCACGAAGAAGATTCCATTTGTTCATATCTTTCCTGCCAAGTGGGAGCACTGCAGGCCGTGTGGCTCACCCTGCTCACTAGCTCTTGTCTTAACTGGGCTGAAGATGCATTCCGCTGGCTGTCAGGTCAATCTGGCATAGGATCTGCCTGAGGAACCCATTCCTCCCCTTGTCCCATTTTCCTTTTCTCTCACTCATTACTGCTCCCCACCCCGCAGCTAGACAGTCCTTGGAATTGAAATCAAGTAATGTACACCCCAGCCCAAAGCCTTGGGGCCTTAACATGTCACTTTGGAGAAATTCCAAGGCCTAAACTCACTGTTGGCTACACAAGCTGGTCCGTTCTTGCTACTTCTCCAATGTAATGACGTCATACTTGCCCCAGGACTTTTGCACTAGCTGTCCTGCCACCTGCGCCATTCATGATTCACTTCCCCCTTTCCTTGGGTTCTTGATGTTTGTGGCCTCCCAGACCAGACCTGTCTCCATGGCTACCACAGATAACATCATCCATCTATCCTGACCTGGTCCACTTTTCTGTACATAGGTCACATGTGGTTGTATTGTCTCTTTTTCCTACTGGGTATAAACTAGGGTAAGACTTATTCTACTGTGCCTTCAGTGCTCAGAACCCTGGCTGCTGGGTCTACCAGGTAAACAAATGGATGGGTCTGTATGAGTGAATGCATTGCTTGCTCTAGCTGCTGGGGGCTGGGGCTGAGCATGCTGGGAGCTGAGGGAGGTGTTGTTCTTTGTAGGGGCCAGAAATGATGGCTGGAACAGAGCAAGAGGGAGGCATAGTTGTAGACAGAAGACACAGATTCCATTGCTCTGAGGCAGAGCCTCCTGTATATAGATTCCTTTCTCAGAAGCTTCAAGTATTCTGGGGTGACAGAGGGCATGTGGTTGTAAAGACCTGTGATAAAGCCACAGATGGATGCTAGGTCCTCTCTGTAGGTCATTCCTGAGGTTTTCCTGAGTTCATATCCAGCTCTGCCTCTTATGGCTGTGTGACAGCAGGCAAGTCATAAACCTCGCTGTGACATACTGTAAAATGGGTAGCCACTGTGTCATGCACCCGATCCACTAAACTCTAGGTGCCTCTTCCCACAGGGCCTCACACTGTACCTTGGAAGGTTTCCCTCATTTGAAATCCAGGAAGCCTTGCTAACTGCCCCCACGGTAAAAGGCCAATCAAGTATACTGTGGCCTCTGCAAGTGAGCCTCTCAGAGGAAAAGGTCATGGAACTTTCCCACAATCCCTTGCCAATTGTCATCAGCACAGTGCTCTGTGGAATTATCCCTAGTGGATGGGCATCAGAGATCCTCTTCTAGCTGAGATGAGTGGCAAGGCCAATTTGTTCATGCAGGTCCTTCCCAGAATTCCACAGTCAGGCTCTGGCCTCATTAGGAAATGCAGAATTCAGAAAATCCATGTTGTCTACTACAAGAACAAAAGAAACCTCTACCATAGGCACACATGGCCAGTGTCAACTGCTGCAGGGGATGCTGGGGGAGTAGGGTGGAGCTCAGAGGACTGCAATTGGGCAACCTTGCCATGTTCTGGGGCATTGGGAACCTGGAGCATTGATCAGTCACTCAGCAAACACTGACCATAATTTTGGAGGGGAAGTGGGAAGCTTTTGAGGATCATGAATAGCCAGGTGAGAATTAGGTGGCTGCCTCTTCTCTGTACCTTCTTTCCCATGGCTCTGAGGCAGGCACCATGGCTCTCCCCCATTATCTGTCACAGCTCCTGTAATTATAGATCTAGAGGAATGTGACAGGCCCAAGGATGCATGGCCATTGTCCTGGCTGATTTTATGTCCACTTGACACAGGCTAGAGGCATCTGAGAAAAAGGAACCTTAATTGAGAAAATGCCTCCAGAAGACTGGCCTGTAGGCAAGCCTGAAGGGCATTTTCTTCATTAGTGATTGATGGGGGAGGGCCCAGCCCATTGTGGGTGGTGCCACCCCTGGGCTGGTGGTCCTGGTTCCAAAAGGTAGCAGGCTGAGCAAGCCAGTAAGTAACTCTCCTCCATGGCCTCTGCATCAGCTCCTGCCTCCAGGTCCTCACCCTGTTTGAGTTCCTGTCCTGACTTCATTCATTGAGGGCTACGGACATGGAAGCTTAAGGCAAACAAACCCTTGACCCCCCAACTTGGTCACTGTGTTTCATCATAGCAATAGTAACTGTAACTAAGGCAACCATCCTTTAGTAACTTGGGCAATGAAGCCAGGCCTGCATCATATCACCCTGGAATTGGACAGAGCCCCAGTGTTTCAGGTGGCCTTAGGGACAAAGGTGGAACATTCAGTGGGCAGTTGGCTGGAGCACAGTGCAGAGCACAGCCAGGCTCCATCTGCCAGATCCAGACTCTCTGGAGCACCAAGCCCCCAGGTCAGCTGTAGCCAGCCCAGCGAAGAACGAGGGCAGAGCCAGCAGAACTCCAAGAGCAGGCTTGGGGTCTGAGGCCACAGTGCATGCCTGCATGTCCTGGATACTGCATCCCAGTTCCAGCTGCCTGCTGCTTTCCCCAAGCCCAGGGATGACACACAATGAAGTCCCTTCTGTTCTACAGCCTAGCCGGAGGCTCAGAGTGGGCCCAAAGTCACCCACTAGGGATGGGTGCTTCCCACGTGAGCCTAGAGGTCTTTAGACCCCTATTCTGTTGTCCCCTTCTCCATCCTCCTCGTGGCTGTGGGGGTCAGAACAGCCCCTCCCTTACATTTATGTCAGCACAACAAGGGCCCACATTTTCACACTTCTGCCTTGGAGCAGTGGAGCAGGGAAAGAGAATAAGTGAAATGATGACCAGGAGCTGTCCTTGTGCCGACTTCCACCCAGGTACAGAGGAGAGGCAATGCCTGCTTTGGATATCACCAAAGCCCAGGTGCCCAGAGCCACCTCAGCGAAATAACGCTCCTCCCCACGCCCTGCCACCCTTCCCAAGCCATCCCAGGTTCTGCCTCCTGCTCCTTCCTTACATAAAGGTGCTATTTTCAGCTCTTTGTTCTACCAGCCTTGTTACTCCAGTGCCAGGCCATTCCCACCCCTCCCCCACCACAAAGTGTACCTTAGGTCTGAAGCTGGATGGCCCATCTCCCATTTTGTATACGGAGAAAATGAGGCACTAAATTACAAAAGCTTCCAGAAGGCCACCTGTGTGTGTGCAGTGCACATGTGTCTGTGCGTGCACCTGTGTAGGAGGCAGCATTAAATTTCTGCATGACCAAAGGAGAAAAGGCAAGAGAAGAGACCTTACAGGGTAAAGCATGGATAAGGGGGAAGGTAGGGTTAGGGCTAGGAAAGACAGACTTGGGGAAGCCACACAGCTCAGTAATGGGAAAACCAGAGGCACACAGAGAATATCAGGGTGGTAGCATCACCAGGGCTGGTTGGAAAAGAGCCTGTCACCCCTGGAAAAGTGGAAGTTGGTGATATGACTTTGGGAGGCAGAAGTCCTGGAATTGCCTGGGATATTGATTCCTCCAATCGAAGAACTAGGGCTGCTTGTGGCTATCTATGAGAAGAGTCCCAATTCCATTACTCCCAGATCATGGGAGCAAAGAGCTGGGCGGGGGGGGGGGGGAAGGGCATGGAGGTAGAGAGTCATATTACAACCCAGCTGGGATGCTGCTGGCCAGACCATGCTTCTTTCTGCTGAGCTGACACCTGCCTTGTCCTGGTTAAGGATGCCAAGCCATGGAGAGAAAGAATGCGTGACTCACAAACACCAGGTCAATGGAGCTCTTAGGACAAGTGTTAAAGAGGACACGGAGACAGAGAGCCTGGCTCAGAGCCTCCTTCTATCAGGAGGGGTCTTTCCTGTCACTCAGATGCAGACAGCATCTCCCTGTACCCATACTGGTTACTGAGCCAGGGCTCCACCTCCTTACCAGGAGAAAGCAAGCAGCACCATCAGTCACCATGCGCTTCCACGTTTTGATAGCTATATATCACCAAACAATAAAACGCTCTGTCATCCTCTGTTCTAAACCCCTAGACAGTTAAAGCTGCCTTGCTGCTCTGGGAAGGGGCCCAGGGCTCAGACAGATATGGACTCTCCAAGCTCGTCCACGGCCCAGCGGCTGCCGTCTGTCAACTAGAACACTTCCTGGGACAGCAGAACTCAGCTACATTCAGAGAGGAGCTGGGCTCACCACATTTGATGAAAACATCTTCTAGCCTCCCAGGTGCTCGTGTAGGGAGGCGGGTGCTGTGTAAATGCTTGGATGTGACAGGATGCTGCTGAGAAGAGAATCATTCAATGGCTTGAGGGCACTAAACCTCTGACCCAATCAGTGGACCCATTCCCTGATATATTCAAAATAAAATGACATCACTGGGACATGGTGAAAAGAGGAAGTAGAGCCTAGTTGGATATATGTCACTGGGGGTGTGTCCTTGAAGCTGTATCTTGTCCTAGCTTCTTCCTGTACTTCCTCCTGTTTCCTGCCCCCTCCTTTAACATGAACAGCTTCCTCTTTACATGTTCCACCCACTGTGATGCTCTGCAAACAAGCATGGAGCTAAACAAAGATGGACCAAACTCTCTAAAGCCAAAATAAGTCTCCTTCTCCTAAATGCCAGGTCATCTGTCAAAGCACAAAAAATCCAGCCGACTTGGCGTGGAGTGTCAGCTCACCAGGGGCCTACGTGGTGCCCACCATGTCCCTGGCCCTCTGCACACCCGGGTGGCTCTTGCCCCACTTCCTGCCCCCCCCCACAACATTCTTCATGTGTTCCTCAGCTTAAGGCAAAGCCTCATTTACTTCCTGGTTGATACCAAACTCTGGATCTTAGTTTGATCATCTCTCTGTGGTGCCCAGGTCATTAGGCCTGGATCTATCCTCTCATACAGCCTCAGAAATTGAATTAGTACATTGCTTGCATTGGGTACTAAGGTGCTATCCATGGCCTTGCTCATGCTAGCAATACCAAGCTATAGTTTCACTCCTTTATCAAAATCTTCTTCCTCCATTAGTTTTGTGAGCTCCAGGTAGCCATGGTGGATGATAAGAAGGGTTTAACTCAACAAGTATTGCATGAGAATATTTCAATCCAGGCAGGAAAAGTGTGAGGTGATAAGCAGATTTTGTTCAGTTGGTAGGAATGAACAACAGCAGCCCTGACCTCTGTCCAACCCTTAGAGCAGTAAGTGGTCAGCTTACATGCACCCCACACATGTCCACCCAGTTTCCCTGGGAAACCCAAAGGTATCAGGAATTTCCAAACCAATGCACAGATATGGAAACAGGATCACAAAGGTTATGCTACCTGCTCAAAATGACCCACTGTGAGTCTTGAATGCCAAGCCCAGTGGGTAAGGTTCACAGCCTGGACAATGGTGCATCAGCTCTGGTCACAAAGATGGACAAATAATAGCAGATATTGTTTTCTCCCCAGCTCTGCAGGCCAGAGACTTCTATAGGGAACATGATGCTGTTTAGGGAAAGGAAAAAGCTCCAGGGTTGAGTGGTAGACAAACTGAAAGATGTCATTTGTCTCCAAGTGGGATGGGATGGGGGATTTCCCTAGTTGATGGCTTCTGCTCTGAGTAGATGTTGCTGCATAGTGGGTCCATGTGTAACCTGGGATGGATCACTCTAGCATGTGGCCCAGGGAATCTGGGTCCAGTGGAAATTGGCCCTAGCTGGAATACCTGGGCCTCTGGGTCACCAGCAGTCAAGCACCAAGACAAAGTACATTCTACTGAGACACAGAGGCAAATGTTGGAAGACAATCCTTTGTGTGGATGAAGGTGCCATCTCCTGGGCTTCTCTTAGTAGGACACACTACTCTCCCTGTGACTGGACAAGCGAGCTCTCTTGGGTCAGAACAAGATGTGTTTGTGAGGATGTAGCACTCTCAGCTACCTCTCCAGCACCAGGTCTGCCTGCATGCTGCCATGCTTCCCACCATGATGATAATGGACTGGGCCTCTGAACTTAAGCCATCCCCAATTAAATATTTTTCTTTATAATAGTTACAGTGGTCATGGTGTCTCATCACAGCAATAAAACCCTAACGAGGACAGCACCTCTCAAGAGAAAAGATGCTTAGACTCTGAGGAGCTGTGGAGGTCTGCCTTGGTCTTACAGATGAGGAGACTAAAGCAAGAGTGGGAAGAGGCTTCCTCAATGGCACATGGCACTGGAGGGGAAAATTCCCTGTGAGAAATGCTTCCACGTGGGGAGGTGGGATCTCTTGTGTGCCCCCACCCAGTGACCTGCATGTGCAGGGTGTGAGGCTGCCATGTGCCAGCTGTGACTAACAATACTAGGACAGGGCTGCTCAGGGGCTGGCAGAGCTGGCACCTGCTCAACCCATCACTGTGTCTCTTAGCAACACACTACACCATCTCCACAGAGCTCTTGCTATTTTCTGGGAATGTTGTGTGTCCCTTGTTGATTCTCGGTAATCAGAGATCTGGTTAAAATTAAGGTAGTCTCTACCCTCCCAGAAGAGGGGCGTCACCTTGTCCACAGTCAGTCTTCAGCATGTGACCTGCCCTTTGCTGTATCAATCATCCTGCTCTGGCTCCACTTGCCTCCTAGACAGTTTGTGGTGGAAGGAGCTATGCTGCAACCTCAGGGCCTTTGCATATGCTGTTCCTGCCATCTGAACTCCCCCCACCCCGTGTGGGCGTGGCTTTGGGTCTAAGTCAAGCGTGCCTTTGGCAGTTCTCCCCCAGGTGCCCTCCCTTCTTTACTGTGGTCACTGAGGTGACACTAATCTCCTCTCGATCATTCCTGCTAACCTCCTAATGGCAGCTGAAGAAAGTATTATTCTCTCTTGCACTGTAGCCCTTGGGCTACACACAGCACATGGCATGCACCCCATAAAGGTTAACAGAAGGGAAGGAAGAGGAGGGAGGGCAAAGACAGGTGGGGTACAGTCTGACAACTAGGTGACACCCAGCAAACAAATTCCGGAAGAAGCAGTCAGAGGACAGGGCTCCCAACACCACACGGGGCAAACAGGCCAGGGAGCAGACCCAGCAAGCTGTGTGACCTGGGGGAAGCTGTCCCACCTCTCTGAGCTTCTCTGTAACAGGAGGGCCTTAATGTTCATGGCCAACGGAGACATGTTTAAGAAATGTTGGGGCTGAGCCTTAGAGAGCGCTCCACAAGTTCCAGCTGTTAATAACAGGAAATGCTCCAGTATTCACACAGGCTGAGTTGTGTGTTAACTCCAGGGACCCCACAGTGACCCCAGATAGGGTAACTTCCCTCAGCCTGAGGTAACTGACCACATCGGGGGGTGACTGACCACACCTCTCCTGTTCTCAAAAATATGGTAAGGAAAGAGCTGGAAGTCACCCCCTCAATGGGGTCACAGAAGGCTTCTATAAGGTCTGTCACCTAAGCTATGGGGACAGGCCGTGAGGAACGGGAAGGAGAACAGTGCAGAGGCCAAGGCAGACATACAAAGGCTGGTCACACTCTCCACCTCGTAGCACAGGCTGATTACCCTCCTTTTACGGATGTTAAAACTAAACTCAGAGAGGCAGAACTACTTCTTGAGGTCACACAGCAAGTCCCAAGGCTATGCCAGGATTTGAATAGAGGTCATCCTCCAGAGCCTGAGGCCACTTATGAGAAGGTGACTAGGGGGAGGCAGACAGAGCAGCAAGAACACCAGGTCCCCAGGTGGGACAAGCGCACCTCTGCCCTGCCTGCCTAAGGGACTCCCAGCCCCCCACCTCTGCAGAAGGACGGTACCTCCATCAGGTCTATAAGCCACAGCAGCCGCTCCTAGGGAGGATAGATGGGCAAAAGCAAAAAGAAAAACACAAAATGAAATGAATGTCAGGGGATCAGGACGCTTTGGCATAGCTAACACACACACACACACCTACTGAGGGGAATAGGAGGGTCCTCAGAGAAAGCTGGAAGACCCTGCTGCTCTGGGGAGCAACCTTATTCTTCTGCGGGGGAGGGGGGTCTCCAGAGGTCAGCAACTTGGAGCAGGCATGGTGCCAGCATTTCCATTCACAGAGCTGGAAGGGAGCAGTCTGTCTCAGGTCACACTGGCTGAGGACAGGTAGTGAGTGATTCAGGGGGAATCTGCTTGGAGACTTTGATCCAGAAAGCTAGGTCCTCAGGGACCTGCTGCAGACCTAGAACTGAGTCTCATATGGTACCTGGGGGAGTCTCTGGGAAAGGGCAAAATGGAGGGGCAGCAGCCGTCCCAGCCCAGTGCCTTCCAGAGCTTTTGAGGATGTAGAGGCCCAGTGAGTACATCTCTGCTGCCCAGGCAGGCAGGGCAGCAGGAAAAGGCAAGGCTTCATCTGCCTGAGGGCTGGGCTGACATTCCACGGACTCCAACACTCATCCTGGCCCAAGAATGCTTTCCTTTTCTGTTCTCTCTACAAGTTGGGGGTTTGGCATAACAATTCCCCTACAGGGGAGGAAACTGAGGCAGAGATAGGTAAAGGGGACTTCCCTACATGCAAGGCTCTCTTAGGCTCCACCCCAGGAGCTCTTCTCTGCCTGGGGGAGAGTGCATGCTCTGTTCTGACATTCCTGGACACCCTGATTGGTCACAGATTCTGAGTGGGTCCCATTTTGAGTACTGAGCAAAGGGACTTGATCACTGCTACCAGGCACAATGGCCTCCTGGCTGCTCTTGTCCCGCAGCTTGCTGAGTTCTCAGGACCTCAGGTTGCTGCAGCCCGAGCTAGCAGGCCCTTACGTTGTTTTCCGCATGAGGAAACTGAGGCACAAGGAGACTAAGGACTTAAACCCAGATTTGCTGCCTCCTAGACTAGAAGACACTCTCACTGTGGCACTCTAGTCCTGGCTATCCAAGAGCTGCAGCCGGTGTGGAACTCCCTAGGTTTTAGAGTGGTGCTCAGAGGCTCTTGGAACTCCAGATGGACATTTTAAGGCCAAGGTCATAAGAGTCAGACTCAAAGAAAAGTAGGATGCAGATCAGTGCCTATAGCCTGAAATCACCTTCACGAGGTACTTCAAAGCCTATGGTGGTTGGAGCAAACCTTGCAATATGGGGGCAGGGCTTCTGTCTAGCCCTGGAAGTGGCCTGCCCTTCCAGGAACTTGAAAAACAGCTGCTGGCCCATCCAGAGCCCTGGAGGAGGCATGACAATCTCTTGGGTCACCTCAGGAAAGGACAGAGCCCTTGAAGAGGAAAGAGACGGAGTTAAACGTCCTCCAGACCCCAGAGCGCGAGTGTTTAAGAAAAGCCATGTGAGGAGCCAGAATCTGTAGGAGTAAAAGGTACTCTGTGGGGTCAGCGGGCAGCTCATCCCTCTTGCAGGCCAGGCTGCCATTGAACTCACTGAGTCCTGGCTTCAGAGCCACCGCTTACTTCATTCCCTTATCAAGAATGACAATAGCACCTGACTCTCACTTCTATGGGATACCTAGCAGCCTATCCCTAAGATAAGAAACAAGGCATTTGAGTTTTGGCCTTGTAGCACACATCTTTACTGTCAGCACTCAGGGGCAGAGGCTGCTAGATCTCTGAGATTGAGGCTAGCCTGGTTACATAGCAAGCTCCAGGCTAGCTAGGGCTACAGACTGCTCAAAACAAAAGGAAAAAAAAGAAAACAAAATAACAACAACAAAGCAAACAAAATCTAAAGCATTTGCCATTGAGAATCCTGGGAGCAGAATCACATTCCAGGATGGATTAGATGCTGTACTGGGAGCTGCTGTGTTGGCAGCTTGGGGCTCCACAGACAGTGGGAGCCTCGTGTGAAACCCAGAAGCACAGTCCAAACCCCCATGCCTGCTACTGTGTTAGTGCTGACCCTACGCTGAGTGTTACGCCTTCCCCACTGGATCTTCCTGGGAACTGCAATTACATAGTTTCTGTTGTCTTAATAGCCTTTAAATTGTGTGTGTGTGTGTGTGTGTGTGTGTGTGTGTGTGTGCGCACACGCTCATCTACACAGATGTGTACAGGTGACTCTAGAGGTCAAAAGAGGGCATGAGACTGTCTGGACCTAGAGTTGGGGGTGTGCACATCAGAGCAGAGGACATGTGGAAGGAGTTAGCCACTGTATGAGTCCCAGAAACCTAACTGGTTTGGAGACATGCACCTTTACCCTCTGAGGCATCATTTTGGCTCCTAAGTGTCCCTTAAGAAAAAAACAAAAAACAAAAAACTTCTTAGGATCCCCAGACTGAGAGCCACAGAAGGCATATCTTTCTTATCTGTCCACTGTCCAGTGTCTGGCACACAGTAGGTACTCCAAAATAGCCAGACTCCCATGGATGAAGAACCCAAGGCTCAGTGAGGGAAAATTAACATCTTAATGGCACCCCTGACCTTCTCACCAGGGTTAGGGCAGGGGCAGCTCACCCTGGCTGAGCTGACGGTTGTGGAGGTGCCGTGGCTGCCTGTGGACGAGCCCGTGTCACTGTAGGAAACCATGGAGTAGGTGTCTCCAGCACCAGGGCCTGGGGGCTGCCGTGCCTTCATCGACTCTATCTCTCGCCTCAGCACCAGGTGGTCAAAGCGCTCCAGGTCTTGGGGTGAGATGGTACTCCTCACTTCAGACAGGAGGGAGAACTGCAGGAGGGGGGTGTGATAAATAGGATGTTCAGAGCCTCGGAGGAGAGCTGCATCAGCAGGGACACGGTCTCCTCTATTCCCAGTGAACAGTATGCCAGTCTGCTCTCCCTCCTTAACCTTCTGTGGCTCTCCAGTGCCCTCAGGGGAGCATCCTCAAACCCCAGGTCCAGCATCGCCTGACTCCTTCTTCTCTGTCACTCTTCCTTCTTAGCACATAGAGCTGACAAGTCCCAGAACATTCTACCACATTCATGCCACAAAGCTTTTGGTCATGCTTTCCACACAGAGTGCCCTCTTACTCCTATCCTGCCTGGGTCCTCTGTATCTACCCAGGGTTCACTTGAGCTGAGGCCTTGGTGACAGGGTCAGGGCAGAAGGCACAAGTCACCTTGGCATGTGTGTTGAGCAATTCAAATAGTGCCATGACCAGAGCCTCCACAGAGATGGCACCACCACGGTACTGGTCCAGGTAGTACATCATGGTGGCACGCTCCTGTTCTGTCAGCAGGTGTCGGGCTTGGTCATCCAGAAGTGCACGTGTCTGATTCCCCAGGCTGCTCAGGGTCACCTGGGAGCCTGCTGGGCCCTTGTAAAATCCTGGCTGAAAGACAGAAGGACACAGGCCAGGGAACTCTAGGCTGCTTGGGAGCCAGAGGACCTGGCAGAGCCAGTGGCGACAGCAGAGGGATGCTGTGGCTTGTGGAGGCCCTTTGATGACCTATGTCTACATACACGGGAACCTCTCACCCAACCCGGGGTGATGACACCATATGTCACCTCTGGTCACAAAGCATTCATGAGGCGCTTTCATATGTGTCTCTTGTGTACCCCCTCGTGCCTATCGGTTCACACCCTGTATGATCCTCTGGGCTTTGCTCTTTTAGTAGCTCTGATGATAAGAGTCCCTGCATCCCAAAACAATAATTAAGATCTCTGCACCTAGCTCATTCCAAATTATACCAACAGTTCTCATCCATGACCAGTTGACATTACTCAGTCTTTCTTCGGGTTCCCAGGCCCCACTATCACCTTGCCAAGAGCATCGAAAATGATCTGGGAGGTGCAAAGCTCTTTCAGTGGACTCTGCCTACATGGTGCTCATTGCCCACCTCTTTCCTGCCTGCCTGTCACTCTGCTCCTAAGCCCCATTCATTCTCTCTTCTATTCTTTCACTAACCCATCCCCTATTCTCTGCCAGGGCCCTGGCACATGGTCTTGCCTAGGCATGACTTCCATTTCTCCCTACGCTCAGTGTTGTGCCTAGGTTTCATGACTCATCTCCTACTTTTTCCTCATGCCCACCTTGCCATGACAGTTCCCAGGATGTTCTCCAAATTAGATACTTGTTTGAATGTTTGCACTGCCTTTATTTGTGAGTCTTCCACTGGGTGTGACACTCCCCTCCACACCCCCAACATCATCCCCCGAGGGCAGGGACCTGGTGACTTCTGTCCACTGCCTTTATCCCAGGAACAAGTACAGTGGCTGTAAGGCAGTGAGCTTCAGGACCATTAGACAGCCTTGCAGAAGCTCCCTTCAGTGTGTAAACCCCTGTGTTTACTCTGCCTGACCTGAGGGAGAGGAGAGAGACACCGATGATGTCCCACACACCAAGAGACCTACCTTGTTTATCCCTTCTTCTGTGAGGTCCCCAGGAAACCTGTGGAGAGAAACAAGCCTTTCAGCACATGTTGGCACACAGGATGGATGCCCCAGGGAGAGGCTGAGCTGGAGCCAGGAAAGCCAGGCTTTGTATCTGGCATGGTGGTCCATGCCTAAGATCTCAGTAAATGGGAAGATCTGAAGACCAAGACCAGCCTGAGCTATGGAGCAAGTTCCAAGACAGGCTAGGATATGTGGCTGTCTCAAAAAATCCTCCCATCCCAAAACAGAGCAAAAGTGTGAGAAACCACACTCCCAATGCATCACGGTCACTGCTTAGGAGCTGCTGAAGGGCAGGTGACCCTTGATCCTACAGGGGACTCTTAGCCTTCCCCATTAGTAACATATTCAGCATTGCCACACCATGGAAAGTAGCCTCCTGAGTGCTTTCTGTCCTGGTGGGACCCACAGTTCTCTTGTTGGCATGGGAGCAAAGGAGAGTCGGGAACCAGGGATGTGAGAGAATGAATGAGCTCTGGCAGGTGATCCAGGCCAACCATGTCATCCCTCCCCGGGGTGGGGGGGGAGAGAGGACTAGAAGCAACTTGTAGAGACATCTTGGCTCTAAATCATATTTTCATGAGAAAGTGTGGGCTTCTACTACACAAATTTGGAATTTTAAGAAATTTAACCAGAAATCCAATTTTTAAACAAAAATCTGATTTTAAAGATATGTTAGAAATTAATTTTTTAAAGACATAACACTACAAGGAGAAAGAAAGGGAATGAGAGAGAGAAATAAGACATTGTTGGGGGTGTCTAACCAGGAGTCACCAGCCACTAGGTGGAGATGTCTGTGGGGACCGCAGGTGACACGGGTGACATTGCTAGCAGGCATGCAGCCACACAGCCACCATGCCTGGCTTCTGAGACTCTTTCATCTCAAGGACCTCCTGGGTCCTCTCTGGCAGTACAGGATGGGGCAGAGCCTACATTCAGATACAACACCAGCCACCCAGGGAGAGTTACATGATTTCATTGATGGCGGAAACTGGGGGCTCTAATTCCTGCCTTCAGCTTTCCCTGGGGACACCGAGGTCAGGAGAGGAAAGGAAAAGCCCATGCTCATGCCCATGAATGGACGGATCTCAGGCTAGGGACACCGGGCTGAGAGTCATGTGGCAGGAGATGAGAGGAACATTGATTCTCAGAAGTCACCCAAGGGTCCCTGAATCCTGTGCCTGAGGCCAGACCCTGCTGAGTTGGTGGCGCTTTCCCCAATCCGGGAACTGGCAATCCACTTGGTCTGGTCCACGGTGGTACGTGCGTGGGGCAGCCTTCCAACGTCCTTCACCGTCAGGATGAGGTGCCGGGATGACTTGAGCAGCTTCACCGCCTCGTCATGTAAGATGCTGAGAAAGCTCCGCCCATTCACCTCCAGAATCTGGTCCCCAACCTGCCAAGACCCAACACCATCACATGGGCTGCCCTTGTCCCGGCTCTCCTCTCGCTGACTGAGACTCAGAGGGGCTATGTGGATAACTGAGGGTCACACAGAAAGGAAATGACGTTTCCTTCCACTGCCAGCCCTGAGCCCTGCTCCTATCATGGCACTTTCCATCGAGTGACAGCTCGGAAAGTAAGCTAACTACAACCTTCCCCAAAGTCCCCCATCAGGGGCCAGGGTCAGATGAGCTCACTGTAGATGAGGCCAGGGGAGTGAAGGCAGACGTCTGTGATTTCCGTATCTCATTCTATACTGTTGAGTTTTCTTATCTAGCACATGTTGTCGGTGTTTTTTTTAAAAGATTTACTTTATGCATACACATATATATTATACATACATACATACATATGCACACATGTATACATGAGAGCATGCATGTGTGCCTGGTGCCCACAGAGGCCAGAAGTGGGGGTCAGATCCCCAAGAACTGGAGTTGCAGGTGGTGGTGAGCCAACACATGAGAGCTGGGAACTGAACCTGGATCGTCTGCAAGAGAAGCAAGTCCCTTTAACCACTGAGCCATCTCTCTGTGCCTCGCTCACATTTGTTTGTCACTTTAGAATGTCAGCAACACTTTAATTTACTACAGGAAAAACACAAAAACAAAAACCCCAAACCACAATAACCAAGACACCCAGGCTCTCACTGAAGGAGCATATACTGCTTATGACATGCAGGCAGTTTAATTTTGTAATATAAAACAATAGATAAGCAAGCATGTTTAAAATGAAAAGATGAGAAGACAGAGACAAAACCACTAGCTTTCCAACAGAAACAGAACAAAGCTAGATGGGGCAGGAGGAAGATGCTGCAATGGGAGCTCTGGACCACCCTGAAGGGTGGGGACTCAATGAACCTTCTTCTCTCCCAGAAGGTTCTCAAGCCCATGCAATACCAGGCCTGCTGTAACCCGAAGGGCAGCCATCCAACCCACTGCCTAGTCTTGGTTCAGATTCTTCCCTTCTTCTGAGCCTGCGTTATCAATAGTGGGGGAGTCAGACTTTCCCACAGTCAAAGCTGCTTGTGGGGGTGCACTTTTTGGTGATGCGGCTGCTGCAGTCATTTATACTACTGTAAGTAACCCCAGTGAGCTCACTGGTTAAAACTAGACCTGGGAGGAATTGTTTCTTTGTTCCGTCATGGATGCCTTATCTAGGGAGAAGAGATTTCTCCTTAGGAAAAGTTAGACAATAGGATGTTCACCCTTGGTTTGTGGTCACAGCACCAGTGAGGGGAACTACCTGGTATAAAAGGCCCATTTTCTTTCTATTCCTGCAGCCAGGTGCTGCCAGGGAGCCACATGACTTGGCTTCCATCCCAGCCTATCCAAAAGCCACGTTCCTTAGCTCTGCCTACAACAGCTGGACCTTGACTCTGACCCAACCACCAACTCTGCCTGTCTTTCTCCAGCTAGCTGTCCAGTAAGCCTCATCCACTCTTCTCTTTCCTCCACCCTTGGTGGCCTCTCCTAGGTCCCCAACTGCTTGTCTGATAGCTCCTGAATCAATACTTCATCTTGGTGGGTTCATATTCAAATGACCACAGTCATCATGCAGGAGATTATAAACATGTGGTTAAGGGCTTCAGACACTAACAAACCCGGGTTCAAGCCCTGTCTCGGCTATTTCCATGCCATACAACATAGCCCACAACCTGCCTCCCTCCCAGCAGCCTTCTTGCCCCATGTTCCTCAGGCAGATGTGAACTGGGGCCTTGGGTTAGGATTGCCCTCCAAATGTCTATCTATTCGGGCCTGTCTCTATACATCACCAAACACTGGTACCACCCACAGTGACAAGTCTCTCTCCCTTGCCACTGACTTCCCTAGATAGAAGACTGAGCACCTGAGAATGTAGATAGCATACTGAACTCCCCATAAAGAATGTGGAAGAAGACCCAACACTGCCTTAGGGTGTTTCTAGGAGGTGCTCAGTAAGTGTAGCTTTCTTGTGGTGGTTTGAATTTTGTCGGATCTTCCTTCGCCCACCTCTCTTGGTCTACTCTGAAGCCCAAGTCCTCCATCAGAAGCAAGCCAGCTCAGAAACTGGGGTCAGATGAACTCACTGCAGGACGACCTCATGGAGAGCTGCTCATGTCATGCACTAGCCTTACTGTGCACAGAGGAAAAAGTGACCTCCCTCCACATTCACTTGCCCAGAGCCTGTCAGGCAGCACCCCTGGATGTCACGACACTGTTCTAGAGTATCTGCCACGGGAGCCATGGCCAAGGCTGTACTTCTTATATTCCAGAGTTTTGTATTCATAAGTGTTCCTCTGCTGCTCCAACTTTTAATCTTCCTTTCTACACACTTTATTACAGCTTGAAGTTTAATTTAAAGGCGCTTGTGTCTGGGAGAGCAGCTGTGTCCAGGCATGCTTCTGAAAGCCTGGCTCTGGATCCCACTGGGAGATGGCCAGGAAATAATCAGTCCATTCATAGGCCTGTGAGGCTAGACTGGAAGCCAGATAAAATACAGGTCACCTCATTAAATGGGAGCTTCAGATAAGTGTCAAATACTTAGAATGCAAGGCCCCAATACCTAGGGCCACCATACAAGTCCTCACAGTGGCACTACTTGCTTACATGAAACTCCTATGGCCATGGGCCTCCTGAAGCTTCCTGCTTAGGCCTGGCATGTCCAAGAGCAGCTACATATGAACTATAGGGAGCAAGCTGCTGATGGGTTATTGTAGTTATGAATGTCAGTCTTCTCCCTAGCTTGGATTCAGAGCCTAACATTTCTACAGCCTGAACCTCTGAGTGGGCCAGCACAGTGTAAGCTTCAACTACACCCTGAGTTTCTATGTATCGGAATCTCACTCAGATTGACTGGCTGAGCACCGTTCCCTTGGGCCTGCTGAATAAAGCTATCCCTCTGGGAGGAGGCAGAGGTGACAGGGCTTCCCTGACATCCAGCTGTAGAATAGTAGGGTGTTGGAGCAGGACACAGGTCACACAGATGGATGCCTGTGAGCCCCATTCCATCATCCCTTTCTAGCCTTTCTCTAGAGCTAAACTGAAAACTACCATGTTTGAGGGGTTAGGGCTGGGCCCTGCAGGACGCCCTCCCCAGCATCTGACCTGGTCCAAGTCACTCCACTACCTAGTTATTTTACTCTGTCTAGCCTTCTCATTGTAGGAGGGTGTGGTGGTTTGAAGGAGCATGACCCTCATAGACTCATGTTTGAACCCTGGGTCTCTAGTTAGCAGAACTATTTGGGAAGGAGTAGGAGGTGTGGCCTTGTTGAAGTAGGCGTGGCTTTGTTGAAGAAGGTGTGTCACTAGGGGTGGCCTTTGAGGCTTAAAAAGCTCACACCATGCCCAGTCTCTCTCTCTCTCTCTCTCTCTCTCTCTCTCTCTCTTTCTCTCTCTCTCTCCCCTCCTCCTCCTCCTCCTCTTTCTCCTCCTCCTCTTCCTCCTCCTCCTTGCCTGCAATTTATGATTCTAATGACAGCTCTCAGCTACTGGTCCAGTGCCTTGCTTGCCTGCTGCCACAATTCCAAGCCATGGTGCTCATGGATTATCCCTCTGAAACTGTAAGCCAGCCCCGATTAAATGCTTTATTAAAAGCTCGTGTCTCTCACAACAGTAGCACAATTCCAGACCAAAGGGCTGCAGCTTTGTCAGCTCAGACACTGATTGCTCGATGTGACTCTTCAGTTAAGCCACTCTCAAGAAAAGCCAGTGTGTCTCGCTCAGGGTTCTCCGTCAGGTGGGGAGTTGTGGTACTGCTACAGCCGTACTTTAGAGGTAAGACAACTAGGACACAGTAGTCAAGTGCCAGCACCAGTTTCTCAAGCATGCCCCAAGTCTCTGTGTTCTCATATGGTGTCCTTAGCCACTCGCCCAGGTCACCATGAGAAACAACAGAAATTCCCCAGAGATAGAAACGCAGGGCTCTCCATCTGTTTCCATCCAAACCGGAAATGAATGACTGAGCAGCACCAGACCCACTCTCTCAGGCTCTACACCCTCACCCTTGCACCTTCATCAGCCCAGTCCAAGTGGCAGAGGAGGCGTAGGCAGTGGTAAGGGGATGAGGGCTTCCATCTTTCCATTGCTTCCTCTTGCCTTTGGATTGTGTCAGGAAGTCAGAGACTGTCCTCTCCCCCTCAAAGAAAAGCTCTGAGCTCTATCCACTGAAATGTAAGTCATTCTTCCCAGACCAGAGTGAGATGTTGTGTGTACAAACAAAGTGAAAATAAGGGGTTAAAATACTAAGTCCATCAGACCATTCCCTGGAGCCTCCTACACACAGAGAAACTGAGCTCCGCAAGGACGTGTGACATGTGACAAAAATGGCAGGTCCAGCTCTGGGACCAATGCAGGGCGCTCTCAGCCCTGGTCCACGGGCAGTGATGGGCCATCTAATGCTTGGCTTGCTATGAGCGCTGACAGGAGGATGGGGGGGATGAATGACGGAAGGCAGCTTTATTCTGTTGGTCACCATGGCTACTCTTTTTGGTACAAGTGATGGAGGAGGAGAGCTGGGCCATGGGAATGCCCTTCTTTTTAAGGAACAGAGAAACCTGCTCCATCACCTCCAGGCTGCCCGGTGGGAGGCTCATGCTCTAGGGCTTTGAGAAAGTGAGAAACACAGGCATGAACAAGGCAATGTTTTCCTATAAACTTGGACACCACGAGACAGGATTCACAGCCTACAATGTGGGGCCCTCACAGGAACACCAGGGAGGTAGCCCTCAGAGGCAGTAGGGTGCCTCATGTAGCCTACAAGAGCAAAATGAAAAAAATATTTCCATGGTTCTAAGCTTCTACCCTCAAAGTGGGAACAACATCCTGGTGACTGGGTTACCCAGGCTGCTGTGTAACAGACCATTGGGAACATGGTTTTTGAAGGGGACCTGTGGTGGGAATGTTTGTCTGTATGCTATAAATAAAGGAACTATTTTGGCCTGTGTGGAGCACTGTAGAAGTAGGAGAAGAAATCGGAGTAGAGATAGGTAGAAGGAGGGCGGAGTCAGACAGACTTGTCCAACTGCCAAAGAAGAACTATGTAAGGGGCCCAGGTGAGGCACAGCCACAGCCATGAGGCCAGATAGATTAGTGGAAATGAGTTGAATTACGATGAAAGAGCTAGCTAGCAATGTGCCTGAGGCAGAGGCCAAACAGGATAAAATTAATATAAGCGTCTGAGTCTTTTGGGGAGAAAAATGGCTGGCCGTGGGCAGGTCAGACCTCTGGCCTGTACAGGGGTCAGACATCTTGTATAACAAGGCCCTCATGGCTGGGCCCAATTCCAGATCCTACTATTTACCTGCTATGCATATGAGTTACCTCATTGCCCAGTTAGCTCCTCTGGTAAACTCAATATCAGTTGCTACTCCTAGGTAAGGCAGCATACACATGCTGTGTCTCCCTATTTCAAACAGCACATATTAGGTGCTCAACAAACACAGGATGGACATATAGAGAGACAAGAGACTGCCTATATACAGTCAGTATTCAATACTTGTTAGCTGTATTTCTAAAGATGCCTGCTTAGGCCCTCATCACTCACTCACCCACTAAATCCTGCTACTCTATGCCCCAGAGCCCCTCCAACCACACCCACCTTCCTGCTTCCAGCATCAGCTGACCACGTCCCGGCACTGACCACCCTGACGTTCCCACTGCCACCTCAATTTACAGACATCTCAGCTTCCGCCAGAGGTGAATGTGACAGGACTGGCGATGTGGCCGTGTACCCACTACTTACACCGCCCCTCTAATGAGTATGGGAACATCCTTTAAGGAAAAACATGCTATGAGAGGCTTTTCAAGAATAATGTTTCTCATCTATCTACACACACACACACACACACACACACATACACACCCCATTATGGATTTGGCAGCTTTTAATTAATCAGAAGCTTCAGTGAGGATTTCCTGTGTGTCTTTGTAAAGAGGGGCTCCCATAGAGGAAGAATGGTCATCAGCAGCAACTTGAATTTTTTTTCAGACTGTGAAAAATGTTCATTGGTGTAAGTAACTCTCTCAAAGGCTTTCTAAAGGATAATCATCTCATAAAGCTTTTTACTTGAAATTCCAAAAAAAGAAAGAGGAGGAGAAAAGGCATGCTAGATGCAGCGAAGCACAAATACAACCAATGCCTTGGAGCTGAGGCAGGAGCATCGCAAGTTTCAGGCTGGGCTGGACTAACCAACAAGTCACTGTCACAGAAAAACAAACAAGCCAGCCTGGCCTCCCTTTACCTGGTACCCTGCTCATCCTGAGCTTCAGGACATGCACACAGTAGGAAGTCTATTCGTGCAGGTGACAGGGCTTGGGAAAAAAGAAGTGAGAAGAACCTGGGGTGGGTGGCTGTGGCTCTGAGATCCCTTACGAGAGGATGCTGGGAAAGAAGTTTGCCAAGAACTCCATCCCTGTGCTGAGCAGAGAGAGACAAGATCATGCTCTTGGGACACGCAGGGAAAGGGCTCAAGGGCTTTCTGCTTCTAGCTCTTCATCCTTCCCAGGGTTCCACAGAACGGACAGGTTTCATGAACCCTCTAGGCACTACCAAACTCCAAGGATCCTTTGAAACAAGCTTTGGGGCCTCAAGTAAGGCCCCACTGATTACAGTGTCTATACGGTTAGTGTTCCCGTTCTATTAAGGCATTTTTATTGCAATTATGAATCTTTAATAGTTTTCCATGTCAGGTATAAAAGTTTAATGGGCCCCACCCCGCCTGCCCCTTTCACTACAAGTGAACGATGCAGTTTTAATGAGACAACATTAGTTTTTCCCAACAGTTCAGAAGCCGGCAAACCTTGCCCGTATTTGAAGAAACAACAAAGAAAGACTGAGGTCAATGCGAAGCTGGGCTGGGGGTAAGGACATACATACATACTCTACAAACATACATCCTGCCCAGGCAGAGCTATTGAAAAGGCAGTGGGTGGGATGCCAAGGCCCATCCAGGCGGAATTCCAGCTCCTGGCACCTGCTCCCTTCTTGCAACCCTGGCAGATCTGTAGTCTCCATGTGGAAGGCCTGATCTAAGGCTTCAGGTCAACATGGGAAACCAAAGGTCAGACAGAGAAATGAACCTGCCCAAGGTCAGACTGGGCCAAAGTCAGAGCTATGTTCTTGAGGTCATTCCTGGGTACTTTCTAGGGGAAAATCATCAGGAGTCAGATGCAGGGGGAATAACCCACATGTGCCTTGTGAGCTTAGGCCTGTCACCTATTTTGCTTAGCTCTGACTTTAAACCCACCACCCAAGGGAGACAAACATTAGATAAGGTTTCCTGTTTCATAGATGAGAGCAGCAAAGATCAGAAAGGTAAAACCGCTTTCCCAAGGGTGCCCAGCATGTGGGTGGCAGAGTAGGATAACTCCAGATAGATGACCTCCTGTTCCAACCCCGGTAGAACACCAGACCACTTAACATTTCAACTCAGATGACTTGGAGACATCTAACCTCACACACTGGAAGGGAACACCTCAATGAAATGTTCTAAGAGTAACTGCTGCATTTACATTTTTAAAATTATCCCACTTTTATTAAACATAGATCCTTTTCCCATATGATGTAATCTCTACTCCTCCTAGTTTATCCCAGTGTTTACATTTAAATTAATTAAAATTAAGTAAAATGAAAGCCAGTTCCCCAGCACAGAATCTCCATTTCTTTGACCAACTGTTACAAAGGCTACCTTAATACACTGAGCTCTTCTAAATAAGCCTGTGCCTTCCTGTCAGGCTGCTTTCCCACAGGCTGCCCAGCTCCTAAGCGCTGGCCTTCCAACCCACTGGCTACAGCATCAGGGTCTATTTTCCCCACAGGATGCTGGAATCCTTGTGGCACCAACTTCACTCTGGATCCAGTCACAGTGTCTCTCTCCAAAGCAGACCCTCTGCTCCAACCTCACCCACCTGTAAGAGTGTCCCTAAGTGTTAGAAAGAAACAAAAAGTGATCATGTCACTCGGTCCTTAACCCTATCTATCCCACACAGTGGCTAATAAAGTGATTCCAAAGGGATCTTAGCTGGTATTCCACTCCACAATCCTCTACCACGGTCTGTACAGTAGTGCTCTACTTGCTAGCTCTGTATGTGTTAACACAGAACTTCTGCTCCTCGAGACTGCACATGCTGTTCCCCTGACCCTCTCTCCTTCACCTGGAGCCGGCCTGCTCAAATAGCACTGTCTCCTGGGACAGGAAGAGTCACTGACCTCCTCCTAGTGCCTGTCACTGTCTGATCGTATTGGAGGATAGAATTCCTGTGCCTCTAAATGGTACCAGCCATGAAATGTTCAACAGAGTCTAGGGTTGAACAAATGAGCAATTAGGTAAACTGAGAAGTGAGAGTGGGACCCTGGCCTTGGGCTCCTGCAGACAAGCATGGAGCATTTCCCTGTTCCGTAGATGTTAGGTTTTCACAAGGTCTGGACTTGGGAGAGACAGAGACTTGAGGCCCAGCTCAATTTTCAATCCTATGAATGGCAAAGAGATAGAAAGACAAATTGTAAGTTTGTTGTTGTTGGAAGCACAGGGCTTTGGAAATGGAATTCATTATGAATCACCTTATTGTATAAGAAAGGAAACTGCAGGGCAGAGAGATCGCTTGGTGGTCGACTCGAGCTCAAGACCCAGAATCCATGTACACATCTGGATGTGGTGGCGGGCACTTGTGATCTCAACACTCTACCAGAAGACAGAGACAGAGAGACAAGAGTTCCTGGGGGAAGATCTCTGGCCAGGCAGCCAGCCTAAAGTACACAGCACAGTGGCAGAAATGGGAGAGACCCTGGCACAAAACAAAGTGAAAGACCCCCAAATTCTTCTCTCCATTTATCCTCTGGAATGAGGAAGAAAGAAGGGAGGAAGGAAGGCAAGGAGAGGTGGAGGGAGGGGAGGGAGGAAGGAAGGAGGAGGAAGGAAGGAAGGAAGGAAGGAAGGAAGGAAGGAAGGAAGGAAGGAAGGGAGGGCAAAATCTGGAGTAGGAGTGGGAGGCTAGCACCCCACGCTCCTGGACTTCCAGTCTACTGGACAACAGCCTCGATGCAACCTACTCACTCATTTTGGGATTCTCAATGGACCACTCAGTTCTCAAATTCAAGTCCACAGCCTTCACAGACAGTTTCCAGTCAAAAGATACATTAGGAAAATGGAAATCTCCTTTATAACAGCAACAGAGGCAAGTCCATAAGAACAGACAAGTGTAAAGTACCATAAGAGGCAGACTTGAAGCCATTCCAACATCAAAAGAAATGAATTCTAAGGGCAGAGGCAGAAGCAACCACTATGCTGGAGGGATGGGCACTGCCCACTTACAGCTCTGCTTACTCTTTGCCATCACAGCCTAGTAAAATCTGCAGCCAGGATTTGTCAGCAGTTAGCATAAAAGTACATATGGAAAAATAAAATCACATATGAAGGGTATTCAATGTTTACTGCAGAGTCATAGCACAGTAACTGTTGCTTATGACAGTCTTTTGTTCATTCAAAATAAACAGAAGAGTCATCAAGGTCCCCAGAGCATTAGAGTAGATGGAAATGTTATTCCCCCAGGCTGGTCAGGGTAGGAGGTAGACCAATGTGGAACTGTTGTGCTGTACCCTCATGGCGATGCATGATGCTGTGTCTCAAAAAATGTTAGACAATAATGTGACAATGAAAAATGCTGATCTGAAAAGGCTCTATGGGCTGTGGTGTGTGCTTCCAGTTCTGTGACACTGTGGACAGACAGGAAGATGGAGACAGACAGAAACAGTCAGATAGCGGGGGGCCCATCAGGGGAGCTTGGGAGCTGGGAGAGGGAGGGACTGATAGGGAAGGAGGGCAAGTGGAACGTGGAGGGTTCTAGGGAGGTGAACCTGTACTGGATGACACTGAAATATTGGCAACATGGCATTATTCATCTAATAAAACCCACAGAATTGTGAGCATAAATGTAAATTACAGGCCCCTGCCAAAAATGTAAACCACATTGACTCATTAACGTGTGTCTCTTATGTACTCAAGTACTCTTAATACTCAAGGTTGCTAACAGAGCTGGAAGGAAGCTTGGTGGTAGAGCACCTGCCTTGGATGGAGGAGGCCCTGGGCCACACCTCCAGTATCACAAAAATAAGTTGAAACTCACACAAAGGAACAAAAACAAAAATCACCACTGGAGTGGAAACTCCAGGAACAAGGAGTGAGGGAGACTGCATGAGAAAGATGTACTGTGCGCTCAATTTGTCTCTAAACTTTAGCCCTTAAAATAACTGTATTAGTTTTTTAAAATAAAATAATTAGCCAGGTGGTGGTGGTGCACACCTTTAATTTTAGTACTCAGGAGGCAGAGGCAGGTGGATCTGTGTGAGTTCAAGGCCAGCCTGGTCTACAGACAGAGTTCCAGGACAGACGGGACCACACAGAGAAACCCTGTCTCAAAAACCAAAAACAACAGTGACAAAGTAATGGTAGTCAAAAAATCATTTCAGAGTATAAATAATATATGTATTATTTTAAAATGAAAGTAATTTCAATTAATTACTTTTTTTAAAAAAAAAAAAGAGCACTGAACCCAGGCACTCATACATGCTAGGAAAGTGCCCTACCTTTGGGAATATAGTCTCACTAAGTTGCCCAGGCTGGCCTTGAATTCACCATATAGGCTAGGGTAGGCTTGAATTTGAGATCCTGCCTCAGCCTCCAGAGTAGCTGAAATTACAAACCCATATTTCCAGAACAAGCAGTTTTTATCTTTAGATTTAAAAAATAAAAATCATAGTAAGTGAGGATGATCGTGGACTGCTGGAATTACATGTGTGAACCACCATGACTGATGTAGTGGTGTTGGGAATCAAAGCCAGGGCCTCCTGTATGCCAGGCAAACACTATGCCACTGAACTACACTCATGGCCCCAGTTTCTCAGACCTAGAGGTCAGAAGTCTAATAGGGAAGAATTGAGCCCATAGCCTGAGCCTATGGGAGCCAAACTACCCCATAGTCTAAAGAGGTACAGTCCACCTTGGAGCAGAAGGCATGGCAGAGACAGCTTTATGGTGGCAGAAATATGCAGCCAAGACACTCACTTCCTTACATCTTAGTAAGACAGAAAGTAGAAATGGGACAGGAAGTGGGGTAGACATTTCACATTAAAACCATGAAGAAAACAGAGCCTTTGTAAAAGAGATAAAGTTAGGGAGGTCAGAAGGATGGGACCCCAATCCTAAATGGCTAGTGCCCTTCTAGGAAGATGAAGAGACAATAGAATCCTCCTTTGGCCACATGGACACCTGGGGTGAAGTCAGCCATAAACTCAGTCTCACCAGGAACCAAATCAGCCAACCACACTAATACAACTTCCAAAGCTAGAGGAAATAAATGTCTGTTGTTTCAGCCACTCTGTCAAAGCCTGAGTTGGCTGAGACACAAGGCAGATGCATGTGTGCATATATATATATAATATATATATATAACATATATCACAGATAAAGCCAATTACTCCAAGGGTTAAGAATGTTTAAATTGAGTATGTGTGTGTCTGTTGCGGGGGTGGGGGTGGGGCTCCAAAAATCTAATAGCAAGATAAAAACCATGCCGAAGTGACACCAAGCATATGAAAACACATTCAACTTCATTCATAATAAGAAAATTGCACAATAAAACTACACCAAGGTATAATTTATAACTCATCACATGGAGAAAGATTGAACAGGTGACAATATTTGCCAGAGCTGGAGAAACAAGCAGACTCTCACGTACCCTACTGGGAATTCAGGATGGAATATCTTAGAATCTTTTTCTAGAAATTTTTCATGAAAACATATTTCCCAAAGAAAATAAAATGAACACATGGCCACTCACTGCAGCAGCATTTGTACTTACAAAAATAAAGAAAACAAACTAAATGTTCATAGAGAGAAGAGTGGCCAAATAAACCACAATCTAGAACTATAGCCACAAAACAAACAAAAAATGATAAAAGTCACTGAGCATAGCACAAATGACTTCCTGAATAGCATATTAACAGATCCAAGTGTAAGAGGACACAGATGGTGTGCCACTCTTTACATAAGAAATTTAGAATGTAGGTCTGAAAGAAAGTGCAGCAGGTGAAACCTACACACACAATTAAAGTGTAATAAAGAAGGGCTGAAGAGATGGCTCAGTGGTTAAAAGCACTGACTGTTCTTCCAGAGGACCTGAGTTTGATTCCCAGCATCCACATGGCAGCTAACAACTGTCAGCAATTTCAAGTTCTGACACACTTACACAGTTATACATGCAGTCAAAATACCAATTCACATAAAATAAAAATAAAATATTAAAAAAAATAAAATGTAATAAAGATAGAGGGCTCGTGACTAGACTTGGCTATACTTCCTGCATTCCCTCACTCTCCTGGTATGTATTAAGGTGTGTGTGTGTGTGTGTGTGTGTGTGTGTGTGTGTGTGTGTGTGTGTGTACTCTTGCCTGTGTATACATGTGGAGACCAGAAGTTAATGTCAATGTTTGCCCTACTTTTTGAGACAGAGTCTCATTCAACATGAAGCATGCCATTTCTGTGGATGGGTTAGACAGTGAGTCCCTGGGATTCTCTTCTCTCTGCCTCTCATTGGGGTTACAATACGCACTGGCTATGAGTCATGTTCCCATGCTTGTACAGAAAACGTTTTACTTGCTGAGCCATTTCCCTCACCCCACAGTTTTTAAGGCTAACACCATTTCAAGGTAAAACACTAAAAAAAAAAAAAAGCTTTCCAAGTTCAGTGTTTCATGGAGCATCACAACATTACACAAAGATTCTGTTTCTATGCTAGGTAGATAGTTAGAAAGGATGTTGTCCTCTATTTCTAAGTGCATGTCACTCAGTTGTCACCAGGAAAATAGTAGCATACTCAGGTCGGCACTAGATAGTAGAGAGTAGGGAAGTACAGAACCCAGGCCTCAGTGAGAACAGGTGAAGGATTTGTAGCATGCTCTGTATGAGCGACCTGTAGCTGCTATAACAAGCAATTATAAACTTAGTGCTGAAAACAACATTGGTTTATCTTACACTTTTAATTAGAAGTACTTATCTTTGTATGTTTGTTTGTTTATTGTGTGTACATACATTTGTGTAGCAAAATGCACAGGACAGCTTGCTGCAGTCAGTTTTCTCATTTCTCCATGGGCTCTGGGGATTAAACTCAGGTCATCAGGCCTGGCTGCAAATGCCTTTTTAATTGATGAGCCAGCTTGTAGGATCTCGTGTGTGTGTGTGTGTGTGTGTGTGTGTGTGTGTGTGTGTGTTTGGGAGGGGTTGAGGGAAAGATATGATCTTATGTAGCCCAGCCTGGCCTTAAAGTCTCCAAGTAAGTGAGGATGATCCTGGACTGCTGGAATTACAGGTGTGAGCCACCATGACTGATATAGTGGTGTTGGGAATCAAAACCAGGGCCTCCTGTACGCCAGGCACGCACTATGCCACTGTACTATATCTGTGACCTCAGTCTATAGGTCAGAAGTCTAATATGTACCACATTATTCCAAAAGGAAGGCATTAGAGAGGCCAGGTTCCTTTCTGCAGAGTTGGGATAGCCCACTGAGCCTAGCAGGCTCATCTCAAGGGTAGATGGGTGGCAGCTAAATTCCATGGGGACTTAATCCCCTCTGCCACATATACGTACACATTCAAGGATTCAGGGCACTAGGGTGTAAGTGTTTTTAGGGTCCATTGTTGTTGTTTAAAATTTGTTTTAGTATGAGGACTGATAAAATAAGATTGATATCAAAGTTATTAATATTCTAATATTGTTACTAAAGTAAAATTGAAACCTAACTATTGCCTCAGAAGCAAGAAGACTTTCTTTTTAAAGATTTATTATTATTTTTATTTTTAATCATGTGCCTATGTGTGGTTAGGTTGTATGGAGTGCAGGTGCCCAAGGGTTCCATAAGGTCTCTGATTCCCCAGAGCTGGAGTCACAGGTGGTTGTGAGGCAGCTGACGTGGGTGCTTAGAGCACAAGTTGATCCTCTGGAAGAACAAGAAGCATTTTTAACTTCAAAGTCATCTCTCCAGTTCCAAGGATCCACTGTTTTTACATGCCCTATAAATGACCAATGAGCCATGATCAGAACTCATACTGGTGAACTGGAACCAGGTGGCAAGCCCCCTACCACAGCTCAGTGAGGAGGAGTACCAGTGCCCCAGGTAATGTGCAGATGGACTCTCACTTGGTGGCAACTTGCTAAAAAACATGTGACAGAATCACAGAAAACTCTTTGCTCCATGACTTCCATGAATTCACTCCAAGCAAACCATCGTGGAGTAAAATTCAAACCTGCAAAAGGCATTCAGATACCTCCTAAATGTCTACACACACATGACTGGTCAAAGACAACACTGTATTTTCAGCTAGTGCTTATTGCAATGCCACTGAAGATGATGCTTTTACGTATTGGATGACACACACACACACACACACACACACACACACACACACACACCAGTTACTTTTTCATTGCTGTGACAAAATAACTCATAGAAATGACTTAAGTGGAGAAAGGTTTATTTGGCTCATGGTTTCAGAGGGTCCACTATGCAGGGAAGCAGGTGATGCTGCCTCATCTGCAGTGGCGGGAGCACAGTGGCAGCAGCTGCTGACATCACAGTAGGTCAGAAGCAGACAGCTAGGCTGAACCCGGGGGTGGGCTATGACCTTAGAGGCTCACTAGTGACCTACTTCTACAGCTTCCCCCCCTCCCCCTGCATCTCCTAATGGTTCCACAACCCCTCAAAATTCTGGCACCCTATACAGGATGAGAATTCAAGACATGAGCCTGTGGGAGGCATCTCATACTCAAACCATAATACCATACAATGATTTCCTCCCATGAACTAAATAAAGAACAAAAGAAAAGAGCAAAGTGGGCTTAAGTTACTTCTTTATTGTGATGAGCCAGTTCCTTTCTACCAAAGGGGTCATTTCCTTTTCCACTGGCAGAAGTGACAAACAGCCTACCAAAGCGCATGTTGGCAGCCTGGCTCACTCAGTATCGCAAGTATCTGTTAGACATTTCAAAGTCTATGCTGACACCCTGGTCCTCCCCTCCCCTATACTGCTCTAGCTCACAGGCTTCCCTCCCCCAAGTAACTCATTTTCCCTTATACCCAACCCTGCTTCACACTCCCTTTTGTCTTAGTCCTCCTCTCTCTGTGTTCCCTCTCTGTCTTCATCTCCACCCCTCTCATGGCCAAGCCCAGCCTGCTAGCTGTATTCAATGTATTTCTTTCTCTCCCTGATCTAGATTCTTCTAGATGCTTCTGGCTGCACTCTCCTTCATGTCTACAATAAAAGGTTTCACTTAACCATACTTTGGAGTGGTCAGGGTGTCAATTTATACATCTGGTGCTGAAACCTTCAATTTGTACTGCCTACAAAGATCACATGACCAAGGATGATGTGCTGGTTTGGATAAGAATGGCTCCCATAGGCTCCAAGATACCATTCGGAATCTTGGTCACTAGGGTGTGGCACTATTTGAAAGGATTAGGAGGTATGGCCCTCTTCGAGGAAGTGTATCACTGAGGGGTAGGCTCTGAGGTCTTAAAAACCCATGCCAAGCCCAGAGTTTCTCTCTTCCTACTTCCTGTGTGGATTTGGACATAGCTACTTGCCACCATGCTCCCCACCATGATTACAATGGACTAAACCTCTAAAACTGTAAGCAAACCCACATAAATGTTTTCCTTTAAAAGAGTTGCCATGGTCGTGGTGTCTCTTCACAGCAACAGAATACTGACCAAGACAGATGAGAAGGAGAAGGAGAAGAAGGAGAAGAAGGAGGAGAAGGAGGAGGAGGAGGAGGAGGAGGAGGAGGAGGAGGAGGAGGAGAAGACGACGACGACGACGACGAGGAAAAGTCTAAGATCTGGTCATATATGGCTCAGCCCAGCTCCCGTGGTCCCATCTTTCACAGACGTTTCCCTGTTTTGGTGCTTTAGGGCAGAGGGGCCAGAGGCAGAACTGCTCTGCCTTCTACCTTACAAGAAACACATCCTCATCCTGATCAGAAAGAGCCTTTTAGCAGTTTGGCCTAGCTCACTTCTCCCGCCTCCCCCAGGCTTTGCAGCCTGCAGACACAGATAGGCTGGAGGTGCTTTAAGCTGTTCTGCAAAGTTCCTCTGAGGTTTCTCTCATTTTGTTGCTCTTTTGGAAAACCTTATTTCAATTAGAAACAGCTAAATGCTTGACTTCAAGGGAACAGTCAGGCCTATTACTGTAATGCAGGCACAGGATGGAATATTATTATGAAACTCTTGCAGATGGTGCTTGGGGGTTCTACTCACTGCACATGGGAAGAATCAAGTGGAAAACACAAAACAAAAATGAATCAATCACCTAAAAAGTATATAAAGAAAAGAGAGAAAGATGCTAGCAGATGACGACAGCCCAGTAGTCCTCCAGCTAATGAACTGACCGACCGTGTGTTACCACCACATGATAACATATTATTTAGCCATAAAACTGAACATGCTGCCACAGGCTGCATGATGCTAAGTGGAAGGAGCCAGTCCAAAGGCCACATACTGGGTGATTCATAGACATATAGTGCCCCAGGGCAAAGATGGAGACAGAAGGATATTAGAGCACCTAGGGAGGCGGGATCCATGGCTGAACGAGTGCAGGGATTTTTAGTTGGGGGGGATGTTGAAATGTTCTGAAATTTGACCGCAGGAGTGGCTACAGACATTAGAATGTGCTCGAGAGGGCTGGCTAATGAATCACACCTCAACAGAGGCTAACCAGGGGGCTGAGGAGATGGCCCAGGGGACAAAGCATGTGCCTTCTAAGCTCCAGGATGGAAGTTCAGATCCCTAGTACCCACATAAATGTCAGGCAGGTGTGGAAGTCACAGTCAGTACAAACTGGCAGCTCTACCAGCCAAACAGGTGTGCTTCAGGTTCAAGTGAGAGAGCCCATCTTAATATATACGGTATTTAATATCAACCTCAGGCCTCCACACATGTGCACACACATGCACATGTATATGCATACGTGTGTGTATACCTGCTTGTCATGGCACCCCGAATTGGTAGCCTGGTTTATTTCCATCTACCAGCCTCAGCTAACAGCTCCCAGGCTCATCAGTTATGCAAGGCCAGGTGTGTCCAGCTGCTGCAAGGACCTGAAACTCTTGGACCTGGTGTCTCCTACCCTGCCCTTTTCCCTGTCCCTTCTGCTCTGTTAATCTCTTTCTCCATCTCTGCGTGTGAATCCAGACTCCACATTTGACCATTAGCCACATCACGCTGGGCACCGGCTTGGTTCTGCAGCTGCTGTCTGGACATTGGGCATGCGGATGGAGGGTAAGTAATTGCTCACAGAGCAATCATCCTATAGTATCCAGCCACACAGACACTTTCTGTGTGTGGCCGCAGTGGGTTTCCTTGTGGGCCACTGAAGGAAGGGTTCTCCTAAGAATGACCCTCAGTCATCCTGCCTGTGTTCAAGCTTAGCTTTGCCATGTCTTAGCTGTGTAACCTCAGGTAAGTCAATGGAGCTCTCTAAACTTCAGATGGGTGAACAGGGACGAGACGCTTTATCTCATGCTTGTTGTGTGGTTATTGGGGTCAATGATGAGAAAGTGTCAAGGACAGGGCTTTGGCAACACAGATGACAGATGTGTGGCTTCTGTCAGGTCCCAAAGAAACCTGTACTTACAACTTCTCCCAGTATCTCTCACCTCACCCCCTACCCTAGGACCTTCCCAGCCAGGGGCTGGGCTTGGATGCTCTTCCTCCAGCTGCTCTGCTATATAAACCTGCCATTTTGGATGCTCTCCCTTGCTCCTCAGGTCCTCTCTTGGTCTGCTTGCACACTCTCCTCTGCTCTTGCCCTCTGTCTCCTCTGGCTGTTCTCTCCCTTATGTAGACAACAAACCTTCTCAACCACACCTAGGAGCAGTCATGCCCTCATTTTCATTCAGCTTCTCCAAGTATGACAACATCACACTAATGATATGACACCTTTCTAGACTCCCGGGCCAGTTATTCCTATTTCTATTACTCACTCAATCAGAAGCAATTTCCAAGCAGAACATATCTTTCTGCAGAGTGTCACCTGTGGTAGTTTAAATGCTTGTCCATTCCAAGCATTGAATTGTCACTGTAACAATATTAGGTAGATAGGACTGTGGGCTGGGGATACAGCTCAGTTGACTAAGTGCTCCCACAAAGCCCTGGTGCAGTTACCAGCACAACATACACTGGGTGCTTTAGTGCAGGCCCCAGTACTTGGGAGGTGAAGAGGGGAATGTCAGAAGCTTAATATCATTCATAGCTGCATGCTGAGTTAGATTGAGGTCCACTTGGTAAACACAAGACCCTATCTTTTAAAACAATAATGAAAACAAAACCCTTGAGCCAGGCCCTGTCCCTGGAGACATGGCAGACATAGCACCGTCTGCCTCAGGTCCTCATTCTGCAGAGAGCTGGCAGTGCACAGAGGATAAGTAGCAATGCAGCCATCTTCCTTGGAGGGCCACAGGGATAACAAATGTCAGTGTGCTGTCAGGTGGTCTGCTGTTAATGACAGCAGTGGGTCTGGATTTGGAGAAACAGGTCAAAGCCTTGCTCAAGCAATAAAAATGTGACCTGGAGCCAAGGTTTCCTGTGGGCGGAGCCTTTGCAGTCTGTCCCAGCTCACCCACTCAGTGGTTTGAAATAGGCTCAGGACAAGCTGCTAGATCTGAAAAAATGAGGCCAGGGCCATGAGACCCCGCCTCCTAGGGCTGCCTGAGGACAGCAGAGATGACGCAGAGGAGGCACCTGGAGGGGCGTGGCCTGCAGGGAGAGGACAAGCAGGTCACTTTCGTATCATAGTCATGAAGATGCCAGTAGGGTCCCTGGGGAGACTAGAGACCGAGCAGACACATTCTACAGGGAAGCATGAGGCAGAGACACCAGGAACACTGTCCACACTTAGGCAGTCATAGCCCATCTGCAACGGAAATCCCTGTCTCTTGTCCTTCCTTACATGCCGAGATCTACTTCAAAAATGCACCATGGGAAGAGCTGCCAGAACTAGCTAGAAGGGCATGAGAGGGGAGAGGTGGGGATAAGATTTTCAGGACTGGATCATATCCCTTTAATCCCAACTCCTTCACCTTCTTCTAGCTGTGTGACCTTGGGCAAGTCGTTTTACCTTTCTGTGCTTCACGTCTCCATCATACCTCCTTCCTCCCAGAACTAAAGGACTGTGGCTGACAGCCCTTTCCAAATACTGTACATCTAAAAAAGTCAAAAGACAGATGTGCTCTGAGGCTGCTGTCCCTTCTGCCATTTCCACATGGCTTTTCCTGGCTGCAGTTTGAACTGCTAGAACCCTCCAGGTCCCAAGCCTTAAAGCCAGACACTCAGGAATCAGAACCAGCTGTTGGCGTGCTGAAGGCAGGGCAGGGCAGGGCAGAAGGCACAGAGGACTGTTGGGCAGTTTGACATCGGGTGAGTACTCTTTCTGTCTCACATACATGGGGTTCCCAGCAAGACGGCCACATATCAGGGTTGTGCTACCACTTCTTTGCTGTGTGACTTTGGGCAAGTGGTGACCTCTCTGGGCCTTAGCTCACTTGTCTTTAATGAAGGCTGAACTAACCCTAACCCTAACCCTAACAATGAGATTGTTCAGGACTCAGCAGGGTACCCAGGGAATTGGCCTCCCAGGAAATTTAGGCTGTCTTGGTTTGCCATGGGAGGATGGGGGGTGAGGACAGGTAGTAGAGGAAGCAGTCTCTGCAGACCTGGTTAGAACATGTTTTCCCTTCTCTATACTGAGCAAGATTGTTTTTGCAATTGGAAAACACAATGTGTTCTGAAGCAGTGTTACACTTGTCTGATTGGAGCCTCCCCACCTCTCAAACCCTGCCTGCACAGAGCGTCACAACAAAGAAAAGATGGCAAAAGCCCAGTTCTAAATTCTTGGAGGCTATTGCAGCTTCGTCCCCTGAAGCTGCCAGTCACCCAAGTTCCCACCGAAGTACTTAGCTTTTGACCATACTTCCCAAACCCAGCTTGTGGCAGAAGCATCATCGCCCCTCGCCTACAATCTAGAAGACTTTCCTGCTCTGACTCGGGAGCATGACTTCCCTGGCTTTTTTCTCTTAGATCAGTCAACTTGTCGGGAGTGGCTTTGCTTAATATATGTTTTATACTTTTTCAGTTTGCCTTGATCTGCCTTACTTAGTCAAAACCTATTAACACCCAGCTCAGATGGGTGTTTGTGATTATCACGGCTTTTTATCCACCCTCCACTTCTCCCATCATGGGCTCTGAACACACTAGAAGAGATGATCTGAAGAAACAGTCTTGCATTGGAACTTCCACCCACTTTTCAGCCCTGGTTGGTACCTTTTCCATGAGGCAGTGATGACTTAATTGTGACGTTCTAATGTGATTTTTGGCTGCATGTTCCTACATTATAATGGTGTCAGGTCCAAAGCATCCCCCTTCAAAATGCTAGTGCCAGGGACACTGTCCTTAACAGAAGGACTCTGGCAGGGTAAACAGAGGACTGGTGGCAACAAGTAGGCGTAAATGTTTCTGTGTCTCAAGGGAGTTTCTTTTCACCAGGAACCACCTGTAATCCTCCAGAAACCTGCCTTAACCTTCCCCTAACGGTCAGCTCCCTCTGGCAAGGGTGATTTGCCTGTTTCAGCTCAGACCCACCCTGATATCTGTCCATATAAAACCTGCCTGCTTTTCCTCCGTCCTGATTTTCTCTCTGCACTTTTCCTCCCCAGAGATGACTTGGAGGTGTGATCCCAATAAATCTTTCAGCCTGCAGAGTGGTCTAGTTCAGTAGTCTCTCTGCACCATCTCATATAAATGGGGGTGATCTGTTTACTCAGCCCTTTCTGCAATCACCTCAGTACAGAGCCAGCCTCATGAATACGCACTTCATTCTCCTTCAGCTGGAGCTCTCCCAGGAACACTGCGCACACTGAACAAACTTCGTTTATTTACCCTTTCCTTGGTCCTGCTTCAGTGTATCTTTGCCTTCTGGTGCCTGAAATGATGAGCTTGGGCTGGGGATGTAGCTCAGTTGGTAGAGTTGTTTGTGTAGCATACACAAACCCATGTTGGATTCCCCCAGAACAGCATAAAATGTGTGTGTGCTACAGGCCTGTGATCCCAGCACTCAGATTAGAAGACAGCCAGAAGTGCAAGGCCATCCTCCATATATAGTGGTTTAAGGTTAACCTGAGCCACATGAGACTGCCCCCCCATACACACATACAAAGACAAGGCTTCAGTTTGTATACAAGGCTGGCCTCAAATTAGTACTTTTCTTGATTTAGACTCTAAAGTAACTGGGATTTCAGGCATGTGCCAGCATTCCTAAAATAAAATCACAAAAAGAAAGAAGTCACAGTCCATCTTCCCCATCTGATATTAGTCCTTCTTACCAAGAGCCCAGGTAAGAACCTAAGATGGTTCTTTTTACCTGGAGAACAGTGGAATCCATGCACCCATATGCCATGTGCCTTCTGTGTGGTTCTGAATCTGCTCCTCTCTGTGTGAGCCGACTGATCCTGCAGCAAAGAGCTTCCCCGCCTGTAAATCTGTAATCCTGGCTCCTGTGACCTGAGACTAATCTATCAGATGGTTTTTTGGAAATGATATGGTTTCAGAAGTCCTAATCCACACTCTTGAGGAGGAGAAGGAACGTGCAGCTGGAGTTCCAGCTGACATGCCCCCCACTGCACCTCCTCCACCCCAGTTCTGCTTCTGCTACATGCCTGCTCTTTTGTTGGCAATACCTGGGGAAGTTGTGGGAACATTAGGAGGTGCAGCCTGGCTGGAGGAAGTAGTCTCTAGGGTCTGTATCCAGCCCTGGTGACTCACCTCCTGTTATAACCCACACTTTCCCTGCCTAAGGTCATCCATGCTTTTCCTTATGCATGTCTCTAGGGCAGCGATGCTCAGCCTGTGGGTCACGACCCCTTTCTGGAGGTTGTCCAACCTTTTTACATGGGTCACCTAAGATTATCTCCATATTGAATGTTTACATTATGATTTATATAACAGTAGCAAAATTACAGTTATGAAGTAGCAATGAAATAACTTTATGGTTGGGGGTCAGTCACCACAATTTGAGGAACTGTCTCTGTTCACTTTCTGTTGATCTTTATTTAATGTTGAGATCCACTGGTCTGCACACAGATCCCCAGCTGCCCCAGCACCACCTATAGAAAGGACTATAGGACTATTGTGTGCTCAGTGCTGACTGCATTTTTGATGGGGTCAGCTACTCAGCACAGACTGACCAGGAATCACTACCTCATCCAAGCTGGCCTCAAACTAGAGACCCTTCTGTCTCAGCCTCCCTGAGTGCTGGGAATACAGGTGCCAGCCACCAGCCCTGATGGACGACTGCATCCATTCACCATTCTCAATAGTTTATTCATTCCAGGGGCTCTCTTGCAAATTCTTGAGAATTTTCTATGATCTTCTGAAAACAGTTTCATTCCTTTTTTCTATTTCTCAACTTAATGAACTGACTAAACTTCCAAAATGATGCTGAGTCAGGTGTTAGTACATTTTTACATTTCTTTAATCTTGGGCAAAGACACTTAGTTCTTCAACGTGTGAATGAAGCTTCATGATCCATAGTGAAGCTGTATGCATCATTTTAAAGTGTTATTTTTAGCTGTGTGTGGGATGGGGCCAGGGGTGTATGCAGCCATTAGTGTAGAAACCTGTGAAGGCCAGAAGAGGGTATCAGGTCCTCTGGAGCTGGAGTTACAGAATGTTCTGACACGGTTCCTGACATGGGGCCCTGTGAGTAAGTCCTTTTCATCACTGAGCCATCTCTCCAGCCCCAGCATATTTTTAAAGAAAGATACTCTTCATTGATTCATTTTCTCCAATTCCTAGTTTGCTAAGGGGTGTGTGTGTGTGTGTGTGTGTGTGTGTGTGTGTGTGTGTGTGTGTGTGTGCATAAGTGTGGATGCACATGTATGCAGGTGCATCTGGAGATCAGAGGACACTAAGCGTCTTATATGATTTCTCTGTATTTAGCTATTATGGCAGGATCTTTCACTTGAACCTGCATGCAGACTTAGCTGGTCCAGTTTGCTCTGGGACCCTCTGTCTCTGCCTCCAGAGTGCTGAGATTATAGGTGGCTACCACACCTGTGGCATTTATGGCATTTATGTATGTGCTGGGGATCCCAGCTCCTGTCCTCACATTTATACATAATGAGGTACTTTACCCACAGAGCCGTTTCTCTAGATCTTTTATTCCTAGTGGATTTGATGATGTTCTCCTAGGGATGTTAGTACTCACATTCATAAAGAATCATACTCTGTCATTTCCTTTCCTCGTCCTGAGTGTGCATGGTCACATCTATCATGCTGGCTTCATGAAATAAGATGGAAAGTACTGAAGAAAATGAATCAATGAAGAATATCTTTTTAAAAAAACTATGCATCCTCATCTGTTTTCAGGAAGAGATGAAATGGTATTTCCTGCCGAACCTATTGGTAGCTTTAGCTGTGAATGTGTCTGGATTTGTGTTTTCTTTTGGGATGGTTTATAGATACAAACGTAATTTCTTTGACACATAGCTTGGGTACACAGATTACCTATTTTCCTAAGTGTGAAGAGTTGGTATCATTCATGAAATCAGCCTATTCGTTTGCAGTTGTAGAACGAAAGGGGGAGCACTGTTTGCAGGACTCTTCGACTCTCAGGAAGTATAAAGCGCCAGATGACTCTTTCCTTCATCTTAAGCCACAAAATTGGCTAAAACTCCTTAGCACAGCCGAGGAACCCATCTCAGTGTGTTCTTTTGAGCTGAAGTTCTTCCCCCTCAGGAATTATATAAACATGAAGATGATATGTGTATTATTTTCATTACAATCACCGTATGATCAACAGTGCTTCTAAGGTACTTCCATGCCCTCTGCTACTTTGCTAATATCTGGCTAAGTTTGGGTTTCCAGGAGCATATGACACAAAACCCATCTCAAGGGCCTTCATTTAACGACATCATATAATAATAACCATTATAGCTTTCTCTCACTCGGAGGGAAGAGAGCAGCTATGGGGTCTGTCAGGCTCCTCTACTCCGGCAGGATTTCCTGGAGGAGCACAATCTGTCCAAAAGGCTCAGCTGACTGGTAGGAGGGGGCCTGTGGGGGTTCAGACCCCAAGCCCCCCCACAGCTTGTTTTTCCCTTTCTCTGACCTTCTCTTGGCCCAGGTGTAAATGTGGGAAGCTGGAGGCCCAGATGTGAGCATGGACCAGCCTCTGCCACCTTCCTTCTGCCTCAGAACCAGAGAGTGACTCTGGAACATTCTCAGGGAACCTGCAGTGAGCAGCCTTGCTGTGAGTGCGAGTGCCATGCAGCCTGCTTTAGCACAAAGCAATGGGCACCAAGGAGCAAGGGCTGGCTGTGTAGCTTGTCTCCCATGTGGACAGAAAGTTTAGTTTACTATGGTGGCTGATGAATCTTGTCAATTTGACTAGACTTAAAATCTCAAAAAAAAAACATTCCTTGGGCATCTAGAAAGGTGTTTCCAGCAAGGTTTCATTGAGGCTTCATATGGTATAAAGTCACAGTCTGCATCCTGCCCGTGGTGCCTCACACTCCAGCTGCCATGATGGATTGACTGTACCTTCAAACTGTGAATCCAAATAAACCCTTTTCTAAAATGCCTTTGCCAGGGATTTTGTCATAACAATGAAAAAAAAAAAAAGAATACACCCACTAATACCACTCCCATCAAAACACCAGCCTTGCTGTGTTCAAGCTGGGATACCAAGGAAGAAAGGGCTCAAGATCAGAGCTTGGTTGGGTCCTGCCCTGGCTTCCTTCAACCCAGGAGCTATTTTCTGAGCACCCCCTGTTTCTTCTCCAGATGCAAGACAGGCCTGCTCCAAAGTCAGGCTGCAGAGCAGTGGCCCCACAAGTGGGACATTACCAGGAGCAAAGGTCCTGTTCTGAGGATCCTATCTAAGACAGCAGCCTAGTCCCATGGTAGAATAGCAGTGGGCCCCCAGCCTGGTGGACTCAGCACAGGCTAAGGAGTTGGGTCAACCTGGAACAGCATCGACAGGGCAATGGTGGGACAGAGTGTATATATAGCTCTGAGGGCCAGAAGGGCCAGTGCTGCGATCCCTGTATGACCCTGGGCAAGTTACCGCACTTTTCTGAGCCTCGGCTGCTCATCTGTTAAATTGTGCTGGCAAGGTCCCCACCCCCATTGCACAGGGCTATGGAAGGATTAAATACAAGCAGATGTATCTAAATGTTAGCGCCACATCTCACTCATAATAACCTGTTAACGAATGGCAACGCTATTACCATTGCTTCAGAATGCCATTCAATATAGGGTGTCCTTAAGGAAACAAAGAGGCTTAGTGGTCCACTGTTTGGAAGGATTGGAGGTTGGCTGGGTATGGGAGAGTAATGCAAAGAAATAGGAAGAATCCAAAGAAAAACTGTGAAGAGGGGAGGGGCTGTCCCTGCTGGGAAGGTAGACAAGCCCCAAGCCTGGATCACCCTTAATTAGATGCTGGGGTCTGGCTGACCTCCCAAGTGTTTTTCCACTCAGGGCTCGGGCACCCTGCCCCCTCTTTGGACTCACACTGGGCTCTGGAAGCTAAGTGGGCTGAGCAGCTGGAAGCCCTGTGGAAGGCGGCGTTTACCCCTCAGGAAAGCGCTGCACCACAGCACGGAGCGCTATTTACAAATAAAGCCTGTTCTGGCTCCACCACCCACACACGCAGGCCCTTTATTCCATTTCAATATGCCTAATTCCACGGAAAGTGCACTGTAATAAACAGAATTAATCAGTGCTGGATGCCCAAGTGAGTGTGGGCAGGTGTCAGCACAGGCAAGGGGCCTGTGAGGGGAAAGGGAAGCGGTAGCCACCATCAAGTACCTCACTGCTGAGGACAGCATAGGACTGAACCAAAGGTGCAGAGCTGGCAAGCAAATTACCCCTGGGTGCCTGCGACCACATGACAGACTCAGGCAATGGAAAGTTTTACAAAAATGTGTCTCCTTTGCCTTCTTTCTTAATAAATGAACAGAGTATCTTTGTTGCCCATCTTCCCAAAAGGATATTACTCTTGAAGGTCAGCGACAGTGCCAGGCCCCACTGCTAGTGTTAGTGTGTGTGTATGTGCATGTGTGTGTCTGTGTATGAGTCTGTGTGTGTGTCTGTGTATGTGAGTCTGTGTGTCTGTGTATGTGTGTCTGTGTGTGTGTCTGTGCATGTGTGTGAGTCTGTGTGTGTGTGTCTGTATATGTGTGTGTCTGTGTATGTGTATGTGTCTGTGTATGTGTGTGAGTCTGTGTGTGTGTGTCTGTGTATGTCTGTGTATGTGTGTGTGTGTGTGTGTGTGTATCCCAATGAGTTTCATTACCCTTATAGCTTCAGGAGTCAGGATTTATTTACATGTGCAATTTAGACCGTAGTTGCATCACTGAAGAAATGTCTCTTCCTCCCTCAGCTAGCATTAACCCTTTTGGAGTGCTGGGGTGGAGCCTTATGATCCCCTCTTTATAATGCAATATTGACAGGTGCTACAACCAAGTCCCACAGACAACATGGCTCATGCACAGGTTATTGCTGACAATTCAGGAGGCTGGGCAGCTCAACATTGTGATCCTGTGCTTGCTGAGAACCCTCTTGCTAGGTCACTGAAAGCATAGATGAGGTTTCCACCTCATAATCTAGTTACTTTCCAAGGGTCCCAAACCCTGACTCCAGCACAGAAGAATGTGGATTTGGAGAGACACAGTCTGTACTCAAGTTTACTATAATAACTAATGCTGTTAGTTTGTTTCTTCTTATCTTTTCAACAGTCCTGAAGAAAGCATGTTCCTTTGCAGGGAGGGCAGGGAGGCTCAGGCAAGTGGAGGAGGCTCCAAGGTCACACATCCATGAAGGAACAGAGTGGATGGAACATGGCACTGTTTTTCCCCATGGGACCCAGAATACTTTCCAAATGCCCCACATTTTCCAAAAGCCTCAGTCTGTTTGCCATGCTGGGATTTAGGGACCAGTGGATCCCAAGATACATGCATGCATGCATGCACATACGCACACACACATACACACACCAGACTCTTTGTTGCAGCCACCTCTTCAAGTCTCCAGCCTTGCAAGGGCTGGTACTCACTTAGGTATCTGTGGTCAATGTATGCGATCGTTCAGCACTGCATCCCATTTCTTCCCAGCTTGTTTCATCATCTACCTCTCTAGTCCCAATGCCTGGCTCAAATGCCACCTGGGCCACTATCAGCATTCCATATCACTGTGAGCCCAGCATCTATGACTGCTCAAACACATGCTGTCATGTACCACAGTGATTTGGGTCCTAGGCCAGTGTCTTTGCATGCAGTCTCTGGCTCTCTGATGAGTTACTAGTTATCACTAGGGTGTTCAGCACTGCAGATTACACCCTGGGCTTTGGGATTTAGTCAAGAATCACTGGGCACAAGCTTTGTTTCAAGACCCACTATATCTGGAAGAACCTGGGGATACCATCTCATTCCACCAGGTAGCGTGAAATGATACATGTGATGTGACTCTCAAGTGCTGGGCAAACAGCTCTGCTTAAAATGAAAGATAATTAATCATGCAGTTTCAGTAACTGCTGTTCTGGATTGGATGCTTAGCCCTGAAGCTGCCTCCTTTAGCCACAGCCCAGATCATAGCTAGCTTCCTCTCTCCTACCCTCTACATGTATCATAACAAGCCTTGAGATCAGGGCCATCATGGGCATCAACAGTGTTTACAAACAGCAGCCTCACAAGAGCTGAGCTGGCCCACTGCCTAGCTCAGTGTAGGAGGCTACCCCGTGGCTGCTCAGAGCTGTATTAGAGACCCAGCAGCCAGTGAGGCTCCCAAATGATCCCAACCTCACCTGGACCACAACCTGCTTTGTTGAAGTAAATCAGCTACAAAGATTCTCCCCTCCACCCCCCATCCTCCACCCCCTACACACACAGCCCATGGCCCTCACCTTGAGCCCACTGCTTTCTGCTTCAGAGCCTGGGTCCACGCCAGTGATGTAAATGCCAAGGCCGTACTCGGCTCCACCTCGAATCGTGAGGCCCAGGGACCGGCCGTCCCCCAGCACCAGGTTTACCTACAGGAAGAAGAGAGGTAGATACATTAACTTGGAGGGAGCCAAGCCCTGGGTGTGGAAGGGCAGCACACCACAAAACTCCTAAGCCCTGAAAAGCACAAGGTCTTAACCAACAAAGAACTTCAAGGCAAGGCCTTGTGGGAATCCCCAGGGCCCACCTCAGCCCTGCCTCCCTCCCTCTGTTCACTACATAAACACAGGCAAAGCAAAGTATTACCTCCAAAGGCCCCTTAGCACTAACATCCCAAGTGCATTCCCATGTGAGGTTGGTGTACATTATCCATATCTTGGGGCTGCTGTAAGTAGGCATCCACCTATGCTCCAGCTAAAGGTGACTTCTTGTTCCAGGGCTCAGCCCACATACTTACCTAGTCTTTCCTCCATAGGATCAAGGCTTGATTTCGGCTTATTGCCACTACCATTTGAACACAGAGAGACTCCATCTCCCTGGGGAGCCTCCTACCTCTCCAGGGTCTCCAACACCATGTTCTGCTAGGCCACCGTGCTGCATTCCACTGCATTCTACACATTCACCATACATCAGCCCACTACATCCCAGCACTGATGGGGGCTGTGGAGTAGCTAGACACTACTTTGCTCAGGAAGGGATCACAGTGAGGTGGAGGTGGAATGGGTCAGAAACCCTCTAGCTACAGCAGGACCAGAGGGTTTCATGAGCCACACGGTCAGAAACCCTCTAGCTGCAGCAGGACAAGGAGGGTCTCATGAGCCACACGGTCACAGAGAGACACAGGCCCAGACAGGGACAGAGAGGTGGGGGCTTTCTGGAGAAAGTAGTGTCTCTGAAAAGCTGGGAGGCTGAACACATGGGTAGGGCCTTGGAGGTGAGCCATGCTTTCAGGGGAGGAGATGCACGGGAGAACAAGAACCTCAGGCAGGAAAGGATTTATGGGAAAAAGAGGAGGGGCTAGGATAGCTTAAACCTAGCCCAGAGAGATAAAACACCCCCCATCAAGAGAAGACTCATAAAAATATAAGGGACCCAAGAAAGGACGGTGTAAACACCCATGGTAGAAAATGGACGGCATGACCTTTAAGCATCATGGAGGGCAAATATCACTATTAGCTGTCTTTTATGTTTTGTTTTGTTTTGATCATTTGTTTTTATTTTATGTGCATTGGGGCTTTACCTGCATATGTATTTGTGCGAGGGTGTCGGATCCCCTGGAACTAGAGTTACAGACATTTGTGAGCAGCCATATGGGTCCTGGGAATTGAACCCAGGTCCTCTGGAAGAACGGCCAGTGCTCTTAACCACCGCGCCATCTCTCCAGCCCCAACAATGAGTTGTCTTATTTTCCAAGGTCACTCAGCTAACAGGTCCAGTGTCCCCCAAACCAGGAAGAGCTTTTCCTTTGCTCTATCTAGTACCTCATTTAATTCAGCATCACCCTCGCAGAGGTGGCAAACAAGACAGCAGGGAGGTCATGTAACCTCACTGTGTCTCGGCCCCATTAGCCGAAGAGAACAAAGCTGGTATCTGCCTGATTAATAAAGACTCAAGCATGGTGCCATATGAAGCTTTAGTAAATGTCACAGGATATGTTCAATAAATGTGATCCTCTGCCATTTGGTTCCATTTTGAATGTAGGGAAAAAAAAAAACAAAAAAGCAAACCTGCTGATGTGAGGCAAGTGTACCTGGCTGTGGTCAACCTCAGTCTAGGTGCTGGCTGGGTCTAGGTCTTGGCTCTCTCCTTTGCTCTGTTCCTTGATGTCTGAGCAGCACACAGGGGTGGATAAGGGTCCAGCTGAGACTCTATGAGTGTTGTGATCACTCAAGATAGTCCTCCTCAAGCCAGCAGGGGATGCACAGGCCATGAGTCAGTGAGGATCAGAAACAGGCAGGTTCTCCTGAACCCATGGCTCTGCAGATTCCCAGATCAGACCCAGCAGCTGCTGCCTAGACTTTAGGGCAGATGCCCAGCTGCTTCCCATCATCCTATACAGGACCTATCTGAGGCTTGTATGGACCTGAGTTAACCTAGGTCTGTCTGATGCCCACTGGTCCCTCTTCACATACAGGCTTGAATATTTGGGAGGTGACATGTGCTAGTTTCAGAGTTGATATTGAAGTTGATAACATTCAGTAGGTGTGTGGCCTTGATGAGCTTCATTCCCTGTGCCTCGGTTTCTTTGCCTGGAGGGGGGATGGGCTGAGCTGCACTGAGCACTGTACGAGCACAGAAAGCACTCAGTCAACACGGATACTTGCTGTCTGCAGGAGGGCATCATAAGGCAAGCCACCAGCTAAGCTTCTGGAAGCAGGAACAATTCTTGGGAGATGATGGTGACTGTTGGCTGTCTCGTGTCTTAGACAGACTGATGGACATGAGCTGGCACTGTCCTTCCATCCAGACATATTCTGGAGAACCAACCCTGTGTCTGCACAAGGTCTAAGCCAGGCATAGCCAGAGAATAGCATGGCAGGGTCCCTGGAGACACTCCTGACAGCACAGGGTAACGGGAAAACAGAAAAGGGAATGTGGGTTATATGAGGAGCAGGGGGTCCTCTGACATAAGGGCTAGGGTACTCATCACTGAAGCCTTGCCAGGAGTCCTACCCAAAGCCTTCCTCTGCTGGGTGTGGGATTATGTTCTGCTACACTGTAAATATTTGTCCCTCCTACTGGTTTAATAAAATGCTGATTGGCTAGAAGGCAGATAGGAAGTGTGGGTGGGGCTACCAGACTAAGAAAACTCTGGAAAGAGGAAGAGTAGGAAAGAGATGCCAGCAGACATAGAGGAAAGAAGTCAAAATGCTACTCTGAGAAAAGGTACCAAGCCATTTGGCTAATCATAGGTTAGTTTAAGAGTTAGCAAGTTATATGACTGAGCCATAGGCTGATGAGCATGAAATTAATGTCAGCTTCTGTGTGATTGTTTGGGGCTAAGTGGCAGTGGGGCTGAACCTCGGGGCTAGGCCTGAAAGTCTGGGTCAGCAACGTCATATTACATTCCTCAGAGCTGCTCTAAGGCCTCTGCTGTGACCGCCATGAAAGCCCTCAGTCCCCTGCCAGGCCTGTATGCCTTCACCACTGGTGTCTGGGCACTGCACCACTGTGGAACAAACTGTCCAAGTCAGAGGCCTAGGACAGAAGCAGGCCTGAAAGTGAAGAGTGGGCTGGGCGTGAAGACAGCCTTCCTTCCCGAGGCTGTAGGGCCATGCCAGCGTCTAGAGGCTTCTCTCCGCTCAGAAATTAGAACCTTCCCGTGGGTTCCTCTTTCAGCATGACATTGTCCTTCCTCTGACCCATACTCTCTTATCCCTCATCCAAGGACACTGGTGACATTGGGCTGTCCAGACAGCCCAGGACATTTCCCTATTTTAAGATTCTTCACTGAGTCACCTTTGCAAAGTCCATCTGCCACACAAGGCTTGTTGGTTCCATGAGAGACCAGAAAAACAAGAACAAAGCCATTGTACATCTCCTGAGAGTCAGGCAGTATCCTATTACCCCAGCACCCTCTTATCAGCATATCAGCAATCCTCTTTCCGCAGACCCTGGCCTTGGTGGGATAGGAGCTTGGGAGCAAAGCCCTGGGCAACACACCTGAGAGACTTCTGGACTGCAGGGATGGATGGGGAAAAAATGACCACTCCACGGCACAGCCTAGCCACTGGGTCATACAAGGACTGACTCCATGGGGCTTGAGTGTGGTGGGGATGAACAGAATGCTGGGCTTGCACAGAAAGTCAGAGGTGGTGGCAGGCTCAGGCTAGTGTTTAGAGGGGGTAGAAAGAAGCCAGCTCAGTTTCTGGAGCCCCTCATCAGAAGGGACTAAATACAGAGGTGGGCTTCAGACAGCAGGAAGGGTGAGCTGACTGGGGCCAGCAGATAGCTTCATCTCGAGACGGCTCCCTGGCAGGACAGAGCTGGCCCAGATGTGCCGTCAGAGCAGAGGCCCAGCAGAGGCCCCACCAAACTCCCTGGACCTGCATTCAGAGCTAGCCTCACCAGGCAGGTCCTTCTAGCTTCAGAACACAAGGATTTGAAGATTCCACAGGCAGGGAACGGAAGTGCTGCTGAGACTCTGCACCCGATCCAGGACAGTGAGACAGCAGCAGGTACCTAAGGCAGCCTCCCTGAACTGCGAGATAAGAACAGAGCACCCTTCGTCTCCTTGACACACCCAACCAATCCTTAACATCAGAACACAACAGAATTGTCATCACAGAAATATAATAAAATTCTGTCAGTCACAGGGCGATCTGCCTCCATCAACTGCTGGAAATCCAACCAGTGTTTGACATGAATAGAATTCATTTATGGGGGAAAAATGAGATTGTTCTTGCCAAGCAGAAAGAACATGACTTCAGTGATGTGTTTACTAGAATAGGAACAAATTACTCCTGAAGTCACTACACTTGGCCCTTGTCACCGTGGAGATGGCACTCAGGTTGCTATACAGTCCCTCCATTAACATCACCCCAATGTTTCTGCCATAGTCTTTCTTTCTAGAGAAGGAAACCGAGGCTCTATCCTTACTGGGTTGCAAAATGACGGGGCCATGATTCATACGGGCCAGCGTTCAGTCCGAGTTCTTGTCCTCCACTATTGGGGGCCTGGGGGCAAGCGTCAACACTTCTCTATCTTCATGCTCTCCACAGGCAAAATGAGAATCATGCCAACTGCCTGGGGGCGCTGCTGCTGGTGGCCCAGTCAGAGGCCATCCCAAAATGTTTCGTGTTGAGTCCCGAGTCTGTCCAGAGAACAAGGGGAGTCTCCCAAAAGTCAGCTTCCTTCCCTGGCAGCTGCGAAGCTCTTTGCTTCCCATCAGCGTACCTAGTGGTCCAGAGTCAGTCTGAACTACAGGGCATGGCACTGGCCATCTGGTAGCGTCTCAGAAAAATCATCTACTTTCCACCAGAGAAGTAGTCAGAGTGAGCTTCCTCAGGACACAGCTGTGAGAGGCTATGATGCTGGGAACAGGACCTGCAGGGTTGCAGCCATGGAGCAAGAGGCATGAAGTAAAAGCCAACAGCAAGAGGAAGGGAATTCTCAGCCCCAGGCTAAGCTGCCTCATTGGCTAGCTGGCCAGCAGTACTGAGTTGAGCAATAACTCATGTATAAGTTCCTGTGACCCAGCCCAAAGCATTCCTAACACAGTACAACCTGCAGAGCTATGGTGAGGGCTAGGTCTAAGTTCCTCCATGTCCCTCTACCACAGCAGCAGCTGAGCTGGCAGGTGGCATCTCACATGCATCTGCTTCCTCTTCTGCTCTACTTCTTTAAAGTAGACTCTTCGGGCTCTGTAGACTGTTCGTGGTTTTGTTTCCCATCCTCTTTAACTTCAAAAAGGTCTCTCTGGAACCTTCGACCCACAGGATGGCAGCACACACATATTACCTCTTAATGGGGCCTTCCCTGCCCTCTCTAAAGTCACCCAACTGTGTGTTGAGCCTTTCTTGAGTCAACCCACCCCAGTATAATATGAACCAGTTCATTTGTTCCAATACCTCTGCAGCAGGCCCACACACTGGAGGGTCACCCTCCTGGATATCTTTGTTCTTCACAGAGGTGTCTCCAATATCCAGGGTGGTTTGGGGCCCATCAGGTATTTGATCAGTATTCTGGAGAGAACAATATGAAAGGCACCTCTTTCCTCCTTGGCCTTTGACAGCTGTTGTTGTTATTAAAATGAATTGCCACATCCCCCGCACTGCACTCTGAGCTTATTTATGTGCATGGTTATTCTTGATACAGGCTGGTGGGAAGGTCCTAGAGTCATGTACAAGGGTACTTAAGTGGTCCACTCAGGTTTAAATAGCTTGTTCCAAATTAGTGATGGGAAGTTCTAGAAGCAAGCTTCAAGCTGGTGCTGCTGAACTTGAAGCTGCTGCTCCTTTGAGACCAGGCTGGCTGATCCTGCTTCTATGTCTGTGAAGAGCTTTGAGTGGCTGTAGGCTCTAACTGATCACCCTGGAGGGACACTGTAGTGAGAGATTAAAGTGGACTATCACAGACATTAGCCAAGATACTTAATGTCATGAGCAGTGCAGTCTAATACAAAAGGCCGTGCAGAGGCCAGCTCCACGGACCAGAGCCAAGGGACACTGAATAGTTGGAGATGCATTTAGAAGTGGCAGTGAGGCTGTCTTCAGCCATTTACCAGCAGTGTGTACTGGGGCAATGCGCTCCACACACACCCCACCCAGCATGCTGCAGGGCACTCATCAACACTAATGACACTGTCCCAAGAACTGTCCCTGTGACCTTTGAGCCACATGATTCCACAACCCCACTGAAATCCTGAAGCTGTAGCTGGGGTAAACAGCCAACCAGCAAACTGGTGTCCACCGCAGAAGAATGACCTCTCTCAAATAAAAACAGAGAGTATTATGACATGTGTGCAAAGCAGTAAGGAAGATCCTCGCAAAACCCCAGTCTCTGGGACTGCTCCAAATGAGCCAAGGCTAAACACCTAGTTTTTTACACACAGTACACAGAAACAGAGTACTCAGCCCAGTGAAGGGACACATACCTCAGAAAAGGGTCTGGAAACCTCCTACTCATGCCTTCTACTGAAGAGCCCCAACAGCCCCCCTCCCCCAGCCTCCTTGTTCCCATCCAGCCAGCATCCCCCCAGAGCAATACACACCATTGTCATGGCAAGCTGCTTCCAAGATACAGTCATGTTGCGTGATGGAACTCTCTTACCATGCATACTGACAGGGGAGAGCAGGGTGTGCTAACCCTGCAGAGACAGGAGCCTTCCTACAAGTTTATTCCCAGTTCACCTTGGCTACAACCAGCCTCTTCCTCTGTGGCTCCAAGACTCTCCTGACTTGTCCTTCGCCAGGTTCTTCCCTCTCTTTAAAAGAGGATGACCTTTTCACTTCCAGGACTTTGGAAAGGCTCTCTGAAAACCTGAAATCCACTTTTTTTTAATCTCCCCCATGGTCTGTGTCCTGCATGAAAGCACCCTCACACACCAGCACACCCAGCTTGTATCTCAGTTCATGACACCACCACCATCTTGTTCTTTCAAACTTCAAAGCCACCATCACCTGTCTGTCCCCTCTGACTGCAGCTCCCTCCCAAAGCCAACCTCATACTGTCTCTTCTAGGAATCCTTTTTAATCCCTCGGCTGGAGAGAAAAGCACCCTCCTTGTCTTTTCACGCACCTCAGACAACCTGTCCGGACCAGTCCCGGGCACCGAGGTTCTTCAGAGGCATCCTAAATGTACTACCGCACACCGGGGATGTGGAAGAGGGTGCCAGCTAGAAGGGAAGGCTTGGAAAGGGACAGGCTGGCCTCGCTTAAACTCTCCTGTGTCCCAGCTATGACCTCCAGCGCTGTCATCACTCTGCTAAGGTATCACAGAAAGGTCCATGGTGAAGACAGATGAGGGAAAGGCCGACGTGTGAGGGTGACTGATTGCTCATAAACAGAGAAGAGACACGGGGTCCTGTGTGCTGTGGATGGAATAAAACAGCTCGGCTGCTGTGGAAAACGGTACAGCAGTTTCTTTTTTTAACAATAAGGATTAAGCCAGGTATGTGGCACACACCTGCAATCCCAGCAGTAGGAGGTGAGAGTCACAGACATCCTTATAACCAAAGCCAGGGGCTGGGGAGATGGATAAAGCATTTGCTGGGCAAGCGTGAGGTACTGAGTGCTGATAGCCGGCACCCATGTAAAAAGCCGAGTGTGGTGGTGTGTGCCAGTAACCCCAGAGCTGGGGAGCTGCAGGAACAGGGTCCTTGAGGGCCAGTTAGCATAACACTGAGCTCAAACAGTGAGAGACAGACTCTGTGAGAGACACCTGTAAAGGTAACTATCCTCCTGGTACAAACCCATAACCTCCACAGGGGCACGCAGGGTTATGGCTAGCTGCAAAAAAGAAAAGGACCAGTGAAAGCTGGAGGGGAAGGGAGGTAAACATAGCCAACAAGATAGATCATATGCATGCATGTAGGAAAATGTTATAGTGAAACTCACCATTATGCTGAATTAGTATATGCAAATAAAACACTTTTAAAACATCAGAACAGAAACAGAAATCAAGAAGCCAGATGTAGTGATGCTCATCTATAATCCCAGCATTTAAGAAGAAAGCAGAGAGGTTGGAGGCGACTTGGCAGTTAAGAACACTTACTGCACTTACAGAGAACCTGAGATTGGTTCCCAGTGCCCACATGGTAACACACAACCATCCATGACTCCAGTTCCCTTTTCTGACCTCTGCAGGCATCAGGCATGCATGTGATACACATACATACAAGCAGGCAAAACAGTCATATACATAAATAAAATAAGTAAATGTAAGAGAATGAAAAGTTCAAGGCCATCCTTGGCTACATAGTAACTTTAAGGCCAGCCCAAACTGCATAAGACATTAGTTAAAACAAAACAAAATTCAGACCCAGAATAACCATGCAATCTACAATGCCCAAAAACTGGGCACACAAAGATGTATCTGTATGCTGTGATTATGATGTCAGTGCTCACAGTGGATAAAGATTGACCCACCCCAGATGCCCACCAACAGGTGAACGCAAAGCAAGGCGCAGCTTCTTCTACATCCCATGCCAAAGGTCTATGTCCTCAACTCCACACTGAAACCCAGTTTCCATACAACAGTATCTGCAGGTGAGGCTTTGAGAAGTAGGTGACATGGAGACAGCCTTTAGGATTGGGACTATTATGTTCATGAGGAAAGCCTTGAGGCCACCCTACTCCTCTGTCCCAGTGCATAGCAAGGTGACATTTACAAATGGGGAGCACATCTTGGCCGGGAACTTCCACCTATGGGATATGGCAGGCACACGTCTGTGGCTAGTGAGCCATGGAGACTGTGATACGATACAGTGGCCCTAAATGACAAAGGCCAGTCACAGTGGGACAGTGTCCACTTTGGGAAGAAAGGAGATTCTGGCACATGCTACAGACATAGGCACATCATGATGGCACCATGCAAGGTGACACCTGGAGGTCACAGGAGGACATATACAACCCCAGTCCTCCAAGGTTCACAGTTTAGAGGCAGAAAACAGAATGCTGGCCCTGGAGTCTGGAGGGGTGCTGTTGCATGACTTAACTGTGCAACATGGAAGGTGTCTGGGTGCAGAGCAGGGGAGATGTAACTCACAGAATAAATGGTGCACTTGGGACATAGCCATGACGACAGTGAGGATTTTATCACAACTGGAAACCCCAGAGAACATGAACTGCACCCTTGTCCCTCTATGATGTCACATATTCTCAAGATGAACGTGAGTCCAGGGAGAACACCAGAACAGAAACAAAAGTGGTCGCCGCCCACCCTCCCAGCGTTAGTTGCTTTGATTGTTGCTGTGTGTTTATATCCAACAGAGCCACCTAAGGAAGGAAGGGTTGTTCCGGGCTCAGTTGGAGGGTCCGGTCGATCATGGCAGGAAAGGCCTGGCAGCAGGAGAGGGGGGCTGGTCATAGGAACAAGAGGAAATTTCAGATGTCTTTTTCATTTTGTGTAGCCCTTGGAATGGCATCTCTCACATTTAGGTTAAGAGTTCCAAACTCAACTAACAGATTCCAGACAATCTCTCGCCAACATGGTGGATAGAACTTGTCTCCTGGAGAGGAGACTGTAGATCCTGTCAAGCTGACAATCAATATTTACTGTCACAGACCCCAAAGGTGGAGGCCTAGAGACCTGTTGTCCTTGATTGCATGTCCCTACTTAGGAGTGACATGGGACTAACAGGGTCCAGGAACTATTTTCCATCCCTGGGTGGGGGTGGGGGGGCACCATGAAGGCTTCTTGTAAAGGCCACCACCATTTCTCTGGGTGAACTCACAGAACATCGTGTCTTTGAGCCTGCTCCAACCAGAATTGAATTAGATATGGAGCAAAGACTGAGCCTCCATGCTGCTTCTAGGCAAAGCCATGTCGCTTGTACTCCACTACAAGGCTCAAATGAATGAGGATGAGTCAAGGCTCAAACCAGAACCTCAGTACCATGGCACATTCCCTGGGGTGTTACAGAGGAGGAGCCCCAGGCTCAGGCAGATTGTTCAACCTGTTGAAGTTCAGACAGCTCACAAATAGCAGAACTACAATTTAACCATTCCGGCTATACAGGTGTGGTCCCACTTAACCCCCAGCACACACTCAGCTGTGCTACCTGTGAAGAACTGGAAGGTCATGGGGGTAGATCCCACCTACTGTGTTCCTCAGATGCACCTTCTATATTCTTCTTTAAGCTGCCCTATGATGCCCAGGGTCAGGGTTGGAGGGGCTTTATCTAATGTCTCTACCTCCATTCTCCTGTCCATTCAATACCTCAAAGATATTGGGCTCAGTCCTGGTGCTACATACTCTGAAGGTGGCCTCAAGGGCTCAGGAAGGTACTCTGTACAATGTTTGAGTCACATGAATTCAAGAGCAGCCAAAATTATAGCAAGTTCAGCTCTGAATTCAGGTTCTGCCCAAGACAGCAGCTTCAGAAAACAAAAAAGTAAGTTTTCCACCTAATGCTGCAAAACTGGCCTTGAACAATACCCCTCAAGGTGGCCAAATGTGGGTGTCCCTGAGGGGAAGGTATAAAGGCCTGCCTGCTGGCTGCCATCCTGTGCACACCAGCTAGGCTCCCAGATACCATCACCTCCCCACAAGTCACTGAAATCTCTCTATGTCTTTCATACTGATGCTTGGACAAAGATTACAAACCACTTTAAGTAAATGTTATGGTCTTACTGGCAGGAAAAAGAGAGCTGAGAAAGAGTCTGTGGAGGCCCCCTACAAGCTATGTGGTCTCCTGTCTATGAGGATCAAGGTCCTAAACCAGAAGAGAGATGTTGTCAGGACAGAGTGACAGTTAATCTTGATCCCAGAAGCACCCATGAAGCACAATGCAAACAGAACCATGCAAACAGCACCAGAAAGCCAGAGGCTGCAGGGGCCCATTTAATTTTTTCTCCCATTCTCTCCTGTAGGAAAGAGCTCACTCTCTGGAGGAGGAGGAGGAGGAGGAGGAGGAAGAGGGCTCTAAAGGGAACATTTACTAATAATGCTTGGCCTCCTTCGGGCTACAGAACCCGTTTCCTCACCAGCTAGAGTGATACTGTCAATCAAAGTTAAAGGCAGCCTGCCAGCCAAAAAGATGCTCCCTCCCTGAAATAGAAGACTGGAAGGGAGGATATGAAGTCATTGTGGTGGGAATCCTTCTGCAGATTTACCCTGCGATTCTCAGCTCCAGTTCTGAGATTACTCATACCCTTCTAGAACATTCTCAAATCCTAGAGTCAGTTAAGTTGGTTTCTGCTGTTTACAGCCCAAGATCCCCATTGTCCAAAGATCTGCCAGGATCATGATGCAGACCATACATAGTCTATTCCTAGATCTGAATCCCTGAAGAGCTCAATGTATATAAAGTTCACATGCAAAGGCATAACCCAAGCTTTCTCTTTTTCCCTGTTGCTGGGAGCCACAGAAATATGAAACAGGAATGTTGGCACCACAGGCTGACCCATCAGAGCCAAGGGCCTCTGACAGAGGGAAAGCCAAGCTCTCAAGGAGTCTTGGTGCTGACTATTCTTGCAAGTGCTGACCTGTTCCTACAGAGAATTTCTGTGTATGAAGCCAGCACCCTCTATTTGTTACTTCTTTGGAATTTATGGATATATCCCCCTGTGTCTATGTGAAAACATACAAGGTCTTCCAGGCCTTTGTTGCCCTGCCCAGAGCAGACTTACCCTCGACCTTTCCCATGATTACCCTTGATAGGAAACACAGTAACTCATTTGAAACATTTCTCAAACATGTCATAAAGTCACCACCCGTACTGATAAGAGAGCTATCTGGAGCTACCTAACCGGAAAAGCTTTCTAAGGCTTCCGTGCACCTACACTCATTAACACAAGATCCTAACTTAAAAGTTTAGGGAGGCAATTTAAGCCTTCACAAAATCTCCCCTAAGGGAAGGTGCTTTGGCAGATCAAAGAGCTGCGAGGTTCCCTTCATTGTTTGCTTAGTCACCTAGAAACCTCAGCCCCTGAGAAGAGATTACAGTAGAAAAATAATCCCCCTCCAGAAGCACATCATTCTGAAGCTCTGAAGGAAATCTGATCTGGGGCTGGACCCCAGAAGGATTTTGTTACGCTGTTCTGGATGCTAAAGTAGAGGCCTACCATGGCTCAGATTCAGCTACCATAAGGGACCACACCTTAGGAACCGGTCTATGGGGAAATCTACATCCCTGAGTAAGTCCTAGTGCAGAGCACTATACCAGACTGCAAGGTCCCCTCCATCCTGCTATGGGAGAAGGATTCACATTAAGCCACAGTATTTGTACTACTTTACAGCAGGAGCTTATTCTAGAAGGCAACACACACTTCACAGGTCAGAAGCAGAAGCCAGGAAGAACAAACACACTTGAGGGATTCAGAAGCAATAATAAAGCCTGGATCCTTCTTTCTAGCCTGCGGGGGAGCTCCTAGATGAGCAAGAGACTTGGAAACCTCAAGTGCACGGTCTTTACTGATGTAGACAGATCTCACCTTTTTCTCATCTCCACTCTGCAGCAGGTGTAGGGCACTCCTTCGGTCATTCTCGTGCTGTCTCAGGGTGCTGCCATGGGGCAGGGACAGGCTGGAGGGAGGGGATGTGCTGCGACCCTGCGGGTCCACCCAGGTGTAGATGTGGTTGGTGACATAGCCCCCGGGGATACGCCCAGCTGAGTACACAGACAACACCAGCTTCTTGGAGCCCTTGAGAGCCTGAAGAGAGGAGGACACATGGTTAGAAGACACCCCAACTCGCCATTAATTCACCTCCTAACAAGAATCCACACATAAAGGAGGAGCCTGGCCTTAGTCCCATTCCCCACTCCACCCCCAAACCCTAGTGTTGGCATGTGAAAATGGAGCATCTGGCCCACCCAAATACAAAATCATCTCTCATATCTGTGCGGAAGAGAGGGAGCTGAGAGAGCTGACGCTGCGATCTTACAAGGCCTGGAAGCAGGGCTGGCCTATGCTGGTGTGGGAGACCTTGGCTTTGAGTGCACCTCATGTAGGGGCTTGTTGACACTGCTTGTGCATGCAGTGTGGTTATTCTGAGCACCTGCTTGTCTTCTGCAGTCTGGAATGTGGGTAGCAGAGTCCCTATGTGACCAGCCCCCAATAAACCACATAGTATCACACACATCACAGTTTGATCCCAGAAGAATGGAGTGTCCCCTAGGTGATACTCTGAGGGCTTCTAGAAAGGTGGGCCTCCATGAACTTCACTAGTGTTGCTCATATAAATCTGAGCCCTGGTGTCCAAAGACAGTCAGCCTTCTATATTCATAGTTTTACACCCACAGATTCATTCAGCCACAGAACAAAACTGGTTTTGTTTTTGTTGTTTTGAATGTATCCAGGGGCCTGGGGGTGGCAGTTCAGTGGTTAAAAGCAAACATGCATATGTGAAATTAGATCCCAATAATCCTAAAGTAGGCTGATATGGGAAACTCCTTTAATCCCAGAAGTTGGAAATCAGGGACAGGATCCCTGAGCAAACTACCCAGTTAAACTAGCCAACTCACAAACTCCAGAAAGAATTGGGAGGCACTGTCTCAATAAATAAAGTGGAGGGTCATTGAGGAAGACATCAAACACCAAATCTGGGCTTCCACCTGCATGCATACATATGTGCACACACACATTTGAGAGCTTTCTTTAAAGGCTGCACCTGAACATATATACACCATTTCCTTTCAGCATTCCCTAAACAGTACATCACAACAACTACTTGCATAGCAATTATATTGCATTGAGTATAAGTCTGCTGGAAATGATTTAAAGTCTACAAAGGTATGCTGTACCATTTTACGTTTTTATTACATTTATTTATTTATGTTTGTGTGTATACATGCATGTGCCATGGCACATGTGTGGAGTCACCTGTGGGAGTTGGTTTTCTGAATCCACCATGTGGGTCCTGGGGATCAAGCTTAGGTGCAAACTTGGAGACAGGCTCCTATAGCCACCTAGCTATCTCACTGGCCACTTTACAAAGGTCTCGAGCACCAACGCATTCTGGTGCCAAGCTGCTACAGATTCCACAGGACAGGAACATATGCTGGATATGTGTGAAACTCTCTAGCTAAATAATGAACCTGCCTGGCAGTGGTCTCAGGACCCCAATAAAATACTAGATAAGAGTCAAAAACAGGAACATCAATAACAGCATCTTAGCACTGACAAAGGGCCCTATGTGGCAAACATTCTGCCCCCACAGCTTGCATATACAATCTCAAGGAATCCCCGTTGAATCCTATCACGGGTAAAGGACCTCCACACCTACCCAAAAAAGCCAAAGCCATAAACTGAGCTCAGAGTTGCAGGAAGCCAGCCATTTGGAGATTGCGTAAGAGAAGCAGCTGCCCCCCACGGCAGACACCAGGTGGTGGTAAATGAGACAACAGATCCTGCAGTTTCAATAACAGCTTGTTTAAGGAAAAAGGCTGACTTCCCCTTTCTCCCCTAATGAAACTCTCCCACCCGCTTCCCTACTTCTTAACTACAAAATCCTCAGCGTGAAGTATGTAATCTGTGTTCTCTCAAACTCTGGCCATTGCTGGTGGCTCCAGAACCCTGATCATGGTGCAGCCAGATTTTTGAGGCATCACCTCTTAGGTAAAATAAAGTGGCTCTAGCTGTGGAGGTGTCTAAACCCTCATCCTTTATTTCTTCCTACAAACTTAATTCTTACAATGACAAGTGGAGAGGGATCTGCTAAGGAAGGGGAGGAAATCACCAGCCATCACACAGGAGGGGCTTCCTTTCATGCAGCTACTAATCTCAAGCATAGACACCATCTTTGCTACACAATATTCCAGTATAAGGATAGAGAAACACAAGGAACAAGGAGTAAGTCAAACTCTATGCCCTGGGGTAGAAGCTGAGGTCACTCATATTGCTTTCCCACAATGCACCCCTAACAGAGATGAAGGCATGAATTTTGGGAGGCAGTCACTTTGTATTGGATTGACAGCAAACATACCTCGTGCTGGGGGTTCCAGTATGTAGCTTCCCCCAAATTCAGATACTGAAGCCCTACTTTAGTGAATGTGAGATGGGGTCTTTGGGGATGAGCCCGTGAGGGCAGAATCTTCATGATGACCTTTGTGGCTCTACAGGAAGGGTGGGTACACACCACAGCTTGCCTGCTTCCTTTCTTCTATATAGGACATGGGAGGAAAAGTGGTCCTTTGCAGGTCTGGCAGGTCACCTGATCACACCAGCATGCTCCAGCCTTAGGAAAAGCAAGCAAATCAATTCCTATGACGTAAGCCACCCACTGTGTGATAGTCTACTATGGTGGCCTCAGCTGACAATGCTCCCGACAGCTGGGGCTGGTCTGACTCACTGAAGGTTTCTTCAGGTACTGGACTTACGCTGACAGAGGCTTATAATGCCATGGACATGACATATTCTAATGTTAAGTGGGGTCGACAGGCTACAAATCATGGCTTCTAGCACAATCTCAGTTATGACAGGAGAAAAATCATGCAAGAAAACGAAACATCGAAGAACATCAACGCCCAGCACCTCCCTCTGGATGGGGCTGCAGGTGGCTCCTAGTTTGCTTATTTTTATTTTTTTTCAGTGTTTTCCAAATGTTCTATGATGAAAACACACTGCTTTCAGTATAAGAATACAACACCTAGATTGAGGACTGATCGGCTGCCCTCATCTGCTTCTCTGGACTCTATCAACTCCACAATTCTCAGGGAACAATTGCGATGAGGGGTGAGGTTTCTTTGAGACAGCAAGGGGCTCTGCCTCTCCCAGGAGGCGGGGCCTAGCTCTCCACAGGCAAATGCCAGGCCCTGGTGGAGGGATAATGAACCTGGCAGCTCTCCAGAACTCTTTTTAGAAAGGATTCTTGAGATGATGAGTAGGGAAAAATTTACAGTGTTCTTGAGTAGTCCTCCAGGTGCTCCTAACGGAATAGCGGGGAAAATCAAGCATTGCTTAGGTTGAGGGTGCAGGAGAGAAGGGCCTGAGATATGGCGGGTGTTGGGGTACAGGTGAGATCAGCAGAGGCAGAGGTCACACACATCTTCTGTGGCCTCATCTCCCCGAACCCTCTTCCCTGCCTGCTGCTCCCCCATGCATTGCTGTTCTAACTAGCAGGAGTCCTCAGTCCCATCCTAGGCATATGATGAAATTAAGCCTGGACAATAAAGCTGTAAAGCCCAACCAAGAACCTACTGTGTACCAGGCCTGCCAAGGGACGAATCACCACCTGTGCACAGTAGGCCCTTATGATACTTATGCTTGGAAAGATGAAGTATTGCCAAGTGCACAGTAGGTACTCACAGCACTTGGGTCAGATAAGAAACAAAGCGGCTCCTAGAATATATTAGGTCCTCAAGATGGTTATAGCCTGGTAACGATAAGGTATGACACACCAGGTCCCCATGATGCTTGTCCTGCTTTAGGACAAGGCATCATCAGGTAGCATGATAGGCCTCAATGAAACCTGCAGTCTGCTGACAGGCAAGACATCACTCAGCACACAGTAGGACTTTATGATGCCTTTGCCTGATGAGGTAAGTAAGACATTGTCTCTGATATGTCCCCATGACACTTGTAGACTGAAGAGAGACAAAGCTTGGGCTGACGCACAGTAGGTCCTGAGAAACAACTGACTGGCCTGACTGGGTGATATAGTAAATCATTCCCCACAAGAAGTCACAGCCACCATAGCTACCATCATGTAGCAAGGAGACACGATAATGGGAGGAACACATTGATTTCCCAGGCTAGCAGAAAAGGTCAAGCTTGAATTGTCACTGGGCTGGTGGTTTGCCCTCTCAAAACGGTATGTGTGAATGGGGAGAGAGACCACACCCTGTTGGGGTGATGTGGAATAAATATGACTATGGGCATGAAACCCAGGGCCTATGTGCACAGTAGGTGTTGAGCAGACAGGGAGCCTCTTCCCACATCTCTGTGGGACTCTCCACAGGAGGAATCCCACAGAAAAGCATTGTCTGAGAGGTCAGAAGGGAAAGGGAAGGAAAAAGAGAAACTCTGCAGTGAGAATCAGCATCGTTTGTAATCTTTCTCCCAGGCAACTGGTCGACTCCTCCTGGTCAGTTCTATAAATAGGCGGGCAGCAACCTTGAGAAGGAGAGGAGGTTAATGCCTTTGATGAGAACACCATTGTTGGTGCTGCTGAGGTGCGGCCTTGAGTGCCCACACCACAGTCCCCACGCTGCCTGCCCTTAAGCTTTATAGAAGGGAGGAAAGGATCAAGACACTGCTCAGGACACGGAGTATCAGCCCTTGTGACCTCACAGTCACGTCCCTCGGGCCATCCTAGAGCCTGATGCTGACCGTTCCTTGAGGATAAGCGTGACTTTCAGGGGTTGTGGAGGGCAAGAACATCTGTGGCTTTTCTGGAAAAACACAAACAAGATTCCTGAGGCAGCACTTTCGGAGGCCAGGCATGCTATAAACACAGCCTGGGCCCACTGGCATTGGGAAGGGCATGCCTCCTATTCTACCCTCTTTAACTAAAGTGCATGTGTGGGAAGGCTCTACAAAGTCAGCTGCTACCTTCTGCTTTCCACTCTGGCTCATCTCACAGGGGGCCAGTGAACAGAGGAGCTGCGGACAGTAGGCTAGTCACTGTACTTCTCTTAGCAGAACATCCCTGGTAGCCTGCTGCCTCGGGCATCGGGGAAAACTGCAAAGACTTCAGGTTGGCAAGGCAGCGTCGGGCCTGCCTCTGCCATGTGCAGTCTTGCTAGGGAATCTGAGGTTTCTCCCACCCCTTGCTAGGCCTCCATTTTGCCATCTGGCAACAAACAGGTGGGAGCTTATGACTGGTAAGGTACCACCGAAACAGAACTTCTAAATCTGTCTGATTCATGACCATATAGTGAGTGATCCTCCATGACAACAGAGAGGTCAGGGCCTTGGGGACATGTAGGGATAGAGACCAGGCAGGCTTGTGGGCAGAGTCTCTAGTTTCCCTCATTCTGGGGGGTGAACACCTCTGTTTTTCCCAGGTTTCTGACTCATACCCTTAAATCTGGTATAAACATGGGACTCTGAGGTATCCTACCAGCTGGCAGGGACAAGAGGGGCCCAGAGACAGCAACAATGGAGCATATGGAGGAAGCACCACAGGCATGCCAAGAGGAAGACTCAAAACTAGGTTTCTCAACGGCATCTGAAGGCCAGGGAGTGCTCCAGTGGACAGGGGAAAAGCACAAACACCTCTGTGAAAGCAACAGGCATTGGCTGTGTGTGTTGCTGACATCAACACTCCTCCTCTACAACCCTGGGACCAGCGCATCTGCCTCAGTCAACTGCCTACCAGCTGTCTGCATCGTGCAAGTCACCAGGCTTCTCTGTCCATCTGTTTCTGCTGTGCAAGCTGAATAAGATCATCGCTCTACTCCCTCTGTAGGTGGAGAAGCCCACTGCAAAGGCAGGTCTCAGAACGCTAGGTTCTCACCATTGTCAGCATTCGCTGCCAGAAAAACGGGACCCAGGGGCCTCCCTGTGCTCTTCCAGAGCACATCAGAGCAGTCCCGATCTGACTGGCAGATGGCATGGGGTGGATGCTATCCATCACCAGACCCATCATTCACGAGGTAATGGGAATATGGATTATGCCTGCATGTCTCCACACATGGTGCTCCCAGGAGGCCAATCACGTCACTGGGCTCTTTTGAGCTGACTCTGATGCCCCCACCCAGCAGAGGTCAGAATGACACAATTCCTGCAGAGGACAGAGGGAAAGCCTGGGATGGCCACAGTGCAGGACATACTATCCAGGTGACAACTCATCACAAACATTTTCCCACATCCAAGGTAGGACGAGCATTTTAGGGTCCGGGCCTCAAGGGGCAGGCTCTTCTCTGTGGAGATGGACTCTAACCCTGAGGAACAAATGCTCTCAGATGCAGGTTAGTGGTCTGGGAAGGAGGGGAGGATGAAGCCCGCCCATTCTTCCACCTCAGCCAGGGTTCAGACGCACTGGAAAAAGTTCCTAGCTATGCTGGTAATGGGCTAAGCAAACCCCCTAACCTCCTGTCCCTGTTTCTGCATGTAAGAAGGAACTGTCGAAGGGTTAGTAAGATAATGTACACTGTCTAAACAGTAGGGTTAGTATGACAATGCACACTGCCTAAACAGTAGCTGGCATGTATTAGGGTCGACTTCCCTACCTCACTATTTCCAAGTCTCATCACCTCTGGAAGTCTTCCTAGACTGTGACTGACTCTCTCTTCCAAGGGCATCAAGCATGCCTCCGTGTTTCTGTTGCAGCTACACTCTAGGTTCTAAGTCAAGTTCATCCTGCCTTTAAGGAAAATGCCTGAAGGCACATTTACATGTTCTGTTTTCTCTATTATCTTGCCTTGCTTCCACATAAAAGCCAAGAGCATATCTGTGGTCCCAGCTAGGCAAGGGGGATGGTAGGAGTTAGGAACAGAGACAGGCAGATGGAGGAAGGGCTTGGCTTGCTGAATCAAAGAGCTCCAAGTGCAGTCAGAGACACTGTCTCAAAAATAAGGTCAACACTCAACAGACGCTGACCTCTACATGTATACACTTGGGTGAGTATATCTGCAACACACATATACCATAATAAAATACAGTACAACAGAGTATTCCGTGCCTTGAACATATGTTAGGAGCTCAAAGGGTCAGGCATTATTCTAACAAGGGACCCAGAGTTCCACTTTGTCATTTGTCTTTTATGACTCATTCTGACATCTTGCGAAACCAGCCATGGACACCTACAAAGCTGTCTTCTGAGCACTTGTCTAACATGCTGTGAAAGCCCTGACTCCAACCCCCAGCAGTGCAAAAACAAAAGAAAACAATAAAATAAAATAAAGAAAACAACAAAGCCATCTTCTTTGATCATAAATGGTCTCATAATGAAAATTTTAGGCTCATTAATTAATTAACTCTTTGTTGCTTTTGATGTTTTGAGACAGGGTCTCACATAACCCAGGCTAGCCTCAAACTCACGATCCTCCTCCTCCCAGGTATTGTGATTATAGGTACAAAAAATTATGCCTAGCTCTGCTTTTTAAATGAAAATTACTTGGGGGACTACTGAAATACCAGTTCAGTGAAGCTTATGTATTTCCCTGCTGCAAGAGGATACTCAGCCGGCATGGAGCTCTTACTCTGATAACATTGGAAATCTGGGCTTTCACACCTTGCCAGTAGAGACATTTGTGATTCACATCCTTTTAGATACAGTCTTGACTACATATGCATCTAATTTTCTAGATTGGGCATCTTCATTCCTGTACAGCCAGTCTCTGGGAAGATGTCCCCAGCCAGACCTGCCTCTCTGCCTGTTGTGATTTTTGTGGCCACCTGCAGGGGGCAGCAATAACAAAATCACAATGACAGCCATAGTCTTTCAGCGGCACAAATGAGGAAAGATGTGTCTCAGGCAAGGTCAGGAAGAAAGTAAAAGGGAGAGCTTGAATATGAATCTAGGTTGTCCAACCACTCCCCACTCCCCCCAACACAAGAATTCAGCAAAGCCAATGCTACGCTTGGTCCTAAAGAGGGGAATTAAAAAAGTTAAAATGGGACTTCCAGGCTGCAAGCTGGCAACAGTCCTCATACTTGTGAGCCCTGAGCAGGTGCTAGCGATGGCCTCCACACACAGCCTGCCTTGAGAAAGTGTAGCCTCTGTCCGGGCAGCATATTTTATATGAAATAAGAACTCTAATGAGTGCCATTTTTCTAAGTGTTCATGACCTCTAACTGCAGGGCCCCCGACTCCTCTTTCAGGACCCAGACCAACACTGCAGACTGGCCAGACTCGCTTTAGAATGAAAATGGCCCTCTCATCCTTTCCCTGTGCCCTCTGAGGAACTAAGCAAGCCTCCTTTTCTAGCAGTGTACCTCAGGCCTGTGCCAGCCACCTGAGCCTTCTAACAGTATCAGGTGTTCCAGGCTCCTTTCCACTTCAGGCTTCTGCACGTGGGGCTCCTGTGCCTGCAAGCTCACCTCTCTACATTCTCACTACAGGCCCATGGTGTCCCCAACAGATTGGAAGGCAGAGAATAATTCTGGCTTGATATCAGGGGTCCCCAGGGGTGGAAAATGTAAGAGGGGCAAGAGATTCCATGTAAAGTGACAGGTAGTGATGTGAGCATGAAAACCTTCCTTAGGGTTGGCCACCAGCAGGGATGTTACATCTCAGTAGGGTCCATGAGTTCTCTAGTAAAACTAAAACAATTCACATCATACTTCACTTTCTTGTTTTTAAATCATGTTTAACAGATCAGCTGAAGTCTAAATCAGTCTCCTTAACCTTGAGTTCTAGGATTATAGGCACAAAACAAGGAAGTGTGTGTGTGTGTGTGTGTTTGTGTGTGTGTGTGTGTGAGACTTCTGTATCATACATAACTGTACTGGTACCCACATCCCCTTGTGCATGTGAAGATTAAAGACCACCTGGGAGGTCAGTCCTCAATTCCCACTTTGTTTAAGATGGGGTCTCTCTTGAGACTGAAGAAATGATGCCTCAGTGGTCATGAGCCCTTGCTGCTCTTGCAGAGGACCCAGGCTTGTTTCCCAGCACCCACATGATGGCTCACAGTTACCTATAATTCCAGTGCAAGGGGATCCGGAGCCCTTTACTGGCCTACTTAGGAGCTGCATGGATGTGATGCACATTCAAACAGGGCTTCTTCTGACCCCCAAGCACACAATGCGCATATAAACTATCCAAAGCATTCATACATATGAAATTCATACATACAAAACAAATAGATAAAGGTCTCTCCTTCTTCTCTCTTCTCTCCCCCCCCCCATTCTCAGTCTCATACACCAGGTTGTGGGGATTCTCATAGGAATGCTGTGATTACAACTACTGTCCTTTCACGTGGGCTCTGGGGATTATGCTTGGGTCCTCACATCTCTGTAGAAAGCCCTTTACCCATCAGCACTCTTCCCAACACTCTAGTAGAGTCTAGGATCCCTTTGCCTTTTCAAAAAATAAAAAATACAGGATCTCTCTGCATAGCCTTGGCTATTCCATGTAGCCCTCACTATGTAGACCAGGATGGCCTCGAACTCACAGAGGTCCACCTACATGCTGGGATTAAATGCATGTGCTGCCACCTTGCCTAGTTACCTCTGCCTATTTAATGATGTACTTTTAAAGCTTAAGTCACTTATCACTTTTTACCTAAGTAGAAATATTAATTAAGACATATAAAAGTAAACGAATTAAATAGGTAGAGTGTGGAGAGGGTATTGAATCTCATCACTGTGATGGGCACTAACACGGACACTGGATGGATGAACACAACCCTGAAATCTCAGCACATGTCTAGGACTAAAAACTTCTGTGTAGTCAGAGACAGAGATACTTCCCACAGTAATTCTAATGTCCCTTCCCTCTTCCAGGCTTTGTCAAAGAATACATGAGTTGACATCCCCTTACACAAATGTCACATACTGTATTTCTATATTGTCTTAGATGATGGCATACTTGTTTCATGGTCTGGTACGAACATAAACCAGTCAACCACAGCTTCACTACAGCATCACCAACATCTGCTTGCTAAGTTGGGAACATGATGTGGTCCATCTGCTCCAGATCTGTATGCCTGACCTGCTTCAAACATGGAGAAAACACTCTCCCTCAGGGACATCTGTGGGAGTCCTCCAGGATCCATTCCTGGACCACAGCTGAATGCAAGCATCCGGAAAGAATATGATGTACATGGGAAGGAAAAGTGCCAGGAGGCAGGGGATTCCATGCACAGGAAGTGGGCTCTCAGGGACAGGAAGTGTGGCAGTGCCAGAAGGAAGGCCAGGAGGTGGCATACGTAGGAAATAGTGGGTTCCTTTAATGTAATGAAGTTTGTTTTTCAAGGGACACCTGAGGTCTCACTCCTGAGGACCCAGCAGGCAATGTTGGCTGTGGGTGAGGGAGCATCACCTCTATAGAGGCAGCCTCTGGTAAGTTGTCCCTGCTTTTGAAATAACCCCCAACACGCTCCAGTTATCAACCCTACTGAACTCACTGAGTCTCACACACAAAGACCAAAGACCATGACTGCAAAAGGGAGCTCAGCGGGAGTGAGAAGGGGGTGATGATCAAAGTCCACTAGAGGCCTGTGGAATGAAGCCCATCACTGTGTAACAGAGAAGAGACTTGCCTTTCCTCAGAGCCTCACTGACAGCTACTTCCCTCCCTCTTTCCTTAAGTCTTCACTCTTCCAAAGCCTTCATGTGAAAGAAGGAACCTTCATTCCTTCCCTGGGAACATGGATCCCAGGCCTGGATAGAGACCTGATATCCAAAAGCCCCTGTTCTTCACTGCCATTGCCTTTAATGACTCAGCGGGTCATAGCTTGCTGTTCAATAATAATTATCATCATCATCATCAACAACAAGCAAAAAAAGGTATGTATTGGGGGAGGTGACACTCTGACTTGGGAGGAATCTGTAAGAAATCTGCAAGGGTGCAGTAGTGACACTGACCACAACCCCCAAGAGAAGGGCAGGGAAGTTTCCAGAAAGACACGATTCTTTTTCAATGCACTTCTTTCAACTGCTCACAAGGCTGCCTTTTGGTGTCTTATAATTTAAGGAAATTGCATTATAAATGTTCTTTTAATTTTATCTTTTTTATTCTCAAGATGAGTCTCGATGGGTTTGCAATGGAGTGTTTTATGGCCTGAGATCAATGTCCAAAGCGCACGTCTGTTTCTATCAATGTCAATTTCTCGGGCCAGGAGAAGATACGCCCAGGGGGTTGATTTTCCTTGCAGCCTGGTTACAGCCTCAGCCCTCACTGCTTGTTCACCTTTCTCTGCTGAAAAGGGACAGTCTTCCAATTTAACTCAATTTCAGTCTGAGGAGTCTGAATTCGAGGCGGACAATCAACCATCTTTTACAAAGCCAACCCAGCAAATGTCAGAAGGAAAAAGACTGACAGAGTTAATGACATCAGATACAAAACTTGCTATTAAGTAGGCAGAATACCAATAAGAAGATACATGTCAAAAAGCATGAACACATTCCCATACACAGATCACAGACACAGAAAATGGGATAGTGTTTTGTCTATCATCTTGGAAAATGGAAAAGAAATCCAATACCCAGTGTAGGCATAGACATCTAGAAATGTGGGCTCTCCCCTGCTGCTAACATGGGTAGGAGGGACGACCAAGAAACAATTTCCTTCCTAAGAGCAGTTTGGCCACAGTTATCAAAAGTCTGAAAATTGTGCCTCTCCCCTGAGCCAACACCATCTCTGGAGAGACATTCCAGGAAATTATTAGCGACATACTTAAAGATTAATGTGAGAGGATGTGGAATGCAGCAATATGGATAACACTGAAAACACCAAGTGTCCAACACGAAGAAATTAGATAAATCACACATCTCTTCCTTTCAATGTATTATACTATCATTAAAAATCACATACTAGAAACATTTATCAAGGTGGGGAAACTGTCTTAATACATTACTGAGCAACAGCAGCAGACAGACAACTGCCATCAGACAGGCAGGGGTGTGGAGATTCCCAAATAGCAAGGTTCTCCCAGGGGAAGTGGTGACTCCCAAAACAGTGCTCATGGGGGAGGGGGACCTGGAAACACACAAGTTCAGCATTATGTCCTGGTAGATGGGATTATCTACAATTCTAAGACCTCTGCTTCTTTCTATTTTATGATTCATTAACTTGTGTTTTACTTGAGTATATATCCATGCTTTGTAGGTGCAGAGGTCAGACACTGGCATCAGTCCCCTGAAACTAGAACTGTTATGTGGGTGCTGGGAACTGAACCCAACAAGGGCTCTTAACTGCTAAGCTATCTCTCTAGCCTCTCTGCTTTATATACGCACTTTTCTGAACTTGATAGATTATTTCATTTATCAGTGTATGTGTATAAGGTATGGGGGATCATGCATATGCCATGACATGCACATGGAGGTCAGAGAACATGTGGGTCTCAGGAATTGAGCTAGGTTGTTGGGCTTCCATGGTAAGCCCTTCTATTAGCTGAGGCATCTTGGCAGCTCACTGTTTCTCAATTGAACCCTTATATTGAAGTCCATCAAATAAAAACTGAGAGGAACACACACACACACATGCATAGACAAGTACACATACATTTTACTTTAAAGACCCAGGCAGACTTTTTCCATGTTTTCCTATGAGCCCAGCAAATTGGACCTAGGACTTGTCCAGTCAAACAAGTGAATGGTGAATGGCCACCAACTTTTCACAGGGGTGAGCCCCAAGTCCTCTCTGATTCTGTTCCCATAGCTGTGTGGATAAGTTAGGGAATGCACCATACAGGATGCTACCTGGTCGGTCATGTGTGGGTCCCATTGAGGGACTTGGTAGGAATAAACAACAAAAACTGTCTGTAGGTAAACAGGCTGACCTTTGCCTTGTGACATTCCAGCTCAGGAGCAGAAATCTAGAGAAGGCAAGGTCTGAACAGAACGGAGGACAGAGCTGGGGGGCAGCAACCATGAGGAGACCTGCTCCGTAAAGCCCTGTGGAGAGTCAGACTTGGACATACCTGTATCTGGGCTGGAGCCATCCCTACAGTAGACTGGCAAAGAAAGGCAGATGAAGGCTCATGATAGGTGACATGGGCATATGTTGGGGCAGGACATCAGGGATAGAAAATGTGTAGACATACAGACATTTGAGGGACGAGTAGAAAGAATCTATGTATTGACTTTAACTCTTTCTTAAGCCTAAAGTCTTGGGAGAAGGACTGGAGACACCTGGACTCCAGGAAGAGAAGTTAGGAAAGTTCTGGTATTTGCAAGGAGGGTGGGAGGAAGGGAGAGAAGTAAAGGGCAAGCTGGGTCCACATGAAGAAAAGCAGCCACCTCGCCTTTGAATCAGAACATTAAAGGGCAGGAGGAAAGCCCCAGCCTGATGTTTGAGCGAATTCTTCCATAGCTACATGGGAGATAAACTTGTAAAAACTGGACCACATTTCTTAATCAGAAACCTCTTGAAGAGGTCTAGCACACCATTTCAGATGTGGTTTAAATCAATTACAAGTTTGTCTTTTTTTTCCCCCCCCTTAAGTATAAAAAGTCTGTGCTATCAAATCAAACTCTCACCTGCATTAATTGCCTTAATGGGTTCTGGAAATAGCAGCCTCCTGCCTTCTTCACGGGGAGCCCTGGGAAGCCCATCAGGCAAGGATGCTGAGACCAGGGACAAAGCTGTATTCTCTGGGCTGTCTCATCAGCCTCCCATTATTTAAGGCCTCACACAAAAATAATCAAAAGGCAGGTGGGAACACCCAGTTCCATTTATCCATCAAGCTTTATTGTGGCTATAAAGCAAAATTGCAGATACCTAAAGCCAGATAGGGGCCATTGCATTTTAAAAGAAATGTGGAGATGTTGACTACACTGGGCACATGACTCTGCAATTCAAACAGCTACAAGCAATCACACAGACCCAAGTCCTGCTATTTTCTTCCAATAACACTTAAGAGCAAAGCAAAACAAATAAAAACCCCAAACAATTAAGTAAGCACACCGAAAGGCTTTCAAAGCCAAGTTGGATCCATTGATAGTATTTTTCACTGCAGTGCTTCATGACCAGATTTTCAAACTTTCAATATGCGATGATATAAGGACAATGACATGTTTGTGAGGACCAGGAGTTATGTTCAGTATTGTAAATGTCTGAGTCACAGAGAGACAAGGAGGCCTGCCCAAGGTCACTGCTAAGAAACACTAAAAGGTAAACCCAGACCCACTTCCAAATTCCACCTACAGACCTCCCTTTCTTAGACTTTACCATCTGTCTACTGAGCTTACACATCTAAAATGATGCTCAAGGCAAGTGTGTATGTGTGTGTGTGTGTATGTGTGTGTGTGTGTGTGTGTGTAATAGGAGTAGCCAGGTGGGCTCCATATGTAGCCAAGGATGACCTGAAACTGACTCTGGTGCCTCAGTTTCTCCAGTGCTGAGACTATAGGTATGTACCACCACACACAGTTTATGTGGTCCTAGGGATTCAAGTCATAACTTCATGTATATGAAATAAGAATTCTACCAACTAAATACATCCCCAGCACCTCTGAGCAAAGTGCATGTGATTGGATAAATGTTAGCAGTAGGGATCCTGAAGCAAGCAGGATTCCCCATCCTTCAGTGAGGGCATGACTGAGATTTTCCTAGGACTTTATCAACTCTTAGGCTTAAAGCTAATATTTGTGAGTTAAAAAGTTAGCATTAGACTCTAGATATTTACACATACCCTCCCCTCTTTCCTATTTATTTATTTATTTGGACTCTTCCCATGCAGTCCTGAGGCTCAGGTTGGCCTCAAATACAGGGCCCTCCTGGAGAATTGGGTTCTAGGCATGTGCCAACATACCTAGCTGCAAATGCCCTTTCTGATGTCCCTTTCCCACATCCTCTCCTGCAGCCTAGAGCTTCAGAACCCAGGAACAAGGCCATCTTCAGACTATGGGGGAAGGCTGATGTATTTGCTTTCCTTTCTGAGTCAGGAGAATGCTGATATTAGCAAAGTCAGGTAGGGAAGGAAGAATAACCATGAAGCTGGCCGCCAGCTGAAGCACAGCCACAGCCAATTTAACAGAAGGAACACAAATTCTCAGTGGAGAAGGTGGCAAAGGTGCTGGGACAGGTAAAGAGAAGCAATGGATCCACTTCTGCATTCTCCAAGGATACTGAGTTGACGCGCAGGTGTGATTCCTGGAGGCCTAGCCTGGTGCATGTTGGGGCTTCTTGCAACTTGAAATTACTTTAATAAAAACCCCCAAACCAGATGAAGCTCACCCCAGATTGGCTCATTGATTGCATGAGAATGCATAAACAATTCTATTTTGGAACCACAGACTCAATCAGACTGCTGAAATAACCCACTTCTGGGAATATGGCTTTAAAATTAAGAGCAAAGTGACAAATTAACTTGCCAACAGGGTCTGTCACCTCCCCAGACATAGACTGTGGCTTTTAGAAGTCTTTAAATAAAATAGAAGTAGAGTGTTTCAAATGTGTTCTCACCTAGGCAGTCACCAGATACTCAGAACCATCCCAGAAGGAGGCAGATGGAGGTCTATGCCCATTCTACCAACCCATGACTGAGATTCAGCCAGCTTCATGCAAAGCACACACCACAGCCTATGGCTTTCCTTTGGTTTCCATTCAATGTCTACACATGGACTTCCTTAGATCTCACACTCAGGAAGGAATACTTACTAGCCTGGGACATCATTCTATCCTTCCAGTCAATGTTTACTCATTTACTGGAGTTCCTACAGGGAGCCTCACAGGAGGCATGCTGGGGCTATGGGAATTAACAAGGCTGCATTGGCCGTCATACAGCTTCTATGTGGTGGAGAAGTTGAAACATAAAGAATTGCCCATCTTGCTGTGCGGAAGGGAATCAAAGGAGGATCAAGGGTTAGAGAGATGGGTGGAGGTGAGGAGGGTACTGCTTTTAAGAGGATGGCAAGGATACAAAGGCATAAGGATGTCACAGTACTGGTGACTTGTAGATGCAATTAGGGCTGTGCCCTGTTCCTTGACACACTAAGGACAGGGGTTGGGCCTCCTCATCTCTAACTTCCAATGCCATAGGTTTGAGGCTCAGAGAATATATGGACAAATGGCTCTAACTGACAATGAGATGAGCTGAAACATGTCATTTGCTCTGTGGTTAGGGTCTTTGAGAACTCTCAAATGGCTCCCATTATCAGACATCTGCCTGTCTCTCAGAGGATTCCTGTCAGGAATTTCCTTGCCTCCCCACCTCCCCTTGGGACAATGAAATGGCACAGGAGGGTCTAAATACCTAGTACAATGCAGACATTCTCAGGAGCAATCTAGTAAAGCAAAGATGGATGCAGCAAATGCCTACTCTGGCTCCGGAGGATGAGGCCCTGTTTATGCAGCCACTGTAACAGCTTCACTCTGATAGAGATGCAGCCTTGGGGAAGGGTGTAAATGGTTGGGGGTTGGGACATGCATAAGGAATCTTCATCTTGCTCCATTTGGTCATAAACTCAGAACTCCCTCAAGGGCTGGGGGTGTGGCTCAGTGAGAAAAGTACCTACTGCACAAGCATCAGGATCTGAACTCAGACCCCAGCACCTGCTCAAAAGGCAAATGTGGCAGTGAAAAGCCCTAGTGCTGGGCTGGGGAGCAGGCAGATTCCTGGAGCTCACTGGCCAGCCAGTCTAGCCAAATTGTTGAACTACGGGTTCAGTGAGAGACTGTGTCTCAAAAAATAAGGTAGAGAGTAATAGAGAGGGACTCTTGATGCCAACCTTGGCCTGCTAGCTCCCCCTTTCACACACACAGACACACACACACAGATACACACACAGACACACACACACAGATACACGTATGCATAAATGCACTTCATCACACAATACATATATTCACATACACACACACACACAAATATTCTCTCAAAAATTAAAAGAACAAGGAAAGGATATCAAAAGCAAGGCCCACATTCTCTGACTGGTGGCGCTGCTGCCTGCAGCTACCTCCTGGGATGCAGGAAAAGGAATGGAAACCATGCTTCCCACTCTGCACCTGCCTGGCTGTGAAAGTGAAAGGAAACGTCTCAGCCTAGAAAGTTTCTAAAAGCTCCCCCACCCTGTGGCACAATTAGACATCTGTGAGCTTGGACTCCAGCTTGTATCTTGCTTGGGGGTTTAAAAAGAAAGAAAAAACAGAATGGGTATGTGAAGATTGGTATTTCAGCCTTCAGCTACTTCCAGCCATTTAATGTCATTTCTTCTAATCAGATTCTCTGATCCTGGCTGGGCACTCTGAGTGATCTACCTAAGCAATGGGGACCAAAAGCCATAAAAGAGCCTTGCTGGAAAGCCAGTCAGAGCCCTAATCCCTTTCAAATGCCTGCTTCTATGCAAAGCCCTTTGCAGGACAGAGGGAAGATTAAGAATCTGAGGAGACATGCATGCATGGGCAGACAAGCAGAAGGTCTGCCTGCACTTGGCAGGTGCATGTGGGGCTGTGCTCCTGTGTGTGGCGGGAGGCAAGCAGAAGTGGCAAGCAGCGGCCGGTACACACAAAAGGACGCAGCCTCGGTGCTGGGAACCTACACTTCTCTCTGCAATTCCATCCAAAGGAGCACCTGAGGCGAGTCAGAAAGCGCCTGGGGTTGTCAGCAGATGGGGCTCACGGAAGTACCAAAGCCGAGTGCTAGGATTCTGTATCTCTTTCATGTCCAGCTTCAAGTGAAAAAATAAGAAACCTACCAGACTGTCAGTGCTTCCTTCCATACAAAGGTAGTAAATGATAAAACATGCCTTTGATTTAACGGCAAATAATCAATGGTAAGAAGATTTGTGTGATGCAGGCATCATTTTCTAAAGCTCCAAGTGTCAGCTTGAGCTAATAAATATCCAAAACTGCATTAAAGACACAGACCCTCTCCCGGGCCTGTATAAACTCTGGATAAGAGATAATCAAGAGATTGCTAAAGAGTGGACTCCCGGCAGGTCGTGGCTGACAGGATTATGAGAACCAAGAATTGTTACTGGACCAGAGAGGAACCAGTGTATACCTTGGTCTCTAACTGGAGTCCATAAGAGACCAGGTGCAAGGAACTAGGTTTCAGATACAAATCTGGAAAGTGATACGAATATATAGTGGCCTCACTAACCATGACGATGTAAAATGATAAATGTGTCGTTTTGAACCTCCTGAACCAAATATAATGACTTGTATTAATGTTGGCAGATTCCTCCTGGGTTATTATGCAAAGGAGCAGGAAAAATGATAGCTCTGATTAATTGGAAGGGCCCACAAATACCTCTTAATGTCTGGAACATTTCAGATTCTAATTTGCTGCTCAGATTTACCTGTGGGAAAGACTGCAATGAAGCTGTTAAATTTTTATTAAGGGTGTCTCATCTCATACACACACACAAACACACACACACAACACACACACACATACACACACACCAGTACCTGGCTATCCTAGATCCTGCTACCTATATCAACAAGGAACTAAGAAAGCTAGTGGGTGAGTGGATTTGCTCCAGGGCTCCCAAGATGGTGCTGTCTATGCCCCAATCCTACTAGCAATTCCTACTCACTCTGGACTCACATCAGGGTTGGTGTTCTTGGGCTGAGAGATAAAAGTGAGACACAGCAACCCGGCTCCTGTCAGTACAGTATGTAACCCATCGATTTCCTGATTTAGCACAAAGTTACCCCAGAATGCCAAGCCTCCCTTCTTCCAATCTGCTGCCAATTCTTTTTTTCTTTTTGCCTTAATTGAAGACAATTCCAAAAGAACAAGAACACAGATGATCAGATGGTCTACATACCTTCTGGGTAGCACATTCCAAGCAAATTTGACTTCCAGAGCTGGCAAGGACCTTGGACAGCCCCAGACTCATCTAGCCTGCAACAGATACTATCTGAGACTTGTCCAAGGTCATACATGACAAGTATGCAGCAGAACTTAATGTACCAAGTAGTCTATGACTCCTGGGATGACTGACCTAGCATGTCTGGCTAGAGACCTCTGAAAGAGCTATGTAAAAGAAAATTATTAGTCTGACTCTTGTTCATTCCAAATAGCTTTGTTTTTTCTTCTCAAAAATCAAACATTTCAACATAATTATACATAGTAAGTGGTTTGCTTAATCTGGAATGTCACTGTTGATTGGATAACTGAGCTTTAAGAGGGGAATGGGAATTCTGTTGGGTGCAGGATAAAATCCTCAGCAAATTGCTTTGGGTATCAGTGAATGTACGATCAGTCAGGAAAAGAGGCTGAGTAGACTCTGTTTATTTGATCCCTCTTTTAAAAGCTGTGCCCTCTCTGATGCACAGGGGCTCTGACACTTTGATTCTTAGAGTTCATTTTAGTTAGATTCTCTTCATGTTGTATATGCATACAAACAATGTCTCCTCTGGGAAAGTTCTGAGATTCACTTCCTTTCGCCATCATGAAAGAAAAATATAGTTTTGTTTTTTAAATTGAAAAGACATCTTCTACTAAATGGAATGGGAGATCTGGGACAGAAACAAGACACAAGCAGAAAATTCAGGCACACTAAATGAAGCCTGGAGTCCAGCTAGCATCTGAGTACACTAACCATGGAGCCCTCTGAGTCCCATAAGTCACAACTGACCAAGAGGCCCTCCACACAGAACTCCTGGGTGATGACAATGTGTGTCTCCTGGAGTAAAAAGGGCCCTTGAGGGTCTCAGAGAAGAGGCTTCATTCTCTGCATTTTATACAAGCGTGGCAACAGTTCTCCAGGTGTTCTAACTGTTCATCTGCACATGATGCAACCCTGCAGTGATGTTCTATATTACCACTTCAAATTCTGTCCCCTTCCTTTGCTGGAGTTTGGATGATACAACATTCCTTTTGCCTGATGCTTCTGAAGGGTCTCAGAATCATGCGCTGACATTGGTTAGAAGAAGGGCTTCCTTAGGCCAGAAGCAGGAGGAAAACAGATGTGCAAGTCAGCTCCGCTCACACAGGCCCCTGCATTACAGATGTCCCACTTCAAGGATGTTCCGGTCCTATTCCGTTCAGCCCTGGGGCAAGTGTTCCTTTGCAGGCTTCCTAAACTGTGCTTGGAGAGCTGAAATGTCCCTCTGTCAACATCAAGCAGGAGCTGACAATAAGTACTGCCCAAAGCCACTGCTCAACAGCAACTCAGGGAGGTTCAGACATACAGTCCTGATCATGACCTTTTTGATGTCAGAATGAATGGCCCAGCCAGATCTGAGGTGCAAACTGGAGGAAGAGCCTGTATTGCTCATGTTCAGGTTGCCTTTCCAAAGTCTCTCACCTAGTGGTGATTAAGTGACTCCAGTTTCTGTAAATTGCTACTAAAATTGAATCCGCGCTTATAAATGACATTTGGATCAAGTCTCTTTACAGCATAAATTTATCATTTTGGGAACTTTGAATCTCTAAGGATAACACTAATGGACTATTTCATTATAGATATATGGGATACGAGTTAAAGGGAGAGAATTGTGTTGGAGGAGACTAAGAGAACAGGAAACCCACAAAGAGCTTTGCTAGCCCCCAGAATAATAAAAGACCATTTAACCTCTTTTCAGAAACTAGAAAGAATTTTTTAGAAACCTCAGGGGCCTTCTGAAAGAGGGTCCTTGACTATGGAAGCAAACGATCAAAGGCAGGGTCAGAGACAGATGGTAGTGTCCAAGGTGCACACAGTGTTAGCCAGCTTAACTTACCTGACCACAAGCCACTCAACACTGCAGAGGACAGTGCTGGACTTTTGCTACCTAGGTGTTCCCCAGCAGCCAGTGTGTCCTATTTGGTGGGAGGTGGGTGGGAGGGGCTCACAGGCCAACCCAAACCAGGGGAAAGCACTTCTCCTCAGAGAGCAGACAGGGAAAGGTCATCCCTTTCCCTCAAACTGCTCACTTTGTGTGGAAGAAGCACCAGGGCTGGGCTAAATGCATAGGATTGCAAGATCCTTGAGTCCTTACCAGACACTGTATCTTATTCTCCAATGGCTGGTATTCACTCTCCCTGGGCGTTAAGATTAGCAGGCAAGAATGTTAGATTAGCAGGCAAGAATGTTCTTCCAGACAGCAGTAAATTCCTACTAGCTGGTTGGGTGAGGTTATTTTTCTCAATTAACACACACACACACACACACACACACACACACACACACACACACACACACACACACACGAGTGCACACTTTCTTGGGGTTGAGGGGTTCATTTCGGATGTTCAGGCAGCAACCTAGTTTGCAACAAAGTAAGGAGCTTTTCTGGTCTGGCTTGTTCCAAGATACACAAGCTAGTCTACAATAGCAGTGTCAGCTCCAGCCAGCTCTGTGGTCACTCAGCCTCCTCCTGTGTCACTAGCAGTGGAGCAGAACTTTCAGAGACAAAAATCTGGAGCTCCAGAGAACAGCGTAGCAGCAGCAGCAGCATCGAGAGCCATCAGAGCCAAGCAGGAGCTCTCTTTTAATGCTAAGACTCCACAAGCCTTTTCACACTTTGCGACTAGACATTTGCTTATGTGATACTGTGTTTGTGCCTTAGCCTTTAGATCACCCAGATCACCCAAGGCAAGAATGGCCATCCGCTCTCCACTTGGAACACCTATCTGTGCCACAAATTAGATAGTCCTCTTTTAAAGTCCGGATAGGGGGGGCAAAAGAAAAACACGTTGGAGACCAGAAGGGTCAAGCGATTTGGTATAAGAGACAACAGCACAGGACAACCGAAAGAGCAGCACTATACTGTTTGTACCATCATCTTACCACTCCCACAAACCACAGCCCTACCTTGACAGCCTCGGCGTGGGTCACCCGGGCTAGAGATTTATCATTGACGCGCAGTATCTGGTCCCCGACTCGCAACCCTTCCTTCTCTGCAAGGGAGCCCGGCTCCACTAGTGACACGTAGATGCCCACGCCGTGTTCCGAGCCTCCGCGGATGCTGAAGCCCAAACCCTCGTGGGCCTTGGCGCGCCTCAGGCTCACGAGCCGCACCTCCCCGGGCCCCGCGCCGTCGGGAGCAGTCCAGGCGGGCTGCCTATAGGGGGTGGTGGCGGGCAGGTAGAGGCCCTCGGCAGTATACTGGTCGAAGAGGAGCTGGTCGGAGCGCGGGATAACCAGTCGCAGCATGGGCAGCAGACGCCGCTTGACCGGGCTGTCCAGCAGGACGCGCAGGGTGCGTACCAGGTCGAAGACGTTGCGGCGCGCGTGGTACGCGTTTAGGCAGTGAGTGAACTGCTCCCGCTCGGGCTCGCTCAGCAGCGCGGTGAGCGCCTGGTGCAGCTGGCGCACGTTGGCAGACAGCAGCCGCAGCCCCGAGCCCCCGCCGCCTCCCGCCGCGGCCGCCGAGCCCAGCGAGCCGGTGGAGGACGAGCTCACCGACAGGCCGTCCAGCTGCGCGTTCATCTCCCCACCAAGGCCCGGCCGCACGCGCGGTGCGGGGCGGCTGCTGCAACTGCGGCCAGCGGCGCGACAGCTGGGATCCCAGGGGCGCGGAGGTCAAGGCTGGAGTCTGGGCTCAGGGGAGACGCGGAGACTGCAGTCTAGACTGGCCAGAGAGCGGAGACGACGGCGGCTGCAGGGTGGGTTACGAGGAGGGTGCGCAGGAGCTAGATCCTGGGGAGATGGCAGGGACCACAGCTGGTGTCTCAGGGGCACGAAGGCAGCCGGAGAGGGGTTGCAAAACTGGAATCCGGAGGACGAAAAGACGGCGGCTGCAATCCCGTGGACGTGAAGACCGCGGCGGGATCCTGGGGGGACAGAGTTGGCAGCTGGAGGCCGGAGGTCGCAGAGACTGCGGCTGGAGGCCGAGGGGAGCGGGGACAGCAGCTACATGACAGAAGGCGCGGGGACCACGCGTGGCCGCGGGTGGGGGGGCCGCAAACACGCCGCCCGCCCCGTCACACCATGCCCGGGGCTCCCCCAGCCAAGCTGTCCGTTTCTCTAAGGCTGGGGGACCCCAAAGTCAGAAGTTAGGGCGCTAGTAGATCTAGTCTCAGAGTCCGGAGCAGTCGCAGCCAGAGGAGCCACACGGGCGTCCGGCGGGGGGTGCGGGGCATGTCCCGGGCCGCCCACCATGCAGCATCCCGGGGACCCCCGCGCCCCAGCGCCGCCCGGGCGCACACGGTGCCACGCGACGGTGAGCCCGGACTTTGCGAACTGTTGAGCAGCTCTGGGCCGAGTCAACCAGCGAGTTCCGACGCCGCCGTCTCCTCGACCAGCCGGCCTTGGCCCCGCCCCCTCGCCCCTCCCCCTCCCCGCCCTGTTCCCCCCTCGGGCTCTTCAGGAAATGACGTCCCGCCTGGCGCGCCTGGCTGTTGCCTGGAGACCGGGTGAAACAGTCCGGCCCCAGGGAAGAAAAGGGTGAAAGTGGGGGTAGCAGCAGGAGGAGCCTGAGATGCCCATCCCACTTCCCCAGCCCAGGGGTGAAGGGTTGGGGTCCCCGAAACTGTGCTCTTTGGCGATCACAGCTGAACTCCAGGGTCGCTGTGGAGCAATTAGCCAGTTTGCCAATTCACAATTGGGAAAAATAGTCAACTTTTGGCCTTTAAAATATTAAATGTTTCATGCTTCGCTTTTCTGCTTTAAAATGTTGTTCCTGCCGCTTGCAGACGCGCTGACAAGTTTAAGTGTGTTTGTGGACGATTGTCAGTCATCTGCACTGCTCAAGAGATGAATATAAGCAGAACAGGGAGCCAAGTCCTTGCTGGGATAGATCAGCCTGGGACCCTGCCCTGGTGGTCTTTGGGATGGAGGAGAGCAAGGTGCTGTTATGAGAAATGTAAAGTGTGCAAACACACACAGGCGAATTTAAAACGAATTATGAAGTTGGTAGGTGAATTATTACAACGCTAATGTCCTGCTCTTCATCTTTTCCATACTGGAGGAGCTGGGTGAAGGTTGCATGGCAACTCTATATACAGTCTTTTTATACTTTTTATATGGCAAGATGCCAGAGGACATGTTTCAAGTCTATCATCAGACACCCACTCTCCTAAACAACATCGCAGGTAAAACTCAGGGCTTCTATTTAAAGAGTATGTTCTAAGGGGATGCATAGTGCTTTACGCAGTCACCACCACATGTCATGTGCATCTCTTCCTACTTAAATTATTTTTCCTAAGCTGTTCTATGAAAAGCTGTCTTTTCCCTAAAACTGTCCTGGATTGCCATCAGAAATGAAGCAGATGACTCTGGCATGGGAGAAACAAAGAAAGACAGGGTTATCTGAAGTGGCTTTGAGCTGGGTGCAGAAGAATGGCTTATTCTCTGTTTACTTCTTTACCTATTGTCCTGGGCACTTTCCATTTAACATTTTCCAAGAACCTGTTCTGTTGCTGGGTCATATGCTGACCTAAAGAGTGTAGCAAAAGAAAGATCATGTAAGTCAAGGTAGCCCACGGTGAGGAGAGGCAATTAATAAGAATGGACTTTCTGGGCTGCCAAGATAGCTCATTGGTTAACCTGGGATCCACATGAAGGAAGGGGAGAATCAGCTCCTGAAAATTGTCCTTCAGAGGTGTCTGTGTCATCTGTGTCACATAATAAATAAGTAAATAGATATAATAAAATATTTTAGAAGAATATTCTTTCTTCTCTGAGTAATGGGAAGATTTCTAACACTGTAATTTAATGAAATCCCAAAAGGGAGGTGAAGAATTAAACCTTGACTTTCCTCCTCCTCTTAACACAGACCCAAGTTGAATTGGTGCCCAATGAACATATTTCACAGGGTGTCAAAGAATGATAGTGTAAGCAACCATTTGGGTGACCCTCTGACATTCATCTTACAGCTCTGCATGTAGCAGTTCATGCTATGCATCCTTATTTCTCCTCTTCAACTCTAGTTGAAACCTTTAATGCACCAGGCTGAGATACTTAAGAGAAGAATCTGCCCTAACCCCTTCCCCCATGTATTAATGCCATACATGGAAATGCCACCACACAGGGCTTAATTGCATGCAGTTCAGGTTTTCTGGAAATATATTTCATGCTTAGTGTTTCAGTTCATTTTGCTCTAATTATAATTACTGTGATTGATTTGATAAATGCATCCCAGAGCTAAGATCCCCATTCCCAATATTTTCTTTCTGTACAAAGGATGTTTTCAAGAATATTTTGCTTTAGGCAGCAGAAGCCTCTGTGCTCAGATTCTTATAAGAAAAGGAAACACTTTCTTCTGCAAACATCGGACACCATCTGGGAGGCTGTGTTTGACTTCATAGCTTTGATCTGAGAGAGCGGACCAGAGTAAGAGCACAGGAAAGGAAAATGGGGAACTCTCCCATCCGTCTTGCATAACCACCTTAGTATCAGTTTTCACTGTGTCCCTCTTAGAGGCAGTGTGTAACTGTGCTCAAACCTCAAGAATCCTATTTCATGTGTGAAGATGTGTTTATCTTTCAAGAAATAAGCTCTTGGAAACCCAAGCTGCCTGGGCTCCTGAGGGCTGCCTTTGGGTCCTGGAAGGAAATCATGAGTCCCTGTTTGTCCTTGGCTGCATACTGCCCTCTTCAGAGCTACAACAGTATTCTTCTGCCTTTTCAGCCCTTTGTTATTTTCTCCCAGTGCTGGAAACAACCCAACACATACACATACTAAGCAACGGTTCAGAGTACTGAGCTCTGCCCCAAACCTGGGTTCTCTGAGCCAAGATCTCACCACAAAGCTCAGACTAGCCTGGAACTTGCTATGTAGTTCAGGCTGACCTTGAACTCACGATTCCTTCTTCAACCTTCAAAGCACCACCATAACAGCACCAGAGTCACTTTTAAGTGTTTGTTGTTGGCAATCAATTTGAGGCAACTCTTCTGGTTCAGATATTTCTGGGAATTTGGGCAGGTAAAAGGACAGAACAGGAAAAAGAAGTAATTGTGTTGTAGTCTGTGCTCAGCCCAGTTTACAAGTGCTTACATTCACTCTTTGCTGAACTGGACTTTTGTTTGCTGTTTGTTATGTTTGCATGGCTGTGATTGAAATATCTGACAAAAACAAGTTGGGAGAGGAGAATATTATCTTTTTGGCTTAAGGTTCCAGAATGTTCAGTGTATTATGATGGTGACACCATGTTCCAGGAATTCACATCATAACTGGCTGGGAAGTAAAGTATGACAAAAAATAACAGAGGGTATATGTTCCCAAAAATCTGTCTCCAGTAACCCACCTCCCAAGTCTCTAAAAACCCCCAAAATACTGTCACTAGCGTGGAACTAACTAGCTATTCAAACTATGAGCCTGTGGGGTTCACTTTCAGATTCAGGACACAACAGTCTTAAATACAGCCTATATATTTTATGCCCTATGCATCAAATGAAGCATATGACACATAGAAGGGCAGAACATTACCTTCCCTGCCCCCCTGCAATTTTTTAAAGCCCTTTTTTATTTCATAGTTATTTGGAACCTCTCCCCTCTGATTCACTGAAATGTCTCCTTAGAAGGTGATAGAGATTAATTTAATTTGAGATGCATTTCCTGTGGGACATATAGAAATCTGTAGCTGGTATGGGTTTTTTTTTTTGAATAGCACTGTTTTAAACACATTTTATTCATTCTTTCTACCAGCTAATAAAGGAGCTCTATCATCACTGTTGTCATCTTCCCGGTAAGATATAGAGGACATCATTGTGGCACCAGGGGCTGACTGTCCTCAGATGACAGGTACACCTACAGGGAAAGTTAGGCTTTGAACACAGAAGGTCCCATCCCCAGCTCTGACTTTCAATGTCTTATGGTGTAAAGGCTCCCAGATGTTTGGTTCTGAGGTGTCAAATTGTCTTAGTATTTCTGTTGGGACCAGTTGAGGACTGCATGTCCCCCATGAATGGGAACATTTTCTTTAGAGAGTTTAAGGTGAGAACTCAGAGGTTAATAAAGAACCATGTACTAATAATTCCTGGTTGGTAAGCTGGCAGTTTGTGGTAGAAAGACAGAGTAGAGTTTAGTCAGGGAAAATTTTGGGGACCTCTGGGGTTCTCAGCTTGGACACAATGGCTCAAAGCTGTCTGATTGTGGGCATCATAGGGAACTCTTTCCAGCATGAAAATTTCTGGCTGAAAAGACCTTAACAACCAGAGCTATCGCTGGCACTGCACCACAGCCTGTCTCCTCTGCAAATGTCAGTAGGGATGAATGATATCAGCAGAGAAAAGGGAAACAGTCTCTATGAACGGTAGATAACACCAGCAATATTGATGGAAGTGCAGCGAGATAAGAGATAAGAGAGAGAAAAAGAGAAAGCACCCCAAACAGCAGAGGACAGGAGAGAGACAGGTATTTATCTTGGCTTGGATAAAACCTATCAAAAGACTGGTTCATGGTCACAGAGACTCATGTGACTTGCATGTAAGAGAGGTATCAGAGCACCAAGTTGATCTCCAACTTCAGATTTATGCTCTTTATTACCTTTGTGACCTTGAACAAACCACGAAGAACATTCTCACTTGAATTTCCTTATCTGTAATATTGGGCCACTGATGCTGTTGTCGGTGTTATTGCAAGCATTGATTGTACTGATGTATGCAAAGTTGGCTCCAAAATGCTCGGGATCCATCTCAGTTAAAGCTCTTTCCACCTGGGAGCACAACTCCTTTATCAGTCCAAGGGCGAGCTCAGGGGAGGTGCTCCTCCATGCTGAGTGATTGTTTAACCCCCTCCCTCTGGCCTTGGTTTTACAGACACAATGGGGTTGAGAAGACTGATATCTTACCCACAATCCCCCATAGCCAGTGGTGCTTGTTTCATGCTCTTTTATTAGTAGGTTAATGGCAATATCGCGAATGGGTACAGAAGGCTCTGTGCTGCCCAGACATTATTCTTCATTCTTCCCCATCTTGTGGAATGCATATCATTACTACTCCAGCATTATGGATGAGGAAACTGGGAGTCTGGGATGAGAGTACACTCTCCGAGGTCTGAGCACTCCCCATGTAGCATGGCAGATGGAAGTGGTGCTGATTCCTTTTACACAGCTTTGGGGGAGACAGCAAACTATCACGATAGCAAAACTAAATCCCAGGGAGCTGAAGGAGACAGAGCAGGAAAAGTGACCTTATCAGACATGCTTGTTCTATAATCCCACTGCCCCAGGTCTGTATGAGCTCCCTTAATCAGGGATTATGAACTGGCTACACCAGGATGCTAACTCCCACCCCAGCAAGGTGCAGATTAGATAAACCCTGAGCACAAACGTCCTCACCTTGTTCACGATCTCACAGGGACCAATGGGTGCCCATTGCTGCATTCCTGTATGGTCCTCAGTGCCTCTGCTCTCCTAGATGTGTTCTGGGTGTTCAGTGGGAACCACACCATGGCAGCCCTAGCCTTCTGGAACTGACTGTCAGGATGTACGGTATTGTGGACATGAGATGTGACTGTGATGAAGGTGGACAGAACCATGGGGAATTGTTAAGTGACAATCCCATTGCTACTCACAGCCAGCATCAACTTCTCTAGCTTTAGCTCCCTCACCCATTTCAGCACCACAGAACCACAAACAGCACTGTAGCCAGTCAAGTGATTCTCCATTATATAACCTTGGAGAAATCACAGCATCTCTTTCAATCCAGGTTTCTTTGCCTATGTTTTTTTTTTTTTTTTTTTTAAAAAAAGGTAAAAACAGGGACCTGAAAAGGGGGTAGTTACAAAGCTAACAGAGCAAAGACATGTAAAGCCATTAGCACAGGCTGGCTACAGACCTATACTGCTTTGAGAATTTAACTCCATTGGTATAGCACTTGCCTGGCATGCACACCCTGAGTTTGATCCCCAGCACTATATAAACCAGGTATAGTAGTGAAAACCTATAATCTCAGGTGTCAGGAAGTGAAAGTATGAGAAACATAAGTTTCAAGGTCATCCTTAGCTACATTGTGGGTTCAAAGCCAGTCTGGAAACACGGGAGACCCTATATTTGAAAAAAAAAAAATGTAAGGTACCTGGTTTTTTATTTAACTATCTCCTTTTTTCATTAATCCTTGGGGAAACTTTTTGCTTCTTAGGGATAGTCTGCTCATCAATACTGTGCTTTGGCACCAGCCTGTACTGTTGGCCAATTCCTTCATTCATCAGTGCCTCAGTCTCCCCAATAATAAGTGAGAGACTTGGAAATCGTGATCTGTGAGCCATCCTAGCTCCAACAATTAATTTCTTTTATTAAATTAATATCTCTCTCTGTATGTCTCTGTCTGTTTCTGTCTGTCTCTGTCTCTGTCTCTCTGTCTCTCTCTCTGTGTGTGTATGTGTGTGTGTGTGTGTGTAGGTCAGGGGACAGCCTGCAGAAATTAGTTCTCTCCTCCTACCCTGCGGGGCTAAGGATGGAACTTAGGTGGTCATTCTTGGCAGCAAATGCCTTTGCAGAGCCATCTCCACAGACCAAGAACTGTATTGTGTTTTGATGAGAGAGGAGGAAGGGGTAGGGAAGGGAGAAGGATGAAGGATGGGGTTCTCAGTTCATGCAGATTTGGAATTCTGTCCTTGCTTTCGTGGCTGACTGATGGCTCTTTCTCTGACTGGTTCCAAGCACTTAATGTCTCTTTGCCTCTGGGTTTCAAATAGCAGCTAATGACCCTCACTGCCTTTCAGCTGGTTCTGTGGTTTTGCTTTTGCCTTTGACCGTCTTCAAAGGCACCCAGAAGACATTGTTATTACATTTACGGAGCCCAGTGTATCCAAGTACTTGGCAAATTGTGTCAAAGACTCTATCGCTGTTACAGAAGAATGCTTGCTCTCTTGCACTTCTTTATTCCTTAGAAATTTGATATTCCCACTGACTTTCTGTGAAGGTCACAGGAAATGAAGTTTCAGCAGTCTAAAACCAGTCCTTCTTTTAACCTTAAAGATTTATATTCCTTTTTTCATCCCCTAAATATTTAGTGCCTACTATGTGTCAGATAATATGAGGGTAAAAGCAGAACTCTCGTCCTTGTTCCTATGACTCCCATCTAGTTAAATGACACATAAAGAGTGATCATGAGGCCTATGGAGATGGCCCATTGGGTGAAATGCTTGCTCCACAGGTCTGCTGACGTGAGTTCAAATCCCCAAAGCCCATGTAAAAGCTGGATGCAACAGCTCAAGCATCTCTTTATCCTAGCACATCCATAGGGAAGATAGATGGGAGGCAGAGAGAAGAGACTCTTAAGCTGTCAGGGTAGCAGACCTGGCTGACAAGGTGGTAAGCAAATCCTGTCTCAAACAAAGGCTGTCCTCTGATGTGCGCTGGAACACGTTTGCATACAAACACATGCATGTGCGCGCGCGTGTACACACACACACACACACACACACACACACACACACACACACATACACAGGTGTGGCCATGTGTGTAACCGTCTATTCATTAACTACCATTATCTAACCAACTGTTACTCAGAGGATACTTTAAACAGTGCTCATTTATCTTAGCATAGTTTCCTTTGGTTAGGAATCTGGGCCTGGCTGAGCTGTCTTCTCTGCCCAGGGCTGTACAAGGCTGCAGAGTAGCTGCTAGCTCAGCTGTGTTCATCACTGACATCTTCAGTGTGGAAGGATGAGTTTCTTCCACGCATGAAGCTGATGGCAGAATCCATTGCTTGTGATTGAGGACTTAACTCTTTGCCCGTTTCTCTATGCAAAGAAGCTGCTCACAATTCAACTCAGGTTAACTGATATTTTCCAGAACATAAGAATGCCACCTCAGCATCCTTGATATGAAAAGGGACCTCATCAAAGCAGTGACATCCTCTCCTCATTATCATTTTGAATTGGCGAGAAGCAAGTCATAGGTTGTGTCTAACCTGAGATAACTAAGAATATACAAGAGTGTTACTCATCAAGGCCACCTTAGAATGTGTCTGTCACAAAATATATGCAAATCTTCCAGGAAAGATCAAGACTTGATGAAGGTGGAACATTGCCAGTGTGATGCTTGGATGAGTAAGGCTCACCCAGTCGGGTAATATAGGAAAGACACTGCAGGCAGCAGGTACATCAGGAACGGAAATGTCAGTGGCTGAAGAGTTGTGGATAGGGCTGGCTTGTGGTAGATAGTGGCTGCTCTGCTATGCAACATAGTTCGTGTTCTGGAAGCCAAAGAGAGCCATTGAGCTGCAGGATTGACACTGTTCCAAAAGCCAGTGGGTGCCACTGATTGGCAGAAATAGTTCTCTTTTCCCTAAAGGAGCATCGAGCACCTTTTTGAGCACCTCTCAACATTGACAAACACTCTTGTACTCCACAAAGCTCCTCCTCGGTGAGAGTGGCACTCTTTCAAGAGGGTGAGAGATGCCATGGCTTGCTGGGAATCTGGCTGACCCCCAGCAGGCATACCAATCAATGTATACACTGTTCATCTTGGAAGAGACTTTCAAAATCTCTTCTGGTTAACGTTGTATTTTCCTCTCACCACCCCTGGGTGAGGTTTGGCTGGGTGCAGTTTAGTCAAGGGTGGCAGGCACCAACATTAAACTGACCTGGGTTCAAATCCTTGTTCTACCAATTGCTACCTGATAAGACTTTCACTGAGTGGCTAGTCCTTCCTGTTCTGTGTCTTGTGTGTTCAATAAGATGATAAAGGCACAGTGAACAGCAGATGCAGGGCCAAGCCTTTTTCCAGGCGCACATTGTGGATTGTTGTTTAGCCTCCCAGGGCCTCCACAGCAAATACAGACTGCTTATCTCACTGGTCTGGAGGCCAAAAGTGGCAGCAGGGTTGGTATCTTTGGAACCCTCTCCTTGGCTTGTAGATCCCTCTTTTTCTTACCTGGTCTTGCAATTTGTATACACCTAAATCAACTTTTTTTGTTTGTTTGTTTTTTAAGACAGGATCTCACTACTCACTATTTAGCCTTGGTTGGCCTGGTATTCACTATGTAGACCAGGCTGGCCTCAAACTAAAAGAGATCTGCCTGCCTTTCCCTCCTGAGTGCTGGGATTGAAGGTGTACAGCAACACACTTTTTATCAATCTCATTGGGTTAGGGCTCGCACTAAGGCTTTATTTCAGCTTAATTACTATTTCAAAGATCCTAATTCTAGGGTTGGCAAGCTAGAGTAGTAGATGCATGTTGAATAAGCCTGATGTCCCGAGTCTCATCTCTAGAACTTGTGTTGAAAGGAGGGAACGGACTCTTATGGGGCTGTGCTCTGACTTCTGTATGCATGCTGTGGGGTATGCACAAGAGCTCTCTCTCTTACACACACACACACACACACACACACACACACACACACACACACACACACACCCCACCATGACTAAGGATAATAATCTAGCTGGGCCTGATGGCACACATAGGTGATTCTAGCACTTGGGAGTCTGAGGCAGGAGTATATCCACGAGTTGGCTTCAGGTCAGTCTGAGCTATCTAGTATGATCAATATCAGCCTGGGATACATATCAAGACCTTATGTCAAAAAAGAAAACCTAAATTAAAAATAATTCTAACTGCAAATATGGTAACATTTTTTTGAGGAACCGAGTGAGGATTTGGAGTTTCAACATATAAATTCAAATTCAGTCTAATTCTGCTGGAAACAGTGTCAAACTTTTCTTTTTCTGCTCACCTCGTCGATCACCTTTCAAAAGGTCACATTCCTTCCTCACTCTGTAAATAATAACAGCAGCAACAGTCCCTGTGTTGCTGAATAATGTCTAATGACTGAATAACCTCTCTTCACTGTAATCCAATGGCAGTAATTTTTCTGGCACACACTTTTACAGCGAGCAGTCTGATCTCTGGGGTTTTAGGATGCCTAATTAAAAGCACTGTAGCAGGAAGCAGAACACAGTTACACATCTCAGCATCACGTTGTTCTTATTTCAGAGCTGGAAGAAACAAGAACTTTTTTACTGAACTGTATGAGGATGCTGGAAAGGATGACCCATGGGGACAGTGGGAGTTCTTGCTGGCCACTCAGAAGGCCTTGGGTCATTGCTTTTGCATTTCATCAAAAGCCAAGGTCACTTAGCTGACTGAGAGTCCACTTTCCTTGAAGGTGATGGGCTGGGAGGGTTTGACCCATGGCCTGAGATGGCCATTCACTGAGGTCTGCAGAGGAATCTGACTCATTTCAACATTACCTTCTTCAGCAGAAGCCTTAGTAAAGATCTATTAGGAGCTGTGAATTGTGGGCTTATGTGTGATGATATATTGTATATTTAAGAAAAAATAGTTTGGAATATCAGAGGACAAAGTCATCTCTCCAGCCCTTTTTAGTTGTTTGAGTTTCCTAGTTTCCTTTCCGTTGCTGTGATCAGACATTCTGACCCAAGCAACTGAGAGGAGACAGACTGATATTTCCAGATCACAGTTCATCACTGAGGGAATTAAAGCAAGATCTCCAAGGCAGGCCTCCTGCTATTCCATGTAGCATTTCCTCTGTCCAAGGAACTGGGACTCACTTCACAGACAAAGAAGTGCAGCACGAACAACTACGGAGGATGCTACTGTAAGCTGGCTCAAAGGTTGACTCCACTTTCTTAGCCAGTGCAGAACCACCTGCCTAGGATTGGTACCATCCACAATGAGCTGAGCCTTCCTACATCAACGAACAACCAAGGTAATCCCCTACAGAATTCCCCCAGGCCAGTTTGGTTTAGGAAATTCCCCAGTTGTGGCTCTCATCTAAGATGATTGTATCAGGTTGACAAAGTTAACCAAAACAGTGTATCAAAAAAATAATTGAAAAATTTAAATATCTCTAAGCTGTAGGTTCTTACTTGGGACTAACTATGGCTTTGGAGTCTCTATAAAGTCCACAAGCTTATGTACATTATTTTGTGCATGTATGAATTTTTATTTTTCTAAATTTCATGATCTATGACACAAAAAGATTAAGCCCTGCTTGTAAAATGAGTTTCTGGTCCAGCCCAGCCCTCCAGCTGCTGCTTAGGTCCCCCCAAAAGGACTCAGACACTTATTTTCATGCTGATTGGCCTATGGCTCAGGCATATTTCTAGCTAGCTCTTTCATCTTAATTCAACCCATTTGCATTCATCTGTTTTGCCACATGGCCTGTGGCTTACCTGTATTAGTTTTGCATGTTTACACTTAGGTGGCTGGAAGGAGTCTCTCTGGACTCTGCCCTCCTTCCCCAATCTATGCTCTGATTTCCCTGCCTTCTTCTAAGATGCCTGCCATAGGCTCAAACAGTTCCTTTATTTCACGGTATACAGAAAGACAGCTCACATCACCTGCTATTCTTCCTTTTTCTGGGTTCAAGCAGCTTTTAATTGTTTTCTAATATATTGCTATTGAGAAATTTATACATGATACAATGTATTTTGATCACATTCATCCTCTATTCCTCCCCTAATTCCACCCACTAAGTTCCCACTCCTCCCAATTTGGTATCTCCCCCACATCCAGTCAAATTTGTGCTCATACACTCAGGAGTTCTATTCATTGGAATATGGTTGACTTATCAAGACTCTCAAAGAAATGAACTCCCCCTCCCCCAGAAGCCAGGGGTGAGGTCTCATGAGCACCTTCCCCATCTATGCCCGAACGTTGAATTGCTTACTCTTATATAGATCTCATGCAGGCAACCACAGTTGTTATGAGTTCTTGAGTATAGTGACCCTGGCATGTCGAGAAGATACTGTTGCCTTAGCCCTCCCTACCTCTGGATCTTACTGTTTTTCTGCTCTCTCTTCTGCCCTGGTCTGTGTGTCCTGGGAGGGAAGATGTAATACAGATGCCCCACTTCTGTCTGAGCATTCCATAGAGATTTATTATCTGTACCTTGACAAGTTGTGAGCTTCTGAATTACCTGCCATCCACTGAACAAAGAGAATTCTCTCATGAGGTCTGAGACCTTCACCATGGCTAGAGAGACACAAATGTAGAGGGCAGTTGGAAACTATGTCCATTTAGGAAATTAATGACATTAAGTTCATCCTTGGGGCCTATGAGCTCCCAGGCCATGGATTCTTGACCAGATTTATACCACCAGGCATGAATTTCCTCCTGTGGAGGGGGTCTCAAATCAAATCATAAAGCACTTGATAACACCATGACATTCATGCCGCTATTGCACCCATAGGCATATCTTGCCACACCAAAGTTCCCCTTATTCTAAATGCATGGGTGTACTGGGAACTTTTACTGTTTATCAGATACATCATCATCCTTTCAATGCAACACTCATGTCAGCCTCAAGATTTATGTATCATCTTCACTTCACAGACAAGGAAACTGAGGCAGGAAAGCTAAATCTTAAGAGACATAGCATGGGTTCTATTCTTCTAGACAACCAACACTCATGAACTTTCATTCTCTAAAGGGGAATTAGAAGATCACATAATAGTGAATATTCCAGTGGAGTGAAGTAAACACTAGAAAGAGCACCTGGCTAGAGTTAGAAATGTCTTCTTGGAGAAAAGCCCATTCTATTCTCTCTCTCTCTCTCTCTCTCTCTCTCTCTCTCTCTCTCTCTCTCTCTCTCTCTCTCTCTCTCCCCCATGCCCATGTTCCTATATGTGGGTTTGAGTGCACAGGATAGCATTCATATGGAGGCCTGGAGTCAAGCTCAGATGGCTTCCTGGGTGTAGTATGAGCCTCATTCCCAGTCACTAACAGACACATCATGGAGAGACCATGGGAGCTGGCCAGTTCAAGAAGTGGTGAAGCCTGTTTCTGACCAAGGTCATTTCTTTTGAAATCACTGTATTCAGAATCTGTAGCCTCACCTGTCAGCAGGGAATTTCAAGTTAAAACACATTTCACACATAACAGATTGGCAAAATCAAAATATCTGACATTACCAGGTTTTGGCAAGACTGTGATGCAAGAAAGAACACACTTACAGTGCTGGCAGGAGTATAATTTGGCACAACCACAGCTGCTTGGCAATGCCTAGTAGACTCAAAAACACTCCAGCTTGATACCCAGCAGCCTTGTATCCTGATATAATTCCTGAAGGCACGCTAAGAACTGTGTATCTTGTACGTCAGTTAGTATCCACCATATAACAAACATCTTACAGTTCAGTGTGTTAAACATCAGTGGTTTGGCTCACACTTTTGTGATCAGCTGGGCAGTTCTTCCTGGCCCTGTTTGTCTCATCTATACTAGGCCTTTTTATGTAGGTAAAGTGAGTGAGAGAGTCCACTGGCAGCCGAATGGTCCAAGAAGGCCCCACTTGACAGATTGTTGGTTCTTGGCGGATGTTACATGAACAATTGTGCCATCTGTCCCTTGGCCTCTGTCACTTTAGTCACTTTACCATGATTAACAGCCTCGCCTGGGTATAAGATAGACCATCTTATCATGACTCTTGTCATACTAGGTTAGGTATTTACACTGTGAAATATTATTTTAAGATTATTACATTTGTTTATGTTGTGGAACATTTCTTGAATGATGCAAAGATGTGTTGCATTCTTTCATATTGCATTTGTTTAACTCTGTGAAGCTGTGTTACTTTACCTGTTTAAAATACCTGATTGGTCAAATAAAGAGCTGACTGGCCAATAGCTGGGCAGAGAAAGGATAGGAGGGGCTGGCAGGCAGACACAATAAATAGAAGGAGAAAAAGAAGCAAAAAGAAGAAGGAACAAGAAGGCAAAAGGAGGAGGATGCTAGGGACCAGCCACCCAGCCAGCAATGGTGTAAGAATGAAAGTAAGAAATATAGACGTAAGAAAAGGAAAAAGTCAGAGGCAAAAGGTGATGGGATATTTTAAGTTAGGGAAAGTTGGCTAGAAACAAGCCAGGCTAAGGCCAGGCATTTGTAAGTAGGAATAAGTCTGTCTGTCTGTCTGTCTGTCTGTCTGTCTGTCTGTCTGTCTCTGTCTCTCTCTCTGTCTCTCTCTGTCTCTCTCTGTCTCTCTCTGTCTCTGTCTCTCTGTCTCTGTCTGTCTGTCTGTCTCTCTCTCTCTCTCTCTCTCTCTCTGTGTGTGTGTGTGTGTGTGTGTGTGTGTGTGTGTGTGTGTGTGTGTGAGCTGAGTGGCAGACATCCCCAAATAGTCAAAGAGCCAAAAGAGTAAAGATCAAAACAAAACAAACAAAAACAAACACCACCAACAACTTACTTTGTTTCTGTATGATGTCATTCTGGTCATATCTGTAGTATTTCCAAAGGAGTCCTGGAGGTTAGTGTTCAAATTACTAAGGAATTCTTTTTGAAGAGCTTTTCAAATAACTTATTTTGTGATAATGATAAAAATAATAAAATATATTAATGTTCATTCAAATATTCTCTTCAGATGAAGAACCAATATGTAAGTGGGTTTTATTTTATTTTTATTGAAAATCAAATTTATTTCAAATATAAGCAAAAATTATACTGGCACACATTTTTTTCCAAATTATCTAGATTATTGCATTACCTTCCAAATTATTCCTTATTTCTCTTTATCACATACACTTAAACCCACCCAATTATCTTTCTTTATATATATATATTTCTTTGTTGGTGAGAAGGGGCCATTTCCCAGGATGGGAATAGCATGACTCTGATGGCTCCTTTATCATTCAAGATCAGTTAAATGATGCAGAGCAAAAGGGGAGGGCAGGGCACAGAGAACCCAGTGGCCATGGTGGTTTATTTCTTGCAAAGGCTACATGTCCAGTGCATTTTATCTAAGGCTTTGCCCATGTCATTACTCTGGATCATACAGGACATCAGCACGAGGCACACAAAAACCACACTACTGCTGCACAGAGACTTGCTTCTTTATGCACTAGAGGATGGAAAGTCCAAAAAGAAAAGTGAGCTTGCAGAGGTCAACTGCAAAGATCATTCTGAGAGGGACTGGAGAGATGGCTCTTCCAGAAGACTCGAGTTTAATTCCCAGAACCCATATGATGACCATCAACCTCTGTAATGCCAGTTCCAAGGGTCCTGATGCCCTCTTTTGGTCTCTATGGGAAGTACATGCATATAAAGCACAGACATGTATGCAAGCAGAACACTCAAACACATAACAAAAATAAAATGTAAAAAATCACCCTGAGGCCTCAAAAAGCAAAGGGAATAAGTTGAGTTTTCAGACCCTAGTGGCCCAGAGGCTAACAGTCATACAGAATTGTAGCCATTGCTCAGGAGGTGTGGCTGAATCTGAAAAACAGAAAGATCTGAAAGCTGGAACTGAGTACCAGGATGAGGGGGTGCTGTTGTAGCCACACTGGCCTGGTCAGTGAGAAAGTAGGGCTGAGCAAGAGCTTTCCTCCTCTCAACCTTGCATTCACAGTGTTAATTTGTGACCCCACCAAGGGGAGCAACTGTCTAAGGAGACCCAGCAACTCCTTGCTGGTCAGTCTTTGTCTGTAATGGTCCCTGAATTAATACATCCTTGGAAGGCCTTTCTACAGCCCTCTTAAGAAGTGTGGACTTGGCTGGAGACATACCTCAGTGGTAGAGCCTCATCGGGGATGCACAAGGCCTAGTTCCATGGCAGAAAGCATCAAAGGTTTACCCAGGTTGTCCTGACAAATCTCTACCAACTTGGTGACTCACAACACAAGTGCATTCTCTTACAGTCTCAGAGACGGGAAGTCTACAATCCTGGTGTCACTAGGGGATGTTTCTTCTGAAGAAAATGGGAGAACCTTTCCTAACCACTCTCTTTCTGCTGGCTTCTGGAAATGCTTGTCTTTCTTGGCTTGCAGTGGGTCTAGGCCATCACTGCCTCAACTCCACATGACCTTCTTTCCCCTGTCTCTGTGTCCTCTCTTCCCACAAAGACATCAGTGATTAGATTTAGACCCCACCTTAAATCTAGATGGATGTCAACTGTTGATTTTGGACTACTAATGTTTGTGAGGATGACCTTGTTTCCAAAGAGGATCACTTTCTGCAGTTCTGGGTGGACATGAGGTGACATTATTCAACTCATTCCAGGTAAGTAGTAGTTTTATTTACTACAATGGGAGTGTCCTGGAACTTACTTCCAAAATTGCTTTGTTGGTTCATAGTTCTTCCATGAGAAACTACGAAGACAATAGCATCTTCTCCTAAATCTATGTCAAGGCACTCTTGTGATACAGAGAGTGTCTCCCTGATCTGGGCTTGCAGCAGGCTTCAAATCCCAATGACAAGATAAAAGCAAATCTCTTTGACTTTGTAGCTTTCAAACCCGTGAGTCTGCATCGATGGCTGTACAAAACCAATTAGTTTGAAAGTGTATTATTGTATTCCTCATCCTTGAGATGATAGTTCTCAAGAATAGTTCTCTGAAAAGGAGCCCCAGGTTCTGGGTATGATGACACACACTTATAACCCTGGCACGTAGGAAACCAAGGCAGGAGGCTCATGAGTTTGGGGCTAACCTGTTCTATAGTACATTGAGACCCTAGCTGCCCCTGCAGAAGAAGCCCTAGCTTCTGGCTGTTGCAAGTAAAGCCCCTTAAGGAGAGGAGTATGCAACTATGAATCTGGAGGGAGGGATCAGGACAGAAAACTCACAGTATGTCTCACAATTGTCCACATGAGAGAACTGAACAAAGAAGTCTATAAGCAAATTAACAACCGAATGAGTGAAGCTGGGAATTAATGTCTGGGTATGAAGTATTCCCTTCCCTAAATCCATGCAGTTAGCCTCCAGTGCAACAGTATTCAATATTCAAAACTCATTGGATCATGGGATGCTTGCCTCATTAATGGATGAATTCATTTATTGACAGATGCATGGCTGAAAAATCTGTGGGGAATTGATAGAAATTTCTGGATGTGGAGTTCAGTTGGGAGAAGTAGCTCACTGGACAGCTTCCCTTGTAAGATGTCTTTCTTCTTCTCTGATCTCTGAGTGCCATGAGGTAGGCAGTGTGCGGCCTCCTTCTGCATGTCCTCCCACCACTGACATAGTGTGTCTTCCCTTGGCTCCAAAGCAATGGAGCCAGGAACCACCGAAATGATAAGCCCAAATAAACATTTCTTCTTTTAATCTGACTTCTCTAAAGTTTCAGTCACAATAACACAAAGCTAACCCGAGAATGCTTATGAAAATCCCAGGCAACTTATGTTTCCACTCCACTCAGTTGGCTTGCATGGAGCTGATGTTTACTTACTGCCAGGCAGCAGTCCTAGAATATACCCTTGTAACAGAGTCCATTTCCTCCTGCCAGGAAACTTCCTAGGACTGGTGGATACACAGAATGCCCGAGGATACAATCTAAACATGATTGAACACAGCTAAAAAGAGAGCAGGGCGGAATGGCTTCCTGTTCCTGTCGCATCCCTCCTAGACAGGAAGAGGAGAGGAATGAAGTCATAGTTTCTTTAGACCTTGGCTGATGAGCTCCTGCCCTCCCAATCCCTCCATCCTGCCCTTTAATGAGAGCTTCTAAAAGCAGCCCGGTACACTGTGTGACTGTTCAAGCTCCCTTCCCCTGATGGCTCTCATTACCTTCCAAAATATTTATTCACTTGATAGCTTAGAATAATTACTTCCTTCCAAACTCTGAGTCTGAAAGTTCAGAGCACATAAAATTCTCATCCTTGCTTGGCTCACTTGAGGGCAGCAGAGATGCGGTGGGGCCGCCTGTCACAGGGCAACAAGGAGCACTCAAGGATTCTGCCCAAGAAGAAGTCTCATGCCTTAGACCCTCCACCTCTGTATACAGTTTTGTTTTCCTTTGGGGGTATCATTGATCTAATTACCTAGGTTATGGCTCAGAGTCATTTATTAATTCATTCAACATTTACTATGTACCCACTTTGGGTCTAGCTTTTGTGATCAGACCTGATTCTGTGCTTTAGCTATTTGATAGATGTTCTGTAATGTACTTGAGTGCTTTTCAGTACCAGGCACAGAAAATCTCCAAAGAAATGCTCACTGGACAGACAATGATTAAATATGTCAATGAATGGATAAATGAGCAGGTGAGTGGGGGAGCAGATGAATGGATAGACAGGATGGTCAGAGCTGCTGTTTCTGTTTATTCAATAAGTGTTGTAATTAGAATGTGAAGTGTCTCCCCCCATATTCACATGCCTGAGCATGTGGTACTAGATAGTGGCATTGTTTGGAAAGATTCTAGAACCTTTAGGAGGTAAAGCATTGCTGGAGGAAGTGAATCACTGGGCAGGCCTTTAGACTTTATACTAAGCCCAGCCTTGCCTGCTCACCCTTGCTTCCTAGGTAGGGACAACCTGTGACCAAGCCGCCTCCTGCCCCTACCTTCCGTGAAGGCTGCTCTGTCTTCTCTGCTATGGTGGGTGGGCTGTTTCCCTCTGGAGCTATAAGCCAAAATAAAGCCCTTCTCCCTTAAGCTGTACTTGTCAGGGCATCTTAGGATGCAACAGGAAGCTAAGGTAGTACCTTTCTCCATCTTCTAAGAACAGCATTCTCTTTCATAAATACATGCTTCTTACATGGATTGGTCTGAACTTGATCGACCCTTCATGCTGCCCACCCACAGCACATGTCCTGGGCCAAGACAATTAGACTGTTGCAAACTTCTGACCACAGAACTGATGTTGGCTAAAGGACATGAACCATAAGCCAGATGAAAGCTCTGCCTTGATCTTCCTGACTGATGTGAACAGTAGACACCTCTCTCCTGGTTGCTGAACTCCTAAAACATTTGTTAAAGGCAGCTGGCTGCTCTTTTAGATGGCAAAGAGAGAGAAGCTGGCCCCAAATGGGGAGATAAAGGGAGGGAGGAAGAAAGAAGAGGAAGAAAAAGAAGAAGAGGACAAGTAAGGGGGAGGAAGAAAAGAACCAAGAGGAAGAAAGGGAAGAAAAGACACTGGGTAGAGCTTAAGTCCAGGTGCAGGAAGCTGTGAAATTCTTATACTTGATCTACACAAACCAATGACTTCCTTTCCTCTTGAGTTCTGTTTCTTTTACATGAAACCATGAGACTTCTAGGTGCACAGTGGAGGGAGGTGGTGATGAATAATTGAGTGAATGAAAGATTTAGTGAATGAATGAATCCCATCAATATTAAACTAGCTCATATTTTGCTTATATTTTCTTCCTAGAGAGTCCTGGTTCCACCTGGAGCCTTTCTGGAGGCTTCTATTATTCCCCAGTGTTGACTCTTATTCCTGAAATGTAAATGAGAAGCAAAAAGCAGAAAACAGCCCACTAAAAATAACAAACTTCTGGGGCAGACATTTAAATCTGGCTGCAGATTGCGGACTCCAGGAGTTATAATTAAAAGAGGATTGGAATGAAACCAATTAAAACTTAAAATTCCCCTAAAGATCACTGTCCATCTTTCCCAATTGGTTTGTATCAAAGTGAGTATGAACATACAAATATGAGCATGTACACATATCCCCTTCCTCACCTGAAACTTTTCAAGGACTGCTTGGTGATTGGCAAGCCCCGAAGGCTTCCCTGATGAGGAAGGATCCAAGTACAGAAAGGAGGGAAGGAACTTGTGGACACAGAAACAGCCATTCAGAAAGGCAGGAAGGCCAAGCCACATGCAGGTGATGGGAGTGGCCAGTTATGTGGCTGAAGATGTTTTAGTGGCCACTTAAAAAAATCCCCTCTAGTTCAAGAGTATTCATTATAATGATTACCTAAGTGTGGTTTGCAGATCTAGCTCAGAATTTATCTCTTTGTCCTCTGTGGAACATCCATGCTCTCCTTTGGTGCATTAACCACTGTCAGGCATAGCACCTACTGCATAATCAGTTGGGAGGGAATGTGTCTGTAGGAGGAAGGTTCTGGGTTTATGTCAGATGCCCTGGGGATTTGGGTGCCTGCTGAGGTTTATGAGCTGCTCTGTGGTGGATGGAAGAGTCTATCAGTTGAGAATGAGTCTGACCTCAGTGACAGAAACCAGGGTACAGTGACTGCATCAAAGAAAGGTTTCTTTTTTTCACTCAACAAGAAATCTGGAGCTGAATGCTCTTGGGTTTTGGTGGCTGTCCCAGGTGGCTGTCCCAGGAAGTCAACAAGCAAACAGGCTTCTGCCAGCTTCCTGCTCCATCTCCTCCATGAAGGACTTTTCATTTTTCCCGTCTCGGGATGACACCCCGTCTTGCAGGCATATATCTGTGTGTCAGACAGAAAGAAGGTGAATTGCAAAAGGTGCTTGTGTCAGTGGAACCTATCCATCACTGTCAGGAAACCACCGCTTCCCTTGAAACCCCACCTACAGAATTCTGTCTCATCCTACTGACTAGAAACTGGTCACAAATCTGTCAGGGAGTCTCGAAAGAGAGATGTATGATTTTTGCAAAGTCTGAATTCTATCAGAAAAGGAGAGAGTGAATATCAGGTTAATATAGGGAACTCTTTCAGGAGAGTGGTGAATCCATGGGTAGAAGCCAGCCATTGTCAGTTGATCAGGCAAGGAAGAAGCAGAAGCTTCAATAGGGCTGCTGCCACCACTGATGCCACCAGGGAAGCTTGGGTTTGGTGGTGCACTCTGGTAATCTAGCACGTGGGAAGTGTCCTCAGGAGGATGAGAAGTTCAAGGTTGTCCTTGCCTACATATGAAGGTCAAGGCCAGACGGAGCTACATGAGATCCTGGCCCAAAACAACAAAAGAAAAGGAGAGGAATCAGGAAAAGTAAAGAAGACACCAGTGCCCTGCATGAAGCAGTGGCATTAGGACAAGGCAGCAGGCAGTCTCAGGGGACAATGCAGGATACAGGAGAGGAGGAGACAGTCAAGGATGCCCTGACTTCTCTCTTCAGTCCTTGGGAAGAGGGTGAGTTCATGTCCTCAGCAGTTAGAACAAACTGTGTGGTCCAGGAGCATGAACGCTGAGTGTGGCTATGATCGGCAAAGAACAGGAAAGCACCTTGTTCTCTTTGCCTGCAGAGCTCCATGCGCCCTAACTGAGGCTGCTCAAGTCTCCAGAAGACTGCACGCAGCAACACTTTAGAGGTTTTTTTGAGGTTGACTTGCAGAAATAAAAATAAGAAAATGTAGGCTCCCAAGCTCTACCCTCTCTCTGGCCCAGGCAGCTGCCCAGTGTTCACCTCCCTACTCACCTCTCCTGAAGATCATCTCTGATACCTTCTCTTAGACTGAAAAGAACAGCTAACACTGAGGTGCCAACTTGGAGGGATGCCCGAATGCCTTCCAGACCTTTGCCTGAAGGCATGTGCCTGCTTTCCTTTCTCACTTTACAAATGAGAACCAGGCTCAGGAAAGGTGAGTAATCTCAAGGACATGAAGCAAAGCCAGGTCCTCAGCCTTCAAAGTCCTAAATGTTAACTACTGTGAAATTTGACTTCCTAGCCAGAAGCAATTTGCAGTGTGTTCCAACAATATACATATTGTGTTGTAGCCCTATCAAACTGCAGGTCTCTAGGAACAGATTATCTTAGACCTTTTCCTATTAAGTCTTGAATAAAAGAATTAATGACAGACTAAATTATAAGCTCAGGTCCAACTGTAGACACACTCTCAGTTAAGTCGTTTTTTTTTTTTAATTGAGAAACTTAAAAAAATTTTTTTAATGTGTGTTGGTGTTTTACCTGCATGCATGTATGTGTGAGGGTCTTAGATTCCCCTGGGACTGGAGTTACAGACAGTTGTGAGCTGCCATGTGGGTGTTGGGAGTTGAACCCTGACCCTTTGGAAGAGGAGCCAATGCTCTTAACCTCTGAGCAATCTCTTCAGCCATTAAGTTAAGTTTTATTTATTTTTTTTTCATATGCCACCATGCCTACAATACCCTTCAGGACCAGACTTTGTGGTTTTCTGAGAAAGGTATAGATATTTGTGAGAATTCTGTTTGTGGTTGTCTTGATTTCAGAGATGAAAAATAGAAAATTTCAATGTGATAATGAACTGCAGTTTTCTTTATGAGAAACCAATGTACTGAGTATTTGATACTGATCTGAGCGTAACAATTTTAGTTCTCTGTGACCATGAAACTGCTTTTCCTAGACAACAACTACAAAAAGCAGCTGCATAATAAACATATTAGGGGCATTTACAGAGTCCAGAGGCACAAGTCTTTACCTATGAGTAGAGATGGGCCGCAGGGAAGTGATTCTGTGTGTCGATGGAAGCAACAGGCAGGGAGAATAAAAGAATTAACTGACAGGGAGAGGCCTTAAAGCTGAGCTTCATGCTTTGTCTGGCAATTTGGTGACATTTGGTGATCTACTGAGATGGTTAGTTTGTCAACCTGACAGAACCTAGGATCATCTAGGACATGGGCTTCTGCATTCTGCATACACCTGTGGGAGAATATCTTGATTACATTAATTGATGTGGAAAGACTCTTTGTCTTCCTTTAAAAAAATTCATACACATATATAACAAAATATGATAAATACCCCCCCTCCCCCTCCAAATGTCTTCTTCCCTTATCTTCTCAATACGTCTCCTTCCTTTTGGGAAACATTTGAGAAAAGGAGGACACCCCCCAAAAAAATGTGAGAGTTAGAGGTTGGGGAGGAAGGCTTTAAAATGATGTCTTCTGAATGTGTACTCATGAATGTACACAAGACCTATACAAGAGCAACCAAACCCAAATCCCACATAAACGAGGGAAATGATCTCTAGGCCCCATCCTTGCTGAGGTTCTATTGGCAGTGGACAGATACTGAGGAAAGGAAAAACCACTCTTCTCTGAGGAAATTTCCTCTAGGTTTCCCATGCTCCAGAGGATGGCCTCATACCCATGCATGTATGGGCAGTACTACTTGGAATTAGTGGGCTATCAAAAAAAGGGCTCAGGGAGACCCATCTTATTGTGACTGGAACCATTCTTTGGATGGTAGACCCTGAGCTTTATAAAATGAAGAAAGTGGGGGCTGGAGAGATGGCTCAGAGGTTAAGAGCACTGACTGTTCTTCCAGAGGACCTGAGTTCAATTCCCAGCAAAACCACATGGTGGCTCACAACCATCTATGATGAGGTCTGGTGCGCTCTTCTGTAAAACTGTATGCATAATAAATAAATAAATCTTAAAAAAAATGAAGAAAGTGAGCGGAGCACGAGTATACATTACCCACCCACCCCCACCTGTGGACACAATGGGAGCAGTTCCTTCAAATTCCTGCTGCCTTACCTTCTCTGTTAGCGTGGACCATAGAAAGTGGCACTATTAGGAAGTATGGCCTTGGTGAAGCAGGTGTGGCTTTGTTGGAGCAAGTGTGTCATTGGGGTTGGTCTTTGAGAGCTCAGATTCTCCACCCAGGTGTGTCTCACTCTCTTTCTGCTGCCTGCTTATCTGGATGTGGAATTCTCAGCTCCTTCTCCAGCACCATGTCTGCCTGCATACTGCCATGCTTTCTACCATGAATGATAATGAACTAAACTTTTGAACTATAAACCAGCCCCAATTAAATGTTTCCTGTTATAAGGGTAGCCTTCATAGTGGTATCTCTTCACAGGGATAGAACCCTAACAAGACAGGCTTCCCCTCGAACTGTGAGCCAGGGTAAACTCTTTTCCCCTTAGCTGTTTTGTCAGATTATTTTATTATAGCATCAGGAGAAGAAACTATGACATCTGTCTTGAGCGTATGGCTTCCCTCAGACCTCCAGAAGGATCCTATCCAATGCCCAGATGACAAAGGATTGTCAACATTGAAACTGAAACAAATCACATGAACCCCAAGGGAGGATTCTGAAGACAGGAGGAATAAATTAAGAAATCTAAGAACCTGCAGTTGTTATTTTCTTCTTTTCAACCACATATGTTTTCAACATATTCCTTTTCTTCTTAGAGTTCTCTGAACCAAGTGGCCATGTAGTTGTCTGCGGTAAGGCTGGGATCAGCCCGTTCTTTCCTGCCTTGGATTCCTTCAGCTGATTCAGAGAGCAATCTCTGGACTCATGAATTCAGCTCTGCCTTGCTCTTCAGGACACCCTTGTTACACTAATTTAAGGAGTGTAATAAATCTGGAGTGAAATATGTTTGCTGCAAATGCTAATTAGCTCCATGAGAATACCAATTAGGTCTCTGGGGCACCGAAATCATAGCTGTTAAAGATCTCAAAAGTCATTCTTATCCTGTTCTAGAGTAAAAAGATAGTGATTATCACACAGAGGGGTGAGAGGTAGAATAGGTGACTAATCAATATTCAGTGGCAATGCAATACCAGGCAACATGCAGAAGACTGAATTTTCAGGGGTCTCAGAAATCTCCTCATAGACCTCTAGTTATCACAATGTCAGCAATAGCTTCTGCTTATAGAGCAGTCAAGGTACTAACTTATCTAAGAGTTTAGCTAATATTAACTCACTGAATCCCCATAACAGCTCTATGAAGTATTAGGAACTATTACTGTTCTTATTTTGTAGGTGAGAAAGCCAGGTCTATCACCTAGTTCCAAATTCTGGCTAACCGGAAGTAATCGTGATTACTTAACCCGTGCTCCCAGAACCATAGCTCTCAAGACTCAGGCATACATTAACAGAAGACAGTGAGCTCTAAGAGATGGGAATAATTAAAGCAAGTTTGATGATTGCTTGGCTTGCTGCCCAGGGAGCATTTCTGGTCCATCTATGGGAGGAGAGGCCAAGAAACTTGCATGCTTCTTGAATTGATGATACAGAACTGAATCACAGATGCTGAAGTTCATTGGGAAGAACACAATGAGAAGAGCTGAACAGAGTGGGAGCTCCAGATGCTCTGGAAGGTCACCTGTAAGTGCTTGCTGATGAGTTATAAGTAGGAGGAGGCCAAGAAAAGAATCTCATGAAGGAATCAGGGGGTACATAGAGCAGGGGTCATAAAAAACTGGGGAAATGCCTGTTTCTAACAGCCGGAGTGGGAAACTCTCCTAATTTATGGGAAATCAATTGAGGATTAAGAAAGCATTGTTTGATTGAGGGAAAAATTGACGTTAGATGAAATGTTGCTTCAAAACTGGTCTAGTGATATGCACTTGTGATCCTAGTTCTCTAGAGGCTGAGTCAGGAGTATCGTAAGTTCAAAGCCAGCCTAGGCTATATAGGAAAACTGTCTCAAAGTAGGGGAAAAACCAATACTGCTCTAATCATGCCTAATAAAACTCAAAGGCAAATGAGAAAAGATCAAAGTGCTTTCAGGTGACTTAACCATAGTCCCCTGACACTAAACAGTTCAAAACGTATTTGAAATATACCATGGCAAGGTAAATAAAATGTTCATTTGGATGAAATAAATGTACACAAAGAAAGGTACACATCTTATCATTTCTGGGTTTGAGCATATTATCAGGCTACTAATAATACTATGAAGACATCTTTTGTATCTCTAGTGACTGACAAGATCAAGGCATCAGCACTGTCAATCTATGATGATGTCCCCATATTTTTGTCTTGTAGATGGCACCTATCTCTAAAGACTTCACATACTGGAGGGAGAAGGGAGATCTTTGGTATGATGATTGAATGAGAATGGCCCCTAAAGGATTAGGAGGTGTGTTGTTGGAAGAGGTGTTCATTGGGCGTGAGCTGTGAGATTTTAAAAGCTCAGGCCATGCTAGTTAGCTCTCTCTGCCTGTGGATCAGATGCATTCTCTCAGCCACTGCCTCAGTGCCATGCCTGCTTGCCTGATGTCATGCTTCCCACAATGATGATCATAGACTCTAACCCTCCAAAACTGATCTCTAATAGCTTTCTTTTCTAATTGCCTTGCTCATGGTGTCTCTTCACAGTGATAGAAAAGTAGTTTAACTCTTTTTACCTTTTTTTTTTTTTAATAAGGGCCCTATGATAGTTTATTTCCAGTACATTAAAATAATCTAGCCTGAACAATATAGGAAAACTCTGTCTTAAAACAAATAGCAAACACACTAAAAAAAATCCAAATAGTGAAAGTGCACATTAAACTCCAACAAGACACTGTTATAACTTTATCATCGTGTCTAAATGTAAAATAATGAACACATTGCTGTGGTCTAACTGTATCTCCCTAAAGTTCATGTTGAAAACTTAATCAGTAAGGCGTGTTGGTGTTAAGAGGTAGAGCCTTTGAAAGATGGTAAGCTCACGAAAGCAGAGCCCTCAGGAATAGGGTTCTTGCCCTTAGGAAAGACACCTCCAGAGAGCGCTCATGCCATCTCTGCTACGTGAGGACACAGTAAGGAGGTGTGGGCTATGAGGCAGAGTGAGGTGCCATGAGATGCAGATTTGCTGAGGATCCTTTGATCATTCTAGGGTTTTCCAGCTCCCAGACTGCCAGAAATAAAGGTCTGTTTTTACTTCTTTAAAAATGTGTAAGCATTTTTCTTTTTTAAATGCTGTTAGTTCTTTGAGAATTACATAATTTTTTTATTATATTCACCCTTCCTCAACATTTCCCAGATCTACCACTCCCAACTTTAGTCCATTCAACTTTGTGTCCATTTTTCAATACCCATCACATCTAATGTGTGCTGCCCATATATTCTTGGATGTGTGCCTTTCACTGCAGCATGGCTGGCTTACCAGGGCCTACACTTTTAAAGAAAACTGATTCCCTTTCTCGCAATGGCTATCACTTGCCCATAACTCCTCAGCTAGGAGTTAGACTTTGTGTATACCTCCTCTTCCATGCTGAGATTTGGTCTGCCTTGAGTGTGCACAGGTATTGTGCATGATGCTACAATTATTCATATGTGTACCTACCCTGCTCTGTCTGGAACTCACTATTTCCTTGCAGTCATTCACCCCCTCTGGCTTTTACACTCTTTCCCACACCTCTCTCAAGATGATTCCTGAGCCTCGGGAGGAGGTGGTGTGATATAGATGTCTCATTTATGCCTGATTGTTCACGATCTTTAATTCTTGGCACCCTAGCCAGTTATGGGTCTCTGCAATGAGATGCTTCTCTGGTAAGGGAGGCTGGAGAGAGTCATTGATCTGTGAGTTGGTTATTGGCAGTCAATTTAATACTGTGTCCATTTAACAGAATAATAGCAGTAGAGTTCTTCCCTAGTGTTCATGACCCATCTAGATACAGATTCTCAGTTCAACAATAGCATATAATTTCATTTTATGGAATGGGAATTAATCTAATTAGAAAGTGGTTGGTTGTTCCCATGTTCATGCCATAATAGCACAATTGTCTGCTGTTTCTAAGCCATTGTTTTATTAAACAACCCATTCTAAGGAACAAATCTGGTGCTTATGATGATAGGGTCTTCTGGGGGTAGGAGGTAAAAATAGTCACAGTTTGGAAAATACTTTGCTAGATACCTTTCAGCAGACCTGGATTGAACCCAGGGCCTTATGCATGCAAGGCCAGTGCTACTGGCCCTTGTAGGTCTTAGAAAGTACAGCAAACACAAACCATATACACCAACCATTCTTATTCCAGACCTTATAGAAGAAAAATAAATGTGTGTCTCATTGTACACGCGCTTACACAAAAATATTCCTGGAAACTTCACTTGTAGTAACTTCAAGCTGGACATAGTCCTAGTGCTGAGCTGTGGGGAGCCAGACCAACCCAAGGCTTTCCCAGTGGCCCTGAGAAAAGAACAAAGGGAATGTTAATTCTCCTTGTTCAGGAGTGGACTTGGTAAGAGGTCTAAAGCTGCAGTCCTGCCTCAGAGGAGTCAAAGTTGTGGTTTCTGGTGATCCAACTTTTCTGGGGACCACAACCCCTGAGATGTGGGAGAAGCTGTGCCCGAGGTACCCTAGGTTCTTTTTGCCAATGCTGTTTGATTCAGCTCTCTGCTTACCTTGGCCCTATCCCCTCTTGCAAGCAGTATAGAAGATGCTTTACTTCTTAATGAACTTGTTTGGTGTAAGTCATCAGCTTATGCCAGACCTCCTGGGGCCACTTACTGCTTTATTGTCTTCTTTACTTCTCATCCCCAGTCTTCCCACTTGACACATAACCTCAGGACTCTTATTCTTGTGGGTCTGGGTCAGTGAGTAATATGATGAATGGATAGTTGAAACATACCGTAATGGTTACTTTGCAATGAAAATGAACGAACTGGCCAGACATGCTGTCACATGCCTATAATATTAGCATTTAGGAGGTAAAGGCCAGAGGATTGTGAGTTCAAAGCCAGCCTGGGCTAAGTAGAAACAGCTTGTGTCATAAACAACAAAGAACAAAAAGGATGAACTGCTGATGTGCATAATGACACAGATGAATCTCAGACTCACGTGCTCGGCAGCCTGAAAGTAGGCAGTCCAAAGGAGGACATTCTGTGTGGTGTCATTCATGCAAGTTTATTTTAAAATTTATTTTTAATTATGTGTATGTGCGGGGGGGGGAGGTATCTGTAGCTGCCCATGGGGTTCAGAAGAAAGTGTTGGAGTCCCCTGGAGCTGGAGTTATAGATGGTTTGAGTCACCTAATGTGGGTGTGTGGATGCTAGGAACCAAACTCCAGTCCTCTGAAAGAGCAGTAAACATTCTCTTTTTTTTATTTTAAAAATTAAAATAGTTTTTTCCCATACCTACCACTGCTTCCTCTCCCTCGCCTCTTCCCAGTCCTCCCCCAGCTTCACCACCACCCCATCACCTCATCCATTCTTGAGAGAGGATAAGGACTCCCATGGTGAGTCAATTCGTCTGGCATATCAGGTTGCGGTGGGACAGAGTCCCTCCCCACAGGATCAAGGCTGAGCAAGGTGTTCCCAAGTGGGGAACTAAGCCCTCGGAATGGAATGCAGATGACAGCAGTAAACACTCTTAAGCACCTAGCAGTCTCTCCGGCTCCTTCATGGATTTCTTGAAAGGCAGACCCAAGGGAACTTTAATCCAGGAATGGACTTGGCAAGAGGTCTAAAGCTAGAGTCATGCCTCCAAGGAGTCCAGGCTGCAATCCACTGCATCCAAAAGCAGATCTGTGGCTTTCTGGGGGTGAAGACAACCAGAGAGAGGTTGGTAGTACTTCATGGAAAGCTCTAGAAGCAATGAACTTGTTCATTTATTCTCTACACATGTCAAGAATTGTATAAACATGCAGTTTGAAGTATGTGGTTCAAAGTGTGTCAGTAAATCTGTTACTATTTAATGAGAACTCAAAAGCAGGCAAACAAAAACAACCTTCCTAGGACCCAGTGTGGCTCCCTCCACAAGCTAAACATTTGAGCTGCCTTGTATTACAAAGTAGATGTTGTTCCCATTTCATAGATGAAAGAGCAAGAATAAAAGAGCTGTAGGAACTCTTCAGGGCTGTAGGCTCCTGAGTGGTGGAGCTGGAGTTTACAGCTTTGTCCAGAGCACACATGTGCTGTAACACACCCTGCCTTTTCCTCTAATGTGAAGCCTGAGGGCAGTGCTCTCTAGGGAGGTCCGTACCTTTCCTGTTTGCTGAACTGAACCCCTCCTTCCCCCTACACCTTTCTCCCTCCATTCAGAAGCCTACCCTGGATTCCTCACCGCCACCCATGCATCATCATTCAGCAGCCTCCCTTCTGTACCTGCAAACAGGGAACAAATCAATTTGTAATGCCTCAAAAACAACAGGACTCTGAGTGATTGCCAAGGCATCTCAGTGAACGCAAGAGCTTGCTGGGCGCTTGGAAGGCAGCCTCTGCGTGCTTTAAAGAAAGAAGCAGGCACTCCACACAGAGGCGAGTAGACCAACATGTGCACAAACCTTCCTGGTTTCAGAGCCCTTTCTTGTCTCTCATGTCCTTCCAACTCAATACAGCCCAGCATTTCCAATCTGATTCTTGTACTGTTTCAATAAGGCAACCAGAGCTGGTGATGAGTCTTGAAAAACCCAAGAACCGACCCTTCCCTTGCGCTCTCTTCCCAATCAGAGGGCTAAAAGGGGGCCAGATGGCTACATTAAGGAATTATTTGTCTAGGCTAGGTAGCATATGTATGTCATCCTAACACTTGAGGGTTAGGAGCATCCCTGAAAGCCTGAAGATAGCCCAGCCAGTCTGGGCTACATCCTAAAAAGAAGGTGTGTGTGGGGGGAGGGGAAGAAGAGGGAGTTAGGCTAAGGAAACCAGGTGGTAGTGTATGCCTGTTATCCTGACAGTCAAGTAGGTAGAGGTTAGAGTGTAAGTTCAAGACGCTGTCTCAGAAGGAGAAATCTGTAAAGGAAGCCAGGTATGCCGTTTATCCCAGCACTTAGAATGCAGAGGCTTGACAATTGTGACTTCAGATTATGCGGAGAAGATCTCTACACAGGCTGGAGTCTAGAGTTGACAACCTGAGGCCCTTTACCATCCAGCAGTTTCCGATTATCAGGCCACTGAGCTCACTCTGAGAACTTTGGGTTGTTATATGAAAGGTTGAAGGTAAAATTAGATTGCTACTGTCTTCTTGTCCTGGACAATCCAGCACCTCAGCACTGAGCTCCGTGTCATGCAAAGCTTGGACGACTGTGGAACCAGCCGAGAAGAACTACTGCTCTATATTATGAATCGGATGGACACCTGAGTGAAGAGGTTAGCAAAGTAGAGCAAGGCAGGGTCATAAAAGTCTGAACTGTATGAACTATAAATGTTGTCATATAAAGCTATTTCTCAAAAGATTATTTTTATTTTATTTTTTCCTGTAAGCATGTACTGTACCATGAGTGTGTAGTACACAGTGGAGGCCAGAAAATGGATATCAGAGTCTCTGGAACTGGATTTACAGGACGTGATGAGCTGTCACGTGGGTGTTGGAAATCAATCCCCAGTCTTTCAGATGATCAGTCAATGCTTTTAACTGTTGTGAAGCAATCTTTTTGTACACCGTGAAGATGTGCTACTCTGATTGGTTTAATAAAAAGCTAAATAGAATTTCCAAGCACAGAGGACACTGGGAAGGAGAAGGCAGAGACTCCGGGGATGCAGAGCAAGCAGGGTGGGCACTATGGAATGAGGTAATAAAGCCACAAGCTAGAAAGCAAATTAATAGAAATGAGTTAATTTAAGTTAGTTATAAACAAGCCTAAGCTATCAGCTGAGCTTTCATACCTAATAATAAGTCTCTGTGTCACTATAGGGGAGCTGATGGTTCTGATGAAAAAGTCTGACTTCATTTAACCATTTAGCTATCTCTCTAGTCCTTCATATAAAGCTATTAAATGAACTTTTTTGAATATAAAAGCACTTGAAAGGTTCTCAACCTTCCTAGATATGTGATTCTTTAATGCAGTTCCTCATGTGGTAGTGACCTCCAGCCATAAACTTGCTTTGTTGCTACTTCATAACTATGTTTGCTACTGTTATAAATTGTAATGTGAACATCTGATTTGTGACCCAAAGGGGTTGAGACCCACTGGTTGAGAACCACTGCTCTAAACTGATGCTTCATTGTCATATAATTATTTATAATTTTGAAAGAGGTTGGGGTAAAATGTGTGTTTGGATTATGTTGCTGACTTCTGGGTGTGCCTCTTCAGCTGGAAAATAACGTACCTATTTTCTTGGACGGGGTCAAGGATTCCAGAGTGTCCCCCAGGGTTTCCTATGTCAAAGTTTAATTCCCATTGAGAAATATTAAGAGAGTGGAAAGTTCATGTGGTTATGGTGCTGAGAGCTGAACCTTTGGAAGTGATTAGGATTAGATAAGGTCTCCAGAGTGGAGCCCCCATGACTGAAGCCTGGTGGCTGCAGAATTAAAAAGAGAAATCTGGGCATGGTTGTTCACGTTTGTGTTTAGGAAACTGAGACAAGAGGTTCACAAATTCAAGACTAACTTGGACTACATAGATGGTTCAAAGCCAGCCTAGGCTATGTAGAGACACATAGGGCTAGGTAGGTGGTTCTGTGAGTGAGGTGATTGCTGAGCAAGCACGATGACCTGCATCCTGATCCCCCTCACTTACATAAAACCTGGCTGTGACACTGAGAGCTGGTAGGTAACTTCAGCACTGGGAGTCCAGATGGGCAAGGCGACAGGTGGATCCCTGATGCCACATAGCCAGCCAGTAGAGCCAAAGTGACAAGCTAACATCTTGTTAACATCTTGACACGACCCTGTCTCAAAAAATAAGATAGAAAATGATTGATAGAGCCATGTTACACATATCAGTCTAAATATAAAAATACCAATAGACAAGCAGAAACAAGGGAAGAAATAAAGAGAAGGAAAAGAAGAGAACATAAGAAATATCATATGTATATTGACTCCCCATCTCTTGCCATCAATGTCCCACATTACCTTGGATACTGTAAACAAAACAAAGTAAAACAAAACACAAGCAATGAGGCTTGAGTGTTTATTTACATGATGCACATTTAAGGCGAACTCAGCTTCTAGGGCAGGGCAATCTGTCCTCAGCCAGTCATCACATGCCCAAATTCCCTGATTGAGAACTTGCTTAAGGGACATTGCCCTGAGCAAGAATACTTGCAGGAGCCTGTTCGACTTAACCCTGTATGGAGGCTGAGTTATTTTTCTTCTCATTTGATAACAAGTTATTATTATGTACCTGGAGAAAGATCTGAGGCTATGAACGTGGGTGTCATATAACCTTTCATTCAAAGCCGTTTAATGAAGAGCAAGCAGAATATCTGCATTTAGTCTCCTTTGATTAAATAGCCACATCAGTATGCTGAGCTGCTCAGAGCCTTATATGTACTGCAGTTGAATTTTTCATGGGTCATTGTCCCTAGGCAGACCTACTTGTATTCCATGTTGGCTCCTTCCATTAAATCTTAGTGTTTCCATGGGTACAATGTGGCTATTGTGGCTGTTGGGTAAAAGGGAAAACAAGAACATGTAACTTCTTGGCATACAGAAAAAGCTCAACAAATACTCCCCTTTCCTAGCTGACAGGCAAAAATGTACCTCTCCGGCTGAGCTTTCAAGTAATTGCTGGGTCTTTTCCAAATGGGATAGCAGAAGACTAGCTTGGTGATGCTATATTTGTCAGAGATGCTTCCATAGGCCAGTGGCCGACAGTCAAGCCACCATCAGATTAGCCTGTTTGTACCCTTGTCCCTATGAAGGTGGTAAGATGCCATCAGCAGCTGTCACTGTGGTGTTACTCTGTTCTCAGGTGCAGGGAGATCAATTAGAAAACAACTAGGAATTAATGAGAACTGTGTGTGAAGATGTGTGTGCATTGCTGATTAACTCTCAGAGATCAAAATTCTAGAAATAGTACAACTGGCTAACAGAGCTGGCACATTGTAAAGGCTTTAGAACACACTGTGCCAGAGAGCAGGACTGTGTCACCAGCTTCGTGAGAATGCTCCCGACCCCCGACAGTAAGTGTTCCTCCCTTCATAACCTCATTAAAACCAAGCAGTGCTACTTTTCTTTATTTTTGCTAAAATGAAGCCTGAAACTGCACAATGTCTAATTTTCCATGTTTTGTTGAACAGTTTTCCATAAATTCATCAACACATTGAACTTTTCTTCTTCTTCTTCTTCTTCTTCTTCTTCTTCCTCCTCCTCCTCCTCCTCCTCCTCCTCCTCCTGCTCCTCCTCCTCCTCTTCCTCCTCCTCCTGCTTCTCCTCCTCCTCCTGCTCCTCTTCCTCCTCTTCTCTCATGTGTTGGTCCCTTCCTTTTTATGGGTGCAATTTTTACTTGTGAAATTATAAAACACCTTGGTGGTATAAATGTATATTAACTCTTGATCATACATATAATGATAGCTTAGGTTTGTTGTTTAGTGTGATATTGATGGTTAAGATTTATTATTTTGTTTTTCAAAAGTATCTAAAATGTTGGCAGCAACCAGCTATTCATCTGACATTTACAGATGGCTTGTTGGCTACAGAAGAAAACAAAGTTCAGTGTCCATACTCTAAGAGATCCCAGGCTAGTGAAGGGGATCTCTTCTCTATAGAAAGAGCCGTGCCATTTGCAGAGGGCCATGCAGGCTGAGCATCCCTCATTTCACAGTGGAGATGCTCTGAAATCTGATGTGTGGCACTAAAAGAACAGTATCTAGGAGACACCTGGCCAGCTGCTATGGCTACATGGCCAAATTTGGACCATCACCAGTTATTTATAAATAACAGTCCATTGGAACACAGCAATGCTCAGCCACTCATGCAGTCCCCACTGCTTTTATGCTGCATGGCAGAAAGGCCAAAAGCCACAGACCCTAAAATGTTGGCTAGTCTGTATGGGTGTGCATGTGTGTCTGTGGAAGGCAGAGGTCAATGTCAGTCACTCTCCACCTTATTTTATTTTGTGTGTACTATGCACCTGTGATGCTTATGTGTGAGTGTGTGGATGCATGTGCCTGTGCATGTGTGCATAAAAGCCAAAGGCATTCATTTGGGTGTCCTCTTCTATCACTATCTACCTTATTCCCTTGAGACTGAGTCTCTCACTGAAATGAAAAGTCTTTTTTTGGCTAGGCTGGCTACACAGGGAGCTGCCATGATCTACCTGCTGTCTCTGCCCTCTAAGGCTGAGGACATAGGTGCACACAGACATGCTTGGCTTTTTTTTCCACATGAATGTGCTAGATATTAATCTCGGATCCTCACAAATGCACAACAAATGTTCTTACCCACTGAGCCATCTCCCTAGCCCAACTACCTTATGTTTTAGGCATTATCTCTCACTGATGTATATGTATATAGACTGGCCAGCAAGCCCCAGGGATGCTCCTATTTCTGTCTCCCCAACTCTGGGATTATAGGTGGGTGTGTTATTGTACCAGAGTTGTATGTGGTTCCTGCGGCTCAAACTCAAGTTGTTTGTTATACGTATACAGTAAAAGCTATATCAACTAAACCATCTTTCTGGCTGGTTTGAAAGTGGCCTGAGCCAAAGAGAGTACTTTGTCAAAGCTGCACAAGTTTGGAACAGAATCCAAACCAAACTTCCAGATTCTTCAACCCAGATCTATACGTCCTATACCATTCTACTAAGATTGACTAAGTACAGACTCTAACATAAGCCTGCAGTTGCAAGTTTGAAGATGACGGAGCTTGCAGATGCTCCTTGAGGACTCATAAGCAGCATTAAAGACATCAGGAAAAGAAATAACCATCTAGAAAAAAAAAACTATCATTGGGAAGAGAGCAAGTACTGCTCCCCACCCCACCCCACTCCTGCAAGGATGGCAAGAGCTCCACACACACTTTCTTCTTGCCATCTGCCCTCTGCTTCCTTTCCCTACACTTGGATTCTCCCATAGACAACCACCTCCCTCACAGCAACCTCACAGTTGAAGTTAGACCAACCTCAGAGGCATGGCCAGCATCAGGCATGCCTTCAGCTCCAGGCATGGCCAGCATCTCTCTCCAGTGATACCCAGGTGATGCCTTGTCTGCTGGATCTTCTAGAACACAACAGAATTCTGTCTATAGATTGGTTAAGCTCATGGGTCATCAGCCTATCACATAATCCTGGTTAAAGAGAATCAATCACCTGAAGAGGAAAACTCCTGCTAGATGGCCACATTTGGGTCGTCAGCCATTTTATAAGTAATTGGTGGGCTGGAAAGGAGAACTCAACTGTTAAAGGCTAGGCTCACAGCCAAAAACAGAAGTAACTGGTGGCTGCTATTGGGGGATGTGACCAGGAATAAAAGCCCCCAGAGAAATAAACCGGACCAAAACCTGGGAGAGTCTTATGATTATGTCAGATGTAAATCTGGGTTCTTTCACTGTTCCAGTCAATTCCCTTCTTGCCTTAAGCCTTCTAGCATCCGGATCCCCATTGTCAGCGGACGACTCTGGCTAATATGCTTGTTTTTCCAGGCAGCTGCCACCCATCCTCTGCAGAACCCTCACCTCCCCCACAGTCTCTCCGCCTGCTGGTGACACCGGCCTTCTCCATCTAGGAATATAAATTCAGGAAACCATAGTGCTAACAGCATGTCAGAGTAAAGCCAGCCAAGTTTGATAATGAATCCGTCTGACAGTGTGAACCGATCTGTACTTATTCAACCCCCCATTCAGTGCTTTCCATGGCAATGATAAGCATGCTGCACTTGGTATAGTCTGTCTAGCTTAATGATATGATGTTTCCACTTGGGATCTTGATAGGCTCATGGCTGTGGAAATGATGCCTTTCAGAAGAGGTTGGCCATATGTTGTGAGCTGAATGTACCAAAAACATCTGGGTGTAGGAAAGATATTGGGAGGGCCTGCTGGTCTGTACCTCATGTTTTCCAGAAACTTCTCATTTTGGAAAGCAGTTTTTCACTCCCATTTGAATCTGCCTCTAGAATTGGCATCTTACTGTGGCAGGGGATGCTGGGAAAAGGCTAATTAAGGGCTGTCTGATTTGATTCCATCTAGTATCTCCAAGATCTGCTTCTTTGGAATTTCCTGTGGAGTTTTCTTAAAGTCCAGATTCCAGTCTTCATCCTTCATAAAATTCTGAGCCAGTAGATCTGGGAAAGGCAGTTTCAGTTCTTACAGAGGTCACTGTGGTGATACAGTATATATTTAATAAAATCAGCCTGAAATGTCAGAAAGAGGAAACAGATCATGGTCAGTTCTCACCCACCAACTTCTCAGGCTGAACAGGGTAAATGCTATCTTCAAGGGTCCTCAGCCTGACTGGTCACTACAGAATGAATGAATGTCTGCCTTTTCCTGCCTTATATATATTCCCAGTCCAACTGTCCTGGTTCAACTTTGTGACATAATTCTAGAGTTAGGATTAAAGGTGTGAGCTACTACTGCTTGGCTGCTAGGCCTTGAACTTACAGAAATCCAGAAAGATCTCTGTCTCCTGAGTCACTACTTGGTCACCCTGAGTTAAGGGATTAAATGTGTGGGTCACCACTTTCTGACTCTCATGGCTTTACTGTGGGTGATTCTGTTCTTTCATAATCCAGGCTGATTTTACTAAATATACAGTATAAATCACCACAGGCCTCTAGTTCTGAAGGGCAGCCATGTTGCAGAATTATTGGCATGAAATGTCCAGAAGCCAGAATCCTTCTTCTCCTTCAGGGTCTTCCTCATTTGTTGTCCATGGTTCCTGTTCATCAAGTCTCTAAGATTCCTCCCTGGACCCTGTCTCTGCTATGACCTATGTGGAACTGCTTTTGTGGGAACAAAGCACAAAACTACCAGTCACCTAACCCTCGCTTTCCACTGAGAAAAGCATCCCAGGATCAGGAAGACCAAATGAGTGTCCAAGAGCTCACAGTAAGCCCTAGGGCATAACAATCAGAAGGCAACCCAGGGAGGCTGATGCTGGGGATTCTCCTGGGGTTGGCCTCCCTTCTGGATTAGAGGCTTGGGTGCTGTCCTGCGGCTCGTCTGTCTCCCACCGCTGGCAGTGCATTGCTGTTGCCAATAAGATAGGCAGAAACTTGCTGCCCCTGGAAGAGAAACTTCTTCCCTTTCTTTGCCTTTCCCCACTTCTTCTACATAGTTTCAGCTGTGCCTGTGAAAAGCTTATATGTATATGGTAATAATTATATATATATGTACTTGTATGCATGTGTGTGTACATATATATGCATTTGTGGTTTTGTATTTGAATGTGTGTATACATATATATCATATATATATATGAATTTGTGGTTTTGCATTTGAGTGTATATACATATATATGCATTTATGCTTTTGCATTTGAGTGTGTTTGTGTGTACTCATGTGTGCATGTGTGCATTGATATGGAGGCTAGAGGTTGGGTGTTCTCCTTTATGTCTCTCCACCTTGTTTTTTTGAGACAGGGTCTCTCTCTGAACCTGGACTACACCTATTGGATAGACTAGCTGACCAGCAAGTATTCAGGGTCAGAAGCCCCCTTACCCTGAACTCCCAATGGTGGAGTTATAGATGCATACCAGGCTGGGTTTTGTTGCTGAGGATTTTAGTATTGATTGGGCAGCTCACTGACCCCAGCATTTATAAATAAACTATCTTTACTTCTTCTTGGGCAGGTGGGGTGAAGTCAGGTCATGGGAACCTCTTCTTCTCCCACACCCCATCTCTTGTACCCACTCCAGGGTTTCATATACTCACTCAGCTGCTGGCTCAGACCCAACTATGTTCAGTCCAGTGTGTTGGCAAAAGTGAGTGATGGAGCCCACAGGTCATTACCCAGGAGAGTGTGACTGTGAGTCACTTTGAGAGGCTTGTTTCCCAGTCTGGCTACTCTACTCCAAGCTGTGCTTCGAGACAGAGAATAATGACACCCTTTGGCCTTGTCTCTTAAAAATAGAGCCAGTGGAGTCTGTGTCGGTGGGAGGAGCAGTCCTGGAGTCAGAGGCCCAGGCCAGCTGGATTCCGTTCGATATAGGACATTGTCTCTTGCTTTGCCTAGCTGTCATTGGTGACTCTTATTCTAGGCAGACTGTGTGTTTGGGGAGAGTTTCAGTCTTTTGAAGCTTGTAGAACCTTTACAAATGTGATTTACAGCAAGCACAGAGTCTTCCTCAAATGCATATATATATATACCAATGCAAAATTTTCCACTGAATTTTAGAGGTTCATGAAAACTCCTGACCAATAAATAAATAGATAGATAGATAGATAGATAGATAGATAGATAGATAAATGAATGAATAAATAAATAAATATCACAGGCTACTAACAAAGATGTGGTCTAGGGTTCTATTTTATATATATACACACACTCATACACACACATTTCCCCCTAAATTTCCCTAAACTCTGCACTTTGCTCTCCAAAACACAAAACTTTTTTGTTGTTGCTTCCAGTCTTTATGTACTCTTAGTAGAGATCAAGCACAAAGGTTTCCTTATTTAGGGTGTCTGCAAAAAGGGATTGGGAATCAGAAGGTGCATACATACTGCAAAGCTCGTCAGCAATAGGAGATGGATGGTAAATATCAACCAACTCTAGAGCCATGACGGCTATTAACCTCTCTTCCACCCTTGCCCAGGCTTGCTGTGGAGGAGGCACCCTTGGCCCTAGTCGCAAGTTATCTGGTGTCTAAACAAGGCCCTAGAATCCCATGCCCTTGGTGAGTATTTCTAGCCCTTAGCCAAAGAGATGTAAAAGAAGTCAACCTTTAATTCCAAAACAAGATAGAACCTATCAAGGAGGACGTACTTTGCCGTGACTGTTTTCTTCTGAGGTTGCTCTGAATGCTGGAACCTTGTGAAGTGATATAGAGAAGGCTGGTTGCAACAGGTTGGGGAAGAACTTCCTAGGATACAAGCAGACACACAGAGAAGGTTTATGGAAATGCTCTGGAGAAAAGAAGCAGAAAAGTTCATAGAGAGAGGAGCAGAAAGCTCTTTTATCACAGTTAAGGGGATTCCCTTGGTTTTTCTCCCAAGCTATCTGTATGGATTCTTCAGGAGGCAGAATTGTCTCACTCGCTTCTGAAGAGATGCCAGCGAGAGCTGGATGAGTCGCCAGCAGAAGCAGAGGAAAGAAGCTGAAATGCTGCTCTAAGAAAAGGTACCGAGCTGCATGGCTGAACAGGATAAGAGTAATGGGTTAGTTTAAGGGTAAAGAGTTAGCAAGCTATATGAGTGGGCCCTAGGTCAATCAGTGTAAAATTAATATAAGTGTCTGTATAATTATTTGGGCCTAAGTGGCAGTGGGCTGAGAGCAGGTCCAAACCCCTGGGCTAGGCCCAAACGTCTGGGCCAAAACCAAACATTTCACAGCCTATGATTTTTTTGAAACTGCATTCTGGTAAGGCACCATATTATGGCTTCAGATGCCTGCATGAGACATCAGACATCACTGAGTGTCTGGCTCCAGACAGCCAGGACTGCTTGTTAAAGTGTGGGAATTTTGTTTTTATTCTTGCCCTCTCTGTCTCTGTGGTTAATACCTAACTACGATGACCACTTTGTGATCACGAGATAACAATTGTGAAAATGAAAAGCTAACCCTGTAGAAGGAGAAGCAGGGAGATAGAAAGTGATTTCCAAAAGAGGTATGCAGTTAATGCAACATTAGATCTCAAAAAGTCGTAATCTATTAACCCTGAAGGAAGGAGGAGGCATTGAGGAATACTTGAAGAGGTGGTTGCCTTGAGACAAGCCAAAACAAAACAAAACAACAAAAAACAAAAACAAAACAAAAAGATTATCCATTCTTCCTCTTTGACTGGATTAGACAAAAAATGACTAGTGTTTAACATGAGAAGGCAACTCAGTTAATTGTTAAATGGTGCACAGTATGTACACGAGTGTTTAATGTTAGTCCTTAGAACATAGTGAAGTCTCAATATGATATGTAGCTTTGTCAATTTGACACAGCCTAGAATCACTTGAGAAGAGAGTTTCGATGAGGGATTGTCAAAGTTCATTGGTCTGTGGCCATATCTGTCAGGGACTGTCTTAAGTGAGTTAATTGTGGGATATATTATAGGCATCACATTCCCTAGGCAGGGAGGGGGTTCTGAACTGAAGAAGTCCTGAACTGAACTGAACACAACCATGCAAAACAGCAAGTGAGCACACATGCATTTATTTCTCTCTGCTCATGACTGTAGATGAGACATGAGTAGCTATGTCAAATTCCCACTGCCTTGACTTCCCCTTAACAATGGATCATAGTCTGAAATTGTGAGCCAACTGTTTCTCCTCTAAATTAATTTTTGTAGGCTTATTCTTTTCTTCAGAGCAACAAATCTCAAAGCTGGGCTTGGTGGTACAAACCTTTAATCCCATCAATTTAGAGGTGAAAGCAGGTAGATCTTTGAATTTGAGGCTAGCCTGCTCTACACAGCAAGTTCCACGTAGGCCAGAGCTATGTGGAGAAATCCTGTCTTGAACAAACAAACCACAAAGAAGAAGAAGGAGGAAGAGGAGGAAAAAGAAAACAGAGAAGGAGGGGGATGTTGTATGAGGTTTCTGGCCCAGACTCTTGTGTCTAGCCCTGAGGTTCTGGTCCTTAGACCCACAGACCTGCAGACCTGTAGTCCCACAGAGATACACAGATGCTTACATTAATTTTATGCTGTTTGGCCTAGGGACCAGGCATATTGCTAGCTCTTGCTCTTAAACTATCCCATAATTCTTATCTTTTTCAGGCATGTGATTTGGTACCTTTTCTTAGAGCAGCATTTCAACTTCTTTCCTTTGTTTCTGCTGGCATCTCTGTTCCCAGAGTTTTCTTAGTCTGGTAGCTCTACTCATACTTCCTGTCTGCCTCTGGCCAATCAGCTTTTTACTAAACCAGTCGGAGGGACAAATATTTACAACATACCAACATCATCCCACTACAGAGGAGGAGGAGAAGGAAGAAAAAGGAGAAGAAGAAGGTTGCAAGGTTCCTAGTTCCAAGAGGCTCCTGGGGAACTTTCACATAATCCTGTGGGAGAGTGTTCTATCACCCTTCCTTCCAAGCAGTAGGACTGCCCAGTGGGTTCCATGCTATGTTTCGGTTCCTCCAAAGCATGTCTATTCTATTCTCACTATCCTACCAAGAGAACATGGAACTGATCTACGCCTTTGCCAAGAGCTCCTAGAAAAGGACTGTGTGGGAAGCCTGGGCCTAGGAACAGCACAGTCAGGGAGGCCCTTTGTTTCCTTCTTAAGAACAAACACATCTAGAGTTCTAGTTGGACATGTCTAGAAAGTTCTGCAATTGAGCATATATTTAGTCAGATAACTGGCTAAACTTTCCACTTAGTAACCCAACGGGGTAAAGAAAACTTTAAGAGATAGTGTCTGTAATGTAGGATTTGTTACTAAGATCTGCCTCAAACCAGTTTCCTGACTTATATCTCCCAGAGTAGGTTATAGTTAAAACTTGAAGGGTTCCTTGTGATTCATCTGACACAAACTGGGTAGTATCTCAATATTTAATAATAGGATTGACACCCGAGTTCTCATGAGACTACAGATTAAAGGCATGCTTTTACAATATAGTCTTCATTTAGGATGTCAGTCACAAGCACTAGGTCCCTAGGCTATCTAAATTTCTGTTCCAGTTATCTATGAATTCAGGTAATCTTCTGTGAACTCTTCCCTTTAGGGTTCAATAATATGCTGGAATGACTCACATAACTAAGGAAAACTTTATATACTACTATAATTTATTACAAAAGATATAAGTAAGCAGACTGAGGTGGATAACATGAAGTATAGAATGGTTTTGGGTACAGAAACCTCAGTCACGTTAGTATCAGGACACCACAACACACAAGGCTGAAGTCTTCTGGATCCTACTGTTTAGGATTTCCATGTGTGAGTGTGTCTCTGTATGTTGTGTATATAGTGTGCATAATGTATGTCACCTTTATGGGGGAGTGCATGTGTCTGTATACACATTCACAGAAGCCAGAGGGGGACATTAGATGTCTTGCTCTGTCACTCTCTCTCAGTGATACTGGAGTTGGGTTGATTACCAGCAAGCCCCGAGGATCCTGTAGTCTGCTCCCACAGCAGTAGGGCTGCAGACAAGTGATTGGTCATGCCCACCCAGCTTTCTCTACCCACCCTCCCATCTCTGATGAGTGTATGCCTATGTGTGGGTTTATGTTCGTGTGGGTGTAAGTGAGGTGCAGAAGCCAGAGGACAACCCAGAATGCAAGTGATACCCACTGGGTTTTTAAGCCATGTCTTTCATTGGTCTTAAGTTCACAGATAAAGCTTGACTGGCTGGCTAACAAACTGGAGATCCACTGGTCTCTACCTCTCCATGTTGGGCTCACAAGCACAGTCACCACACCTGATGTTTATGTGGGTTCTGGAGATCAATTCAGGTCCTGCTTATAAAACAAGTACTTCACTGATTGAGCTGTCCCTACAGCCCTATAAAAGGACTCTTCTGCATAACAAATTCACGCCAGACCCTTAGGAACTTAAAAGAGATTTAGGAGTCCCATGCCAGAAATCAGAGACTAGACAAAAACCAAAAACATATTTTCTATTATACCAGGCTTGTTTCTCTGAATATTTATTGAGGAGCCTCAGCTTTTTGGAATATAAATAGGCTTACCTGAATTCATTTGAGATTGAAAGGGGCCTGCCTCAAAAACCAGGAATGTCTGAGTAAACTGTGAATTTGGTCTCCTGTGAGAGCGGGTTTTGTTCCTTCCAGTAGGTATAAATACACAGTCCCCTCCATCACCCTCATGGTCACCCACCATGGTCCCACAGTGTCACTGTCGTGAGATTTCTTCATTAATCTTCTTAGATCAAAGCTTTCAAAGCCTTGGTTGTGAGAATTCAAGGACACATGGAGGAATGAGTCTCTTTATCCTTAGAATAGGCAAGAAAGGCTTGAAGCATCAGAGCTCTGGGTCCTTTGCCTTGGGCCATCAGTGCTTCGTCTAGGGGAGTCTTTCCCAGTGAGGTTTAGAAGTGCTGATTGGTTGGTTACTGGTCAAGTCTTGCTATATAGTTCCTGGTCATTCAGTGACCTCGTCACAAGGAAAACTCTTGCCCTTCTCTCTGAAGGGAGTTTGAAGCAGGTGCTCTGCCTGGGTGGGTAGGACAGAAAGGGCTATAAGCTTGCTGGGCACCTGCAGCCCTGGGGAGCACACACTGCACATGGCATTGGGTGTTGATTGACATCTAGAGATGTGCAGGACCAGAAACAGTGGGCAGCTTTCTAGATAGCTCCTAAATGCCATTGTTAGTAATGTCATCTCTGCTGCAACATGTTGTATGTATTAAAGTTATTGTGCTATGTAAAATTGTTTAATTAAAAATGATAGAGTTGCAGGGGAGTGAGCTTTAGTGCTTTGCTAGTGATACATTTAAAAGAATAAAGTAAGAGTGTGTAGTTCAATGGTAAAGTATATGTTTAATATGAAAGGCAAGCCCCCCCCCCAAACACACACACACACACACACACACAGAGAGAGAGAGAGAGAGAGAGAGAGAGAGAGAGAGAGAGAGAGAGAGAGAGAGAAAGGTACACAGACAAACACATCTGAGGGGTTATAAAAGTGGTAGGCATTTTATATAGCCAATGGCTAAGAAAAACATTAAAAACCACAGCAAACATGTCACTTCACTTTGTAGAAGATCTGAAGTTAGCCTGTCCCAGAAAGAAGTGTAGTGAGGAGACTCATCTGAAGTCAGAATAATAACTGTCACCTGAGGTGTAGACGGATGTGTTTCATAACACACATGGGGAGTCAGGGCAGTGGGCAGGGTTTTGCAATGTATTTGGTGACAGGTGCTCTAACTGGTGATGTCAGGTTTCCCTGGAGACCTATGAGCCCAAAAGACAGAAATGGTTGTAGAAATTCTTTTTCCTTTCTCTGTTTCAGACCAATTCTAGATAAGCCTCGTGTATGCCCCACACCCTCAACCTTCATCCCTTGGCAGGATAAGTCATGGACCCTCCAAATTCCCTTTTGTTGCTACATAAATGATGAGCTGAGTTGCTTTGTCTTCCCTGATCAATCTGAATCAAAACACTCTGATCAAACATTGCTTACTCTTCTCTACCCACAGGAACCCAAACTTTGGGGCCACTCTCTACCTGAGCCAACATCCAGCTTCCTTAAGGGCTCTTTTCAGAGTAAGCTGACTTTTCTGGTCCATTCAGCAGCCATCACACCAACCTCTCTCCCGACCTCCTTCTCACACTTGTTCCTTCCTAGTGTGCTTACTTCTGTCCGTAAGGGGAAGGCTGCTTTTGCTAAGGATTCCGATGCTTACAGCATCATGTTTGAAACATTCACCCTTTGCAATAGTCTTGATTTCTTCCCCATCCTGTTTGTTTGGCACAAAGGTTTGCTTACCACTACCTAAGCTTTTCAGTTGTCATGACACACCTCAGTTTGGCTGCATGCAGCTTTCTGTTTTTCCCTAGTGTGTCGTGTGGTTGAAATCACATTGGCAAAGGCAACATTTGCAATGTGTTCGGATTGTTCTTCAGGATACTAATTGCATTAGAACAAATTTGCATATTCACACCAGAACAGAGAATAGGTATTTAATTCAGATATTCTGGACATCAGAGATGAACTCATGTCCTTTACTTGCTGGGTCTCAGTATTGTGGTAGGTTGTTGTTGTTGTTGTTTTCTTTGTTGTTTTGGCCCAGGGTCTATGTGGCCTAGGCTGTCCTGGGACTATAGTGTAGTTCATACTGATTCAAACTGTGAATCTTCCTGCCTCAGAATCCCGAAAGCCAGCGTTACAGGTGCGCTGTGTCTTTCACATTTATAAGGGAAGGTGGAAAGGAGTGTTTGATAATATTCTCAGAAACAAATGCTATTTTGGTCCTTTTCCATCTTTATCTGTACCTTCAATACAAGCCATTTTCCACACAGCTTCTACTAGAGATTGATTCCACATCTGTAAAAGCCACAGAAATGCGAGATCTGAAAAGATTCTTGAAATGACTCAATCTAATACCTTCATGTTACAAAAGACCCCAAGTCCTCTGCACAGAGTCAACGTGCTCTCAGAGCCTGCTGCACTCAGAGTTTGGGGCTGTGGACTCCAAATGAACCACAAACCCAAAGCGAGGTGGAGCCGAGGACTGAGCATGCTTGATGGCCTCCATGCTTGCTGGCACCATGTATGTGTCTCTCAGTGGGAGAGTGCTTTCTTAGCAAACACGAGGCTTTGGGTTCTATACAAGTCAACACACACACACACACACACACACACACACACACACACACGCACCAAAAAACCAAAAAACCAAAAAACCATAGTGCCAACCAAAAACTACTGCTGTCCTACCTAAAACACAGATGCAGCTTCATGCTCAGGGAAGGCTGACTCTGCCTTTCCTGTTTGGTTATTTTTGCCTCTGTCACATCAGTGATGTAGATTATAAATGGGCAGACTACACACTCTAAAGCGATACTCCTCAGGGAGTTTTTAATCTATCTAAGACCCAGACAGGCACAGCAGGGAAAAGTGAAAATATCTCTTCTTCATTAGGAGAAATTTATAGCTTGCTTAAGGTTGTCATGGTGACCGGCAGACAGGAGCTATTTGTAGATGCTGGACTTGTAGAAGATTTCAGGTAAGGGACAGGGAGAGATTTGTTGACAATAAGATATGTAAGTCCCAGACTGTTCAGCATATGTTGACTTGACAGTACAAATACTTGGGAGTGGCTGTTACACTACTATTCAATTGAGAACTGAGGAAACTGAGGTTTGGAGGCACTAAGCCAGGGTTGAAAGACTCGCAAAACTCAGCAGGATTTGGGCTTCTGTGACTCTGAAGCCTCTATGAGGTGGATTTTTTTAAGATATAAGGAAGTATACACTGGCACAATTAGTGCTAGTCTTAGAAACTTGTACAACCTGGGACCTCCCCTCCCCCAAGAGAAACACGGAAAGGAGAGACTCAGAATCATAGCCTTATTAGGACCCTACCAATCCCAGGATCCAGCTCACCTGGACCCTAACCATCACTACACAGAAGGGAGTCTTGATCAAGGGACTTGGTCCCTTGCCTTATTAGTTGAGACTGGTAGTTAGTTTGGGATACATCTGAAACAGAATTGAAAGCAATCATTTGAACACGAGTCTTCAGTCTGGAAGGTGCAAGCAGAGAGGCAGGAAAGAGCCTGTCAGAGGAAGGAGGAGGTGCATTAGGGCTGTGCCCACATAATTACTCCCTTTCCCAATTATTCATGGTCAACTGAAGTCTGGAAATATTACATGGAAGATCCAGAAATAAAGGATTTATACATCTTAAGTAGCACAGTAGTCTGTTTAGTTTGATGAATGCTTATACTGTCTCACTTCAAAATGCACTAGAGAGTAGCTGACCCCAGGTCACAGTGTCCATGCCATACACCTCACATCATCTTAACACATGGTGCACTGCATCATCTCACACCATCTCAGAAGGGTAAAGGCAGTGTGTGGGCTGCTCTTACATCAACTTGACACAAGCTAGAGTCATCTGAAAGGAAGGAGCCTCAGTTGAGGAAATGCCTCCATAAGAGCTGGCTATAAGGAATTTTCTTAATGTGTGATTGATTGAGGAGGGTCCAGTGTCCAGTCCATTGTGGGTGAGAACTATCCCTGGGCTAGTGATCCTGGGTTCTATAAGAGAGCAGGCTGAGCGAGATGGTAAGCAGAACCCTCCATGGCCTCTGCATCAGCTCCTGCCTCCGGGATCCTTCCCTGTTGATTTCCTGTCCTAGCTTCCTTCCATGACAGACTACAATGTGGAAGTGTAAGCCAGATAAACACTTTCTTCCCCAAGTTGCTTTGGTCATCATTTTTTTGTCATGACAACAGTAATCATAACTAAGAAAGACAGTATAAAAATATGTTTTGGAAGGGACAGAAGAATCATATTTGCCTAACCTATATTACTAAGTATTGTTAGTACAACATAAATTACTGTTGTTAATCCCTTATTAGACCTAATTTATCAACCGAGCTATGCCATAAAAAATGTATAGGGAAAAAAATCATAGCATGCACAAAATTCACTACTATCTAAAGTTTCGGGCACCAAAGGGGCTTTGAAATGTGCCACCCACAGATAAGAGGATTCTGCTGTGTTTGGCCAGATAGTGTGCTGGGTGGCTGCAGCTTAATTCCCTGAGGGGAAAGCCAGCAAAAAACACGTGCCTTAGAATTATCTCATATCAAATTGGGGATGGGGCACTTACATACCGATTCCCTTCCATCACTGCTTGGGGACTGCTCTCTGGGGGTTGTTTATGGTCACTCTTACACTGTTCTGTATCTGGTTAATCAACACTGAAGGTGGGAAAGGACTGAGCCCCCTACAAAGTTCCAGAGAACCTGGTGTGTGTGTCGGGATTGGGGGGTGATTAATGCTTCAGCTACCCAAGGATGTCAGAGTCCAATGAGCAAAAGCTGGGTCCCCTTGTGTGAGACTCTGCCTGCTCAGTGAGCTGTTTAAAAAAATAGTAAACTTGGGGCTTCTCAAGACTTTTTGCAGTCAAAGAGGAAAGCCCTTTCCTCCACTCCCATTGGTTTGCACTTCAGATGGCAAGTGTAGAATATTCCTTCCCATGCAGTCTCCTTGGTTTTGGATGCCATCTGTGTTCAGCAGCAAGACCCGCTACTAGAGTGCAGTATCTACATGTGAAAGATTCTGTCCCAAAGACCACCCCCCCAACTGCGGCTGTTGTATGAGTTATCCTTGGTTACGCCACTCCTCTGGCACAGCTATGGATGGGTCTTTGGTTCAATGTTCCATCACACAGATACATAAAGAAAAGGCTTGGTCCTGGGGTGGTACTATTACTAGCTGGTATGTGAAATCTCTGGTTGTAAGGCCTTGTAAAGGTCCTTAGGTAGGCATAACTTTTGAGACAGGGTCTCACTATGTAGCTATGGCTGGCCTGGAACTATCTATATAGACCAGGCTGGTGTTGAACTCACAGAGATCTGCCTGTCTCTGCTTCCCAAGTGCTGGAATTAAAGGCATTTTGCTACCATATGTGGCTTCATCCTAGTGAATCTGAATTATGTTTGCATAACTTTAGGTATACTTTTCTTATAGCATTAACCTCTAGAACTTTTTCTTTTGATTATTTTAGAGATTATTTTATGTGTATGAGTATTTTGCCTGTATTCATGTACATGCACTACATGCATACCTGGTCCCTAAAGAAGAAAGAGAGCATCAGACTCTTTGTAACTGGAGTTACAGTCAATTGTGAACTGCCAAGTGGGTTTGGGAAGCTGATGCTTTTGGAGCCTCTACAAGGGCATTTTTCTGGCTAGTTTTCTGTCAACTTGATCCAAACTGGAGTCATCTGAGAGGAGGGAGCCTCAATTGAGAAAATACCTTCATAAGATTGGCTGTAGACAAGTCTGTAGGGCATTTTCTTAATTAGTGTTTGATGGGAGAGAGCCTAGTCCATTGTGGATGCTACCACTTTGGCTTCTATAAGAAATCAGGCTGAGAAAGCCACAAGGAGCAAGCCAGGAAGCAGCACTCCTCCACGGCCTCTGCATCAGCTTCTGCCACAGGTTCCTGCCCTGTTTGAGTTCCTGCCCTGACTTCCTTCAGAGATTTCAGTGATGGCAGATGTGAGCCAGATGAACCTCTTATTTCCCACCTTGCTTTTGGTTATGGTGCTTCACCATAGCCACCATGACCTAAGACAGGCATCAAGTACTCTTAACTGCTGAGCCATCTCCCCAGCCGCTAACCTCCAAAACATTTTCATTTAGCACAAGGTGATGCTGAATAATAGGTTTCCATCCTTCTTCCCCAGCTGATCCAGGAGATAATAATTCTACTGTCTCTATGCATGAGTACAGCCACTTTTACAAGTTAAATATTTATCCTTGTGACTGACTAGCTTATTTCACTTGACACACTATCCTCATGTTTCCTCCAAATTACAGCACAGGTCAAAATTCCCTTCTTTTTAAAAGGTTGGCTAATATCCTGGTGTTAGCATATGCCATGGCTTATTTACTCATGGGCCAATTCCATTTCTTGGTGACAATCAACAATGCTGCTGGAACCTGACCCAAGTCTGGCCTGTTCACCTCTTGAAAGCCAATATTTGAACAATGATGCTGGAATCAGATTTATTCAAGGGTCAGCATCCTGGAAGATGGAGGAGCTACCCATTCATCCTGGAGGGGGGGTGCGTGTCTCAGGACAAAGGCTTTCATGGGCAAAGGAAGAAAGAGTAGGGGACAGTGGACAAGGTTAGGGTTAGTAGAGTCTTTGTGTTATCCAAGGGTAATCGCTCTTTTCTTACTGTTCTGCTCAGATTACTCATGACCCTCAAGTACCTGAAACTAGTTCCTGCTTGTACCTTCTTAAAATAGTTGGTAGTATTTCCTGCCAGCATGCTGTCAAGGGAGCCATATTAGGTTTATTAAGGAGGGGGAGGGGGAAGAGAGGGAAGAGAGAGTATAGAGGGCAGAGAGGAAGAGAAAAAGAAGTCTCCCACGTGGTTGGGACTTTTAAAGGTAGATACACCTTAAAGATAAATGTCAGAGGCTCTTTGGAGCCCCTGCAGGCAGGGGTGTGGCCGCAGCAAGGTAACAACCTAACAATAGTTATGTTAGTTTTTTGCAAGGTAAAACTGCAGAAATTTACATGTTCCCTATTAGCGGATGCATAGAACTGAAGACGAAAGGGATGCACCATTCATTCTGATGTTATTGTAAGGTTCCCAGATGTTTTGGGTTTTGTAAAGATTATTTAGCAATTAATGATGTTGTCATTTTAGGTTGCAGCTCCTATCTTTGAAGATAGAATCCTAGCACAAAAATGGTAAGTGTTTAATAGTCACAAGTACCCAAGAATGGGGTAGGTGCCAGCATTTAAGAACCTTGATTTTGCCGGTGGACCTATATGGACACCACTTGGGGGAGGAGGTGAGGAGGCACGGAGTCATTTGCACAGACTCCAGGAGTCAGGTGGGTAAAAGAAGCAGACTAGTTTATTGCAGAAATTGAGCCTGCCTATATACCCTCTCCTGGTGTTCCATTGGTCGTCATAGGCCTCTAGAGATGAGTTGTCCTTTCTCCATTGGCTCCATGTGTCTCCATATCAGCAGTCTCTTGGCACAGTGGCAGACTTCAGATTATCTCCCAGGGGAAGTTATTATAGCGCATCCTCATGCAGGTCCAGATTGTCATGGCCCAATCTGGGCAACTGGCTGCCTTTCACCTACACCTTGTGACTCACTGGGCTCCTCAGTGTCCCCAGGTCTCTCTGCCAAAATCTACAGCAAGATTACCATCAGCAGCTGGGAAAGCATGTCAAGGTAGACAGGTTCTTCTCCTGCATGGCGTGAGCGTATATCCATGGCTGGCTTAGGTGACAAAAGCCTTCCACTGCCCAGATCCTGGGAATTAGTACTAGTGCAAGAGCACAGATTCTTCTGCTACACCTAGTCCTGGGGACCACTGATGCAGTACCAAGGAGGGCTTCCCAGCTGTCCCAGCTATAACTCAGCCTACATATGGGGACTTCCCTGGGCATGAAGCTTCCCTAAGCCCTAAATGCCTTCTAGTGATGCTTCTTTTTCACATCTTATTACCAGGATGGAGATAGCATCAAACACCAAGACAAATTAGGCCTGAGTCATTTATAAACCTAATTTTGGGTGGGATAAACTTGTTTCTGTGATATCCAGCAATCCCAGGGACCCACAATGTCTGGAGCTGAACCAGGTGTGTTCACAGTCTCCTCAACATGGTGGAGGTGGGTTGGCTGTTCTCTATGAGATGACACTTCTGTGCACGTCCCCAGCCATCAGAGTCAGACAGGAGCATTTCTCTGACTTTGCCACCTAGGGGTGTAGTTGTTGCCATCATGGGTGTTTTGTCCTGTTGCCTATGAAAGCTCACAGAGGGCTACTTCACTGCCACCAGTCAGTGTCCTTATGGACACAGCGAACTGTCAGGTCTTTCAATGCTTGTCTGCTTTGTGTCCAGCTGTAGTTGAAATGTCCATTAGCTCCAGTGATTGACAGGTTGAATGGTCCTACACATTAAGTGAATGTTAGAAAAACTCAGGTGTCTCCTATTTAGAACCAATTCCCTTCCATTTATTCTTTCACTATCTTGCCGACTGAAGTGTTTCAATGTTTTTCCCCATTTACATTTGCTTTTGGTAGAAACATCTTTTTATATTTATTGTTGTCTATTTCAGAGTTTTTCCAGTTGCTTGTTAGGAATCTGTTTTGGTTTCCATCAGTGGCAACCTGATGTTGCAAAACATAATAAAATATAACTGATTGTTAAACGACCCTGTGAGATTAACAAAAGAGGAGGTACAGGAAGAAGTAAACCCTGAAGTGAGTCAAGGGAGGGGATGCCAAGGATAATGCAAAAGGTACAGCCACTGTCACACAGTTAAGAAGTGTATGAACAATGCATGCTTTAAGGTCCTTTAGGGCATACTCAAAAGTAAAACTGCTGGACTATGAGCTATTTTTAAATTTTCGGCCTTACTGTAATAACTATACCACTTGTATGTCAGCCAGTGATGCTCAAGGGTTCTATTTTCTCCATGCCCTCCCTCATCAGCATTTTTTGGGATAGTTTCCCACTCAACAAGCATGCAATAGTAAAGCTAATTTTGTTAGTTCTTTTGTGCGTTATTTTATTTTTGTGTGGCTATTTTGTCTTCATGTGTCTGCGCACACCTGAATGCAGTATTCATGGTGGTCAGAAGAGGGTGTTGGATCCTCTGGAACTGGAGTCACATGTGGCTATTGGCTACTGTATATATTCTAGGAGCCAAACCCAGGTCCTTTGCAAGAGCACTAAGTGTTCTTAACCACTAGGACATCTTTCCAGCCCCTATTAAGTTGCTTGTTTGTTTATTTATTTGAGATAGTTTCCCTCTATGCAGCTCTGACTGTTCAGGAACTACACAGAGACCTGGTCAGGATAACATTGAACTCACAGAGATCCATCTGTCTCTGCCTCTTGAGTGATGGGATTTTAGGTATATGCCACCATGTTGAGTTTAGATTGGTGATTCTCAACCTGTGGATCACAATCTCTTTGGGGGTCAAACCCTTCACTAGGGTTACCTAAGACCGTTGTGAAAGCACAGATATTTACATTATGATTCATAATAGTAGTAAAATTACAGTTATGAAGCAGCAACAAAAATAATTTTCTGCTTGGCGCTCACCGCAACATGAGGAATTATATTAAAGGGTGGCAGCGGGGCTGGAGAGATGGCTCAGCGGTTAAGAGCACCGTCTGCTCTTCCAGAGGACCGGGGTTCGATTCCCAGCACTCACATGGCAGCTAACAACTGTCTGTAGTTCCAGTTCCAGACAAACACCAAGGCAAATAAATAAAGTTTTTTTAAAAAAAAAAAAAAAAAAAAAAGGGTGGCAGCATTAGGAAGGTTGAAAGCCACTGGCCTAGCTTATAATTTTTATTTAGTTTAATACATCTAGAACAGCGTCAAAATCTACTTGAAATCAATAAAGAGTAGTGAAAAGTTTCATTTCTTGTATTGTTGTTTGCAGGCAGATAATTTTTTCCTGCAGACAATTCCCAAATAACCACTCAAAGTTTATATTAATGACAAATGCTTGGACAATATAGCTCAGGCCTGTTACTAGCTAACCTTTGCATTTAAATTAACCGATATTTTATCTACCCCATGTCATGTGGCTTTGTACCTTTTCTTAGTATGGTATGCTCATCTTATTTCTCTCTTTATCTGCTGGCTACTCCTCTGACTCTACCCTTTTTCCCATAATTCTCAGTTTGTCTCTCCTGTCTAACTTTCACTATTGACTAGTCAGCTTCTTTATTGAATTAATCACAGAGACATATATTCACATAGTATAAAGGAATAGTCTACATTGTATGGAGTCTTCGAAATCAACTGTGCATTTATGTATATATTTCCACAAGGTCTAGTCAGACTTCATAATAGATTGCACAGTTTGGAAATTTGCAGAACTATTAGGAAGTAAGGACTAAAGAAGATAAGTCATGGGAGCTGGCCTTGAGGTTTGACAAACCAGCTCCTGACTGTGGTCATAATGTAACTGTTTGCCCCAGGCTTCAGCCACCATGACTTCCCCTCCATGATGAACTGTACAGTCAAGCTGTAATTGCTCACTCTTCACTCTTTGAGGCAGGGTATTTCAGCTGAACTCAGAACTTTCCTAAATGCAGCCTAGCTATCCAGCCTGCTGTCGGAATTCCCTGTCTTTCTAGGCCTTCCAACTTGTAGACTTATACGCTGACTGCCATACCCACTGGTATTCATGAGTGCTGGACATCTGAGAACCAGTCCCTCATGGTTGTCTGGCAAGCACTTCATCTACAGAGCCATATCTTCAGGCTCATCAGGGGTTTTGAGGCGAAGTCTCTCACAAGGACCTGGGCTTCACTGATTCAGTTAGGCTGGCCAACAACCCCCAGAGAGTTCTGGGAACCAAACTCAGGGTATTATTCTTGGGTTGTGAGCATTTTACTGATTGAGGCATCTGCCCAGCCTCTCCTCTATTATTCATGTTAACATATGAAGAGCTTGAGTTCAAAGAGGTGAAATAATGGCTCGGGGTTAACCAGGGCTGGGTTATAACCCAGGCCGTCTGTACTTTTAGCCTGCCCAAGTTACTGCTGGGCTGGGGCTGTGAAGAGAATACTTGCTTCAGACTATGTCTGCTCAACCCACATGTATTAGTAACTTTTCTCACTTTTGTGAGAAAATAGCTGACAGGAAACAACTTAGGGAGATCTATGCACAGGCACATGCCAAATAAATAATACAAATCTATTTTAAAATGTTTATGAGTGTCGGGCATGGTGGCACTTGCATAGTAGCCCAGCACTCAGGGGATAGAGAGATGTGAATGTATCTCTGAGTTTAAGGCCAGCCTGGACTACACAGAGAGTTCTAGGCCAGTCAGATGATATAATGAAACCCTGTCAGAATTTTAAAATCTCCCTGTCGTGTGTGTGTGTGTGTGTGTGTGTGTGTGTGTGTGTGTGTGTGTGTGTCTTTCCCCCTCCCTTTCCTTCTTCTTTTTTTTCCTTTCTTGTGTGTTTATATGTGGGTATGCACATGTCATATCATGTGTGTGGAGGTCAGAGGGGGTCAGAACTTTGGGAGTCTGTTCTCTGCTTCTACCACTGAAGGCCTGGGGACAGAAACCACTTCTCAATCTTGCCAGTGTCTTTGTTGGGTCATCTCATTGACACATGACTGGATACCCTCTATGGTACAATAGACCACATTTGCTTATTCACTTGTCTGTAAGTGGACATTTGAGTCGATTTTTCTCTATCATCTCTTTTAATTTTTCTCCTATGTCTACAGTGGATATTATTATCCATTGATTGTCTGAGTATATTGTGTACATTCCACTGGCTAATCTCCCCAAGAATTATAGACTGGATTTAGGAATCCCAGAGACTATTTATGTCCTGGTTTTCATGTCATGACCAACCTGAATTAGGGAGAAAGTTTTGAATTATAAATCTCCTCTCATTCTTTGGTGAAGAAAGGGTTATAGAAAAAACCCAGCTTGGAATTATTTTATGTTCTCAGCATTTCACAGACTCTAAGAGGTCATCTGATCCTTTCGAACGCCCACAGGAATCCTGCAGAAGAGCACATCTGGTTAGCAATGTCAGTCTGAAGCCTGTAGGGAGGCAAACATCCCATTTGGCAGTCAGTAGGGGTGTGAATGTTGACAAATTACTTAACCTCAGGCTTCCCTTGAGCACTATCAAATAAGAGAATCATCTCATAGCACTTCTGAACCATTGGCCAGCGTCAGTCCAGGGCATGGCACAGTACAAATGAAGCCTCTTCCTAGCTCGCCTGCCCTTTCCCCTGGGGACAGAACCATGGCCTGGCACATGCTGTTGGTGACCTCTCAACAAGCCACATCTAAGTGGAAGGTCCTGAAGCCTGACTGAATGGAATTCATGACTGAAGAGAAAAGCAATTTTGCAGATGTAGAGCTAAAACCATCTTAGCTTCCTTGGAAGCCATTTTTTTTTTTTTTTTTAACCAACCTCCACATCTGTCCTGACAGCTCTCTGACAGTCTCTGATGGACTGTTTGGAATGTGCTGCTAAACTGAACAGACTACTGGGTTCCTCCAACCTTGACGCTAAGGGCATTATAAAACAGCATGTACAACCTGTAAAAGTTTTTCCATAGTGCCATAAGTTGTCTATGCACTCATCCATGTATTGGGTAAATACATTGTGTGCATGTACTGGGCAAATGTATTTACCACTTTCTTTTGTTTTGTGACCATAAATGTAATCTCTTTCTCAGTGGAACTTGCCATTCAGGAGAATCTGTTGTTCCTGGGTTATGTTCATATTGGGCTCAAAATAAACTTTCTCTTATTCTCTTTGGAGCAGGAGCTACATTTCCTGTCTACAGTAGGCAAGGGTTATAACCACTGCCATGCTGTTGACACAGCCCTAGAACTTCATTTTACACGTCATCCTTAGGAGAGCCTTCACATCCCTCTCTGCACTGTCTTACCTTTATCAAAGGTCACTTCTTAAAGCACTCTGCCTCTGGAGGGAAGAGCGGGGGGATTACAGGTGTGCATCACAGCCCTCTTTCCCCTTCCCTTCCTCCCTCCCCGCCTCTAATTCAAAACATGGCCTCCTTATGCAATCTAGTTAGGCCTTGAACTCAATCCTCTCGCGTAGGCATCCTGAGTATGGGTGCACTGGCTTTTCAGGTTGTACCCTTAGGGACAGCACTGCTTCCTAATGGGGTCCAAATTCTGAAGTTTCAGAAAGGTAGTCTAGCTGAGTGAAGAGTTTCTGGACTTTAACGTGGGCACATCATCAATTAAGGGAGAAGGGAAATGACCACGTGGCAGGATTGTCACAGGGACAGTACCAGCTAAGAAAAAAAAAAAGCCATTGACAGAGAAGGAAAAAGCTGTGGCAGGTGTCCCTCAATACGCAGGCGCAGTCAAACCGCTCAGGGCTTTCTGCTCGCTCCGCCTTTCTCTGCCCCGCCCCACTCCAAAGCCTTCAGCAGAAGCGCAGGCGCGGGTCACGTGACGGCGGGGCGGGGCTTCGGCGCGTCGCGCAGGCGCAGATTGTGGGCGGCGGGTCAGCTGACCCGAGGGCTTCCTTCGGGTGTTTAAGCCGTTGAGTTAGGCCGTCTTTTTGGCCGAGAGGTTCCGCAGCCATGGCGAGTCAGTCGCAGGGCATCCAGCAGCTGCTGCAGGCCGAGAAAAGGGCGGCCGAGAAGGTGTCCGAGGCCCGCAAGCGTGAGCTCCGGGGTGGGGAGGGATACCAGAAGGGAGCTGGAGGTTAGGTGGCGTCCCTTGGCTCGGGACAGTGTCAGGGCCGGAAAGCGTCCGAGAGGCGCCTGGAAGCCGCGAGCCAGGACCCCAAGTTGCCTTGGAGACAGTAGTGGGTTTCTCTCCTTCTCGGGGTGGAGGGCGTGTAGTGGGCCACCTGGGGAAACTCTGCTCCCAGCCTAATCCCTGCTCCAGGATCTGGCCCAGTCGCGGGGCCACCGCCATGGTCGTCTAGTTTGAGAACCTAAGTCATCTTGGCCGCATCTCCCTTTCTCACATTTGTCAAACCTCTCTGGCCCGACCCCTGTCCATCTCTTCCTTCAGCATCCTAGTTCAACCACTGGGATTCATGTGGCTGCCTAACTCCTTGATTCCTTTGTTGTTGTACCAGTTAAAACAGATGTGTGTAGGTAGTGAAAGGCCAATATTGAGAGGGGCAAGGCGGCCAGAAAAATCAACTTACCCCAGGGGGCTAACTGGGACTGAGGAGTGGAAGAAGCCAACTGTATTCTGTAACCCATTTTTCCCCCCCATTTCAGTCACCTGCTTAAAATGTGCATATAGCTTCCCCAATACCTTCCCTTTCATTCAGTGGTCCTGGTGCCTGCAGAATGGAGCTGGTATTTTCTAATCGATTAAAGGAAGTGCTTTCATCCATCAGGCTTTTGTATACTTCCCTCAGGATGTCCCTGTGAGGTATTCTCTTCCAGCTGTACTGAATCAAGGCAGCTTCATTTAGGTCCCTACCATTATTTCCTGTGATTGGAAGCACCTTTCTCAATGTTTGCCCCCTGGTACCTAACTGGTTAGTGTTCTTTTGGATCTCAAAACGTAGGAAGCTTTCAGGCTCTTTTCCTCAAAGCAAGGTTGGAAGTTCTTCAGTGCTTCTTTTTTTGACATAGTATTATAGTAATTTTTGATTTACATGGTCCTGCCACTAGACCAAGCTTTTGGAAACTGGAGACTGTCTCAGTAATTTTCTCCAGTTTTTCAAGACTGGATATCTACTATCTTGCAAATGAGCTCGGATGATTTGAACAGACCTTAGGAAACAGTATGGAGTTTAGAAGGTTTTCTTATACAAGGAAATTTTCTTGGTATAATAAAGCTTGCATACAGTTCCTGTGTGTTTTAGTTTGAGATAGGCTCTCCTGTACTTCTGGCTAGGTGGGAACTCTCAGAGCTCTGCCTGCCTCTGTTGCCAGGGCTGGTATGAAAGACATGCTACCACGACTACCCCCAAGTAGACTTCAAGAGTGCCTCTGGTAGGAGTTGTGCACTTCTATTTCCTGGGAGAAGTTTTCTGTCAGAGTGCTGGGGTTGAGATGACTGGAAAGTCTGTGTTGCCATATTCTTAATCCAGAATTTCCAGAATGACTTGTCAGCTGTCCAGTGATGACTCAGTAGCAACATCAGGTGTGTGTGTGTTGGGAAGAATGTGAGACCATTTGGAGGAAGTGCAAGAACAGATACTTGGTCTATCGGGGGAATGGCTGAGTTTCTGGGAGATTTTAAACCTTTGTCTGCAGAATCTTTTATGTATCAGATAGCTGTTATTTGCTGAAGGAGTTGTTTTAAAGGGGTTAGCTTGCAGCTTTAAGATTTTTGGTAATTGGAGAGAGAGGTATTGAAAAGCGCTAAAATTTGGAAACTATCCCCTTGGTTTGTGATTACACTTGCCTCAGTTAAGATGGCTCAGAGATTAAGAGCACTGCTTGTTCTTTTGGAGGTCCTGAGTTCAATTCCCAGCAACCACATAGTGGCTCATAACTATCTATAATGACATCTGGTACCCTCTTCTGTATACTGTATGCATAATAAATAAATTTAAAAAAAAAAACCCAGGAAGGAACAATGTATGGTATAAAGTAAACAAGCCTGAATTTCTCATGAGATCATTACTTTAGGACTTTTGGAATAAACGAGTTCCATGATCTATTTCATTGCTGTGAAATAAAAACCCTGGATCCCTTTTATAATGTCCGAGAAAAGCATGATTTAAAAGAAATTTTGGGCTAGGGTTGATGATGCATAACTGTAAAGGAGGCTGATTCCAAACAAGAGGATCCCAACTTTGGGTCAGCACAGGCTACATAAAACCCAAAAAAGAAGAAAAAAATAACGCTGGGGTCTTGAAGTATTGCTCAGTGGTGGAGTGCTTGCCTAGTGTGTAGACTTCTCAGTCCTAGGGAATGTGTATTTGTGTTTGTGTAATCTTCTGGTATTGATTTTTTAAGTCTGTCAGTACAACTTAGATGATGTTTGCCAAAAGGCAGTGGTGATCTTGTCTTAGTGACTGGAATTCTTGCATAATGCTCGGGCCTGGATATCTTTGTTAGACTCTCTTGGTTTGAAAAAGGTCTTTAGCTTTAAATGTAGCCCATGTAGCTGATGGGGGAAGACAATCTGTGAAGGATTGGTTGGGCCCAGCACTGGGGTGAGCTGAAATAAATACCTTAAGTGTAGACTTGCAGGGATAATCTTTGGGTGTGACTTGCCAGACAGTGTTGATGTCATAGAGTCATTACAGGTTCAGAATTCTGATCAGGGACTTTGAGTTCAGTTTCATCTATCCACTTTGTAGAGTGGGCTTTGGACAGTTGATAATACAGTGATGTTTAACAATGCTTGATTTTTAGATGTATGCTGTCTTTTGTTATAAATTACTTAACCTATTTAGGCTAATCTAGAACTCACTGTTGGTGAAACTGGGCACAGTGGCATATATGTGTAGTCCCAGCACTTGGGAGACAGAGGCAGGCGGATCTCTGATCCCAGGTCTACCTGCTCTATAAATAGTGAATTTCAGGACATCCAAAGCTACACACAGACACCCCTCCCCCCTTGAACAGACATTGAAAGCAAAGCTGTTGGCAGTTAGCTGGACTTGTATTCTGACAACCTGGAGACTGTGCACATCTGTGTTAAATTGCTGATTTCCAGAGAGCAGAACCTGTTTCTCCTCCTTCCCAGTTGTGCTCTGGTATAGCATTTAACATTCTCCCTAGTCAGGGCTTTGCCTTTGCCACAGCCCTACTGCCTGATTTCCAGTATTACATCATCTCGTTCCTTAGGTCCAATTTATTTAGGTGATGTCCTTTGAGTGCATTAGCTGTCACAAACTCCCAAGAGCTGCAGTTGTTACAGTGACATGGCCAGTGGTTCATTGTTTGGGATGAGGAAGAGCTCCCAGATGCCTGTCACCCACCTTATGTTAACATGTTCTTAGCAGTTGAGATTGAGAGACGATGCTGTGACATTCCACAGTATTTCTTCATTTTCACTGTTCCCTTTTGAGTGTGTGCACTCTGGGTATTGGACTGAGGGCTTTATGCACTGCTCATAGCTCTAAAGGGTTCTCCTGTTTTGTCCCCACTTGTAGGCTAGAATCTACATTGTTGTTTAGATCTGTATTCCCTCTTTCCTGTGTACTTCTTTGGTATTATTATTATTATTGCTTTTTTTTTTTTTTAAATGGTTTCTCTGTATAATAGCCCTGGCTGTCCTAGAACTAGGCTAACCTAGAACTCACAGAGATCCATCTCCTGAGTGCTAGGATTAAAGACGTACGCCACCATGCTACTGCCTGACATTAATTATTTTTATCAGTTATTGCTAAGAGTCATTATCAGAATCTACTTGCTCTCTTTGAAACGCTTCTTGATGTCTTTCTCTTTGAATGCAGGGAAGAATCGGAGGCTGAAGCAGGCCAAAGAAGAAGCCCAGGCTGAGATCGAACAGTATCGGCTGCAGAGGGAGAAGGAGTTCAAGGCCAAGGAAGCTGCGGTGGGCCTCTTCTTGTTTCTCTTCATTGTTACTTTACTTTCTTGTGTAGATCTGAAAATACCCAGCAGAGCATCAAGATTCTAGTGCAGTTTTGAGGGGCTTGGGTTTGTTTTGTTTTTGGAGGTACTAGGGATTGCATTTTTGACCTTTGCATGCTAACAAGTTCTCTGCCACCAAGCCCCATCCCCACCCCTGTTTATTGTGTAGTTTGTTTGATGCTCAGCTTGTCTTTTGGGATGGCTACTTTTATTTACTGTATCAGATTCTAGTCTTCATTTATTTTGTTATTAGCAATCTTTTGGCAGCTGACATGTATCTGGTACCATGTTGGATGCTGGGGGATCAACCAGGAACAGTGTGTTCTGTTCCTGCCTTTATAGAGCTTAGCTTACAAGAAGTTCTACCAACCTACAGCTGTGAACACTGCTATGGGGATCTAAATGTGAATAAAGTGGAACCTGCACCTCAGTAAAGTACAGAGTTTTACCACTATGGTAGGCAATGGTGATGCATAAAATGATGCACAGAGAGATCTTGGGAGAAACAAGGATGCAAAGGAACCTATAGAAGGGAGAACAGAGCTATCTATCTGGTGTCCCATAGAGTTAACAGTGGTTCATAGTTTATTGACTTAGTTAAAAACTCAAGTGAAAGATTGAATTTGCCCTCTTCTAGGTATTGGGATGACTGTCCTGGGTTCTTCTTGCTACTGTCTTTATATTTCCATGCTTCATTCGCAAGCCCTGTATGGTTGTCTCCAGTGGGCAAGGTCCAGTGATTGTGGGCACCTATGGCTGTTTCTTAATGATAAGTAACACAGGCTTCCATTTTCTTTGCACTGGCAATCACAAACATTAAAACATGCAGTGTTCCTCCTGGCAAATTGGTACTATAAATTGTTACCACTGCACAGTAAATTCTGTGTTAGGGTAGCCATCTTGTGTCCACTTGTAGCACAGTTGCTTGTGGGATACGGTCAGTGGTGTGCTTATAAAACACACACTATTCCTTTTTATTTAGTCCCATGGTAGCACCTCTAGTTTTGACATTTATTGGAGTATGGCACATGACTCATATTCATGGAAAAGAGGCAGTGTCTCAATGTTCACATGCTGGAATTACATGTATATGTCTCCATGCCAGGATATGAATTTTGCTGCATATTTCTGGTTGTACATTAAAAAGAAAAAGTATGTACATGCCTCTTTTTTGCCTGCATGTATGTGCACCATGTGTATACCTGGTGCCCACTGAGGTCAGAAGAGGGCATTGGATCCAGTGGAGCTTGAGTTAAATGTTTGAGAGCCACCATGTAGGTGCTGGAAACCAAACCTGAATCCTCTGTGAGAGCAGAAAGTGCTTTTAATTGCTGAGCCATCTCTCCAGTCTCCCATCTTTTCACTTTTAAAACCACGATAAAAATAACATAAAGTCTAACTTCATTGATACTGTTTTCTACTTACAAACTGCATATTTTTATAGTTCATATTGCTGAATAATATTGTTATATAGATGTATTATAGTTCATAACCAGTTTAGGTTGTTGGTGTGTGTGCATCACTGTGGGTGGTGCCATAGTTGTTGAATTTTTTGGTTGGTTCCAGTACACTCAGGACTGTGTACTAGACTGTGGCACACTGCTGTGGATAGCAGTGAACTCTGGTGGAATGTCTGATCCATCACATAGCTTTCCTCACAGGTTACTTTGCCTGTTGCTGATATATTGCCTTCTCTTATTAAGGAGCTGGGCTTTTTCATTAAGCCAGCAGGTTGCTTGTTAAATGGCTCAACTGGAGAATCTTTCTGATGCTCCCCTGTATCCTATCTCCTCTGCTGCAGGCACTGGGGTCCCATGGCAGTTGTAGCAGTGAGGTGGAGAAGGAGACACAGGAGAAGATGACCGTCCTCCAGAACTACTTCCAGCAAAACAGGGATGAAGTCCTGGATAACCTCTTGGCCTTTGTGTGTGACATTCGGCCAGAAATCCATGAAAACTACCGCATAAATGGCTAGGAGGTTGAAACACCTGCTCTGTGG